>JAIPUX010001880.1:84248456-84259319 GCA_020142125.1 Phrynosoma platyrhinos
TTGGGGAATACACGTCCCTAGAGAATCACAGGGAAATACTTGCCCATAGAGAATCATAGGGGAATATTTACCTATAGGGAACCATATAGGGGAATACTTGTCCATAGGGAATCATATAGGGGAATACTTGTCCATAGGGAATCATTGGGGAATATTTGCCTATAGAAAATCACAGGGAAATACTTGCCCATAGAGAATCATTGGAAAATGCCTGCTCCTAGAGCATCGTTGGGAAATACTTGCCTATAGGGAATCATAGGATAATATTTGCCTATAGGGAATCATAGAGGAATACTTGTCCATAGGGTATCATATGTGATTCCCATACAGAATCATTAGGGAATACTTGCC
Organism: Phrynosoma platyrhinos; assembly: GCA_020142125.1. Classification (NCBI taxonomy): domain Eukaryota; kingdom Metazoa; phylum Chordata; class Lepidosauria; order Squamata; family Phrynosomatidae; genus Phrynosoma; species Phrynosoma platyrhinos. The sequence goes on from JAIPUX010001880.1 coordinate 84,248,808, forward strand.
TATAGGGAATCATAAGGGAATGCTTGTCCGTAGGGAATCATAGGGGAATACTTGCTCATAGAGAATCATTGGAGAATGCTTGCCCATAGAGAATCATTGGGTAATACTTGTCCATAAAGAATTACAGGGAAATACTTGCTCATAGAGAATCATAGGGGAATACTTGCCTGTAGAGAATCATTGGGGAATACTTGTCCATAGAGAATCACAGGGAAATACTAGTATTCCCCTATGATTCCCTATGGGCAAGCATTCATTTATGATTCCTTATGGGCATGTATTCCCCATTGATTCTCTATGGACAAGTATTCCCCAATGATTCCCTATAGGCAAGTATGACTTCCCTATGGACAAGTACTGCCATTTGTTTTAGTAGGTTCCCCCATATGGTGTCTAGATCAAGGGAAGTCATAGTGCCTCTCTGTTCTGCTTTGGTCAGGCTTCACCTGGAATACATTGTCCAGTTTTGGGCACCAGAATTCAAAAAGGATGCTGAGCAGCTGGAGCTGTGTCCAGAGGAGGGTGACCAAAATGAAGGGTATGGAAACTATGCCCCATGAGGAGAGACTTAGGGAGCTAGGGATGTTTATTCTGGAAAAGAGAAGGCTAAGAGGTGAAAGGATAGCCCTGTTTTAAGTATTAGAAGGGGTGTCATATTGAGGATGGAGCAGACTTGTTTTCTGCTGCTCCAGAGAATGGATGATTCATGCTACAGAGAAAGACATTCCACCTAAACATTAGAAAGAACTTCCTGACAGTAAGAGCTGTTTAGCACCCTTGGAGAGTGGTGGACTCTCCTTCTTTGGAGGTCTTTAGACAGATGCTGGATGACCATCTGTCTGGGAATTGTGTATTCCTGCATGGCAGAATGGGGTTGGATTGGATAGCCCTGGGAGTCTCTTCCAACTCTATGATTCTATGAAAGAAAAGGAAAGAAGGGGGACTCTTGTTAGGAAGCACTCTGCTTCCCTTCCAACTAACGTCTTAGTCTTGGGGCAAAGAAACTGGGAGACTCAAGTGTAGATTTTCCCTCTAGCCTCAAGTGCAGGGTAACCAGGTGTCCTCACTGGACAAGGACAAGGCACCAAAAAATGGAAGACATTCCCAAAGAAAGGCTAAAAAGCACTCATAGAAATATAAATTAGTGCTTCTTAGTCATGCTCAGAATGGAGGACATTTTGGAATTCCTCCTGGAGAGAAGGCTGAAATATAGGTCAGGACCTGGAAAAGGAGGACATTTGGTCACCCTGGTCTTGGGGTAAAGAAAATGGGAGACCTAAGTGCAAAGTCTCCCTCCAGCCTCAAGGGCAGGGTGACTGGGTGTCCTCACTGCCAAGGAGGGTGAGGCACCACAAAATGGAGGACATGACCAAAGAAAAGCTAAAAATACTCATAGAAATATCAATTAATGCATGTTAGTTGTGCTTAAAATGGAGAACCTTTTGGAATTCGTCCTGGACAGAAGCTTGAAATGTCCTGGAAAAGGAGGATGTCTGGTCACCCTGGTCTTGGGGTAAAGAGACTGGGAGAGTCAAGTGCAGATTCCCTTTCAAGCCTCAAGGGAGGGTAATTGCTGTCTTCACTTCTTCACAGGGTTGTTGTGTGGATCATGAGTTTGGAATGGAAGTGGGAAGAGCTTTGTGGGATACCTTGCATTGGTGGTAAGAGCAAGAGGGAGTGTGTCTTCTCACAATTTTGGGGTGAGTCCACACTGGGACCCCAGACTACCCTGAGCTCCTTGGGGCAAAGTCAGGATGAGTGTGATAAAAACAAAGGAGCATGGTAGGTAGGTGCCCAAGATCCCTTATGATCTTGGAAGCTAAGCAGGGTCATAAATGTGAGCCTGCCAATGAATATCAGATGCTGTACGCTATACCTCATTGGAGAATGCCTGCTCATAGAGAATGGAAGGAGAAACCTCAGAGGAAGGAAATGGCAAAACCACCTCTGACTATTCCTTGTCAAAGAAAACCCTATGAAAGTAACAAGGTTGCCATAAGCTGACAGGCATATCATGGTATGCTATACCAAACTCCCTTAAGTTCATCATTTTCCCCCTTTTCAAACATACTCATTTCTTTTCTTTCTCCTATAAGAGTTTAAAGACTTTTGCCAGATGAAAAAGCCAGTGGAGTTTCAAAAGCTTGCAACATATTTTTTTTTACATTTCGGTTGGCCCGATAAAGGTATCACTGTTTTGTGGATTTTGGATGTTATTGTAATTTCCTATATGCCCAACATGGCCACCCCTGGATATGTCCCTTGAGTTCAAAGGTATTTGCCCTTTGTTTAAATGCAAGCAGAAGTGGGTCCATTTCAAGTGCACTCCAAAAAGTAAAGAAGGATAGGAAGTTTTCACATGCTCTGTTCCTTCAGCTTTTGATCCCCCAGGTTTCAGTAACACCATATTAAGGTCCTATGTACCATGATTTCATCCCTCACTCTTCTGACAACAGTCTTTGATATGAATTCAGTAGCAAAATAAATATTTTACTCTCACACTACTACGGTGAGGCTGGTGGCTCCCAGATCAGTGGGTTATTGAGTTTTTGAAAGTCTGAATTGTAAAGGAGATATTCAACATGCTGAACCTTTTTTGAAGCAGAGTTCAGCACCTTGGATAGCTCATTTAAATTTAGGGCAGAGGGAAGCTGAACAGAATAACCTTTCACTATCCTAGCTGAGCTCCTGCCCACCGAACCTCTTGCGGTATCAGGTGAGGCAGAAGCTCTTCCAGAATAATAGAGGATCCCTCCTGCCTGCCTGTCTGCCTGCCAACTATGTGACATAAGAAGGGTGGTGGTAAAGCTGAGTAAGTAGGATCATGGGCACTATAGACTTCCATGATCTCCACTCGGCTCTCACCTCCCAAAGTGGTGAGGATCGGGGGGACCCAAGTCGAGAGACTCATATTTGCTGCCTGTTTTCTGACAGATGGTTTACAACAACAATGTGGATACAAACAATTGTAGAGGCCATAATTGTGTTCTGACTATCAGAGCACAGATAGTAAAGCTCTTCTTCATTTGGTAGGGATCTTCCTCCCAACACTCCCAGCAGCCATTGGCCATGCTGGAGGGAGAAGACATACCGTAGGTAAGTCTTGGCTAGGGAAGGAATGCCCTCAATTCCATTCAAGGGGGGGGGGGAAGGAGAAAGGGGCTTGAGGAGGATTTGCTTCATCAAGGTTTTCAGACACTGAACAAGATCCTTTCTTATTCCCCCTTCTTACGCCTTTGAATATTCTTTCCTTTGCTTGTAGCACACATAGCTGTCCCACCAACACCTCATTGCCACTGACCCTATATCACCTGCAGCTTCATCACTCCCCACAATAGTAGGGCCAACCTTTGGGAGCAATAACCAGAAGCTAGTTAGTACAAGTCCTTACAATATGCAACATCCCATATCCCTTATGAGAACTGGTTCCTATACAACAGCTAAGATTTGACAGAGATATTTCAGGGACGCTTTTAGCAGATAGCACAGTAGAAGGTTCTCATAGAGCTTAATACAAGAGGCTCTCATAGAGCTTAAGTATATTTGGGTATGTGTTGCATACAAAAAGATGGGACTTCATAGAAGGGGTTATTTCACACTATACAATCTAGCACTATGATTACATTTTAACTTCCATGGCTCCATTCTATGGAATCCTGGGATTTGCAGTTTAGAGAAAGGTACTGCAATTTCTCAGCCAGATAGCTCCAGTGTCTCGCCAAACTAAGTACTCCTTTGCTCTCCTAAACTATTTTTTCTGAAATCACATCTACTTCATTCTTAAATCCTGCTCTATGTGTATTCACTTAAAGTTCTCTCTCACTGAGTATAGCTGGACTTATTCTACAACAACTGCAATGCAGAAGCCCATCCATTTGGATTTCAAGCACAGTTAACAATTTAGTTTACTGACCAGGTAAATGTGCCTAGGTGTAAACACAGGAATAGGCTATATTGAGGTGTACATTGGATTTTGCAGGGGCAGGGGAGGTGGATTACTAAAGGATAGAAACCTGTAGTGCAAGCTCAGAAGTTAAATGAGAAAGCCAAATGGCTTCATTTCACATTAACAGACAAAAAGAAAATTGTGTTCTCCATTCCTTAGATTTGATAGATTTGCTTAATGTTAGAATAGACCTTGGAATGTACTACTCTTGAGTACCTCTTTTAATTCTAATGTAAAGACCTCATTCAATTATTTCTTACATACACAGTTATTGTGACCCTTTAAAGGTGATGGGGCTTTCTTCTATTATTTGCAATGGGACTGCAAACCATCAACATGCACAAAATAGGATATATTGAATGAACACGTTTCATTTAGAAAAGTTTTTTTAAATGCCCTAAACTGCCAATATTTTGAGGCATGGTTGCTTCAAAAAACCATGGTGCTACTGGATTCCCATTCCCAGAACTTAATTTTCAGTTTCCCAACAGTAGTGAATGTTTCTGAAAGCCTGAGAACTGAGATTGTGACAAAAAGTTTTGAAAAATCACTTTTAGGGCCCAGTGTCCAGTAATAAGTGGTTCACTGTGACTGAAACCAGAGGAATGTATACACATGGCACCAATGTAGAATTATAACGATATGCCTAATCCCTACCAGAATTTTTATGGAAGAGTATAGTTCTTTTACATTCAGGGATAAATTGCTGCTCAGTAGTATATTATGCAAATGTTACCTGCAAATAACTGTGGGCTGAATTTGATTATACTACTTGTCTACATGGTATGCATACCCATTCTCCAAGATCAACAGATGTCTATGTGACATTTAGTGACATGTATGTGACATTTAATTACACTATAAATGTATATAATCTGATGCTTATAGGGCATCATATCACCAATAAAATCTATAAATTGAGTATGCAGTCTGGGCTTATGTTGTTTGGAATTTATAATGAATGCTGCACACTGTTAGAGATGGGACAGTCATACATTATGAATTAAGAGGCAAGATATTGAAGGAGACAATTCTTCTCTTGTAACTCTAGGAGGAATTAGAAGACAAAGGATGATGACTTAAGGGTCCAACTTTAGGGAAAGAATTGCATTTCTGTCTTCCACCTTGACAGACTTGAATCTGAAGAGAACAGAAGCACTGAGCCATGAACGCATATATTCTAACATAGTTTGCCAAGGTTGCAAAGTCACTATTGCAAAGTTTCTGTGCTGAGCAAATTCCATGAAGCTAACAACAGTGGCTTCACTAGGTTGAGAAGGATGAATGAAGAGATAGACTCAACCATTATATAAAGGCAAAGGACAGTGAATAGAGCTGGAGACTCTGACATCACAATGGCACAGGCATAATGAAATCTATCCAGACCCCCATTTCCTGAGATTTTTGGGGAGCATTTATACCCTTAAGACTAGGCTGAGGCAAAGAGTTGCTATTGTATAACAAAGGATTCCGATGCTTTGCTTTGAAGTAGACAATTTCCAAAAGAGGGGAGATGGATGTTGATTTTTTTCTCACCTTCAGCCAGACACATCCTGGCTTGCCCTCATCAATATTCTACGTGTGAATGTCCTGTTTTTGCAGCTCGTAAGCTGGCCTTTTTGATCTGCAAATGGTTGTAAATGCAGATGTTTGGAGTGCCTACGTGAGGCTTAAACTTTGAGCTCATGGCAATATAGGCACCTTTCTGCATAGGGCTATGATAGGGACCCACAAGGGGTCTTGATATCAAAACCAATCAAAACCAATCATGGTAACACACCAGTGCTCTAGCCAAGCTTTGGTTTCTTGTGGACAAGTTGCCATTTTAAAATCCCTCTTTCTTCCTAATTCCTTCCAGCTTTATTTCCTCATAAGAACATCAATTTAAAAGAAATTAGGAAGGTTGATATCCTGCACAATGAAAATATGAAAGAAGCTGATTTACTTTAGCATAGGCATTAGCTTCTGTGTTAATCTCTGAGAATAAGAATGGAAATGGGAAATGATAGCTGTTATTAGACAGAAGCTGGTAAAGCAAATCTACAGCTATGTGTGCTGGTATGGCCAGAGAGGACTGCTATTTTCATTTACTTTCCCTTAAATATGTACACTCTTGGGAAGGGGTAGGCAACCTTTCCCCTTTAAGGGCCGAGGGACTTCAGCTCCCAGAAGCCTCAGCCATGTTGGCCAACAGTCCCACGTTGGCCAATAGCTCCTGGGATTCTGGGAGCTGAAGTCCCTCCGCCCTTAAAGGGGAAAGGTTGCCTACCCCTGCTCTTGGGTAACATGAACACACATGTTGAGTCCCTCTTATCCAAAATGCTTGGAATCAGAAGTGTGGATTTCAGATTTATTTTATTTTATTTTGAATGTACATAATCAGATGCTGTACATACATAATCAGATATCTTGGAGATGGGACCAAGTCTAAACACAAAATTCACTGATGTTTCATATACACCTTGTACACATAACCTGAAGGTAATTTTATTCAATACTTTTAAATAATTTTGTGCTTGAAACAAAGTTTGTATACACTGAACCATCAGAAAGCAAAGTTGTCACTATCTCAGCCACCCATGTAAAAAAGTTTTGCTTTTTGGAGGATTTTGGATTTTGGAATTCAGGAAATGGGGGACTCAACCTGCCTATCTCTTTCTCTCTCTGTCAAATCATTCCTAGCTTAGCCTATGTCTAAAGATTTCAGCATAACAAGAATTCATGGCAGCACTTAAAAATAATCTAGAACAACTGAAATAGATTAACACAATTAAAAAAAATTCAGCCATCAATATGAAATCTGCAGCTGGATACATCAAAAGTCAAATCATGATCTCACTAGTTCAGCAATACATCCATCAACAAGCAGGTTTTGTTTATTAATTTAATTTATAGCCCCTTTTCTTCCAGACAAGGACTCAAAGCAGTTTACAAAAATGTAAAGGTCTCATGTGCATTGATAGTATTATATAAATAAATGATGATGATAATGATAATATTAAATAAGCAAAATTGAGCTAAAATCTCATTTTACATAAGTTAAAAACAATTAAGCAAACAATTCAATTAAAAAACACATTCTTAAAACAGTTTAAAGCACATTTAACAAAACTGAAAGATAAAAGATAAAGACAGTACACTAAAAATTCCTAGAAATTCCTAGAAAAGAAAAACTCTTCTCCCAAAGATCCTAAAATTTGGTCTGGCTCATATAGGGAGATATGGTATTTTAGGCTGCTGCCACACTGCAGAATCAATGCAGTTTGACACTGTTTTAACTGTCATGGCTCCATCCTATGGAGTCCTGCAATTTGTAGTTTCAAACTGCATTATTTCTGCAGTGTAGGTGCAGCCTCAGATAGTCTAAACCCAACTCTTTAGAGATTTAAAAGTCATAATCAGCACTTTTAATTCTGCCTGGAAACAGAGTAGTTTTAACTTAGTACCAAAATAGAACAATGTTGGTGCCAAACTGGCTTCAAATTAGAGGGCATTCCACAACCAGTGTGCAAACTCTGATCTACAACTACTGATCCACAGAGCTTCCATCTCTATTGGGATTCAGCTTTAGTGTATTAGCCACTACTGATCTCATCACATTGTCCAGATCTCTGTCCATCAGGCTTTGGTGACAAAAAGAAAGAGATCTGGGTGTCACTAACATGCTGATGGCATCCATCTCCAAAGCCCATGGTGACTTCACCCAATAGCTCCAAATAACTTCTCTTTTTAGGTTTAAAAATGAAATGTTACATTCACTTCATTGTACCAACAGCCCTTTGGGGCCTTTTGTTCAGAAGGCATCTTTGTTTCCTGCTTCGTAAGGCTGTCATTTGTATTTAGGGCTGTCTCACATAGAAAAATATCAGTACTATGAAAAAGCACCAAAGCAACACATGCAATAATCACACATACATGTTTGCTTTGCCATGCTTTTCCAAGTTCTGGGTCTGCCTAAGCTCTGGAATGCTCTATTAAAGCAGGCACATCTAGTCCTTTCTCTGAAGTCCTCCTTGTGCCTGATATTTTATCCCTATAACATGCTTTATAATATGCATTTATGAGTGTGCTTTCCACTCTTTCCACTTGTATGTCTTCTAAAAATGGAATATAAAAGCGTTCCTCTCGTGGCCCCATCATCTGTTGATGAATGAGGAACGCAGTAGAGGTCGATCAGGGCACTGTAACCTGTCTTTAATATGTTTATTGTAATACATTTTATATTGTTTATGTTTTAAATTTTATGTTTATTGCTATCTTAACTATGTGTTATTTAATACTGTTTTAAGGGGGGTGGGTTGGTTTGGGGATATGTTGTATGGGTTTCATTGTAAGCCACTTAGATTGTTTGTCAATAAGTGGGATATAAATTATTATTATTATTATTATTATTATTATCATCATCTATATTTAGTGCCTGGAATTGGGTACTTTTGGACTACAATTCCCAGAATGTACCACTTAGCATGGCCACTGCCAAGATGACTGGGGAATTCTGGGGACAATTGTCTAAAAATGCTTATATTTTTCCATTCAAAGCCATTTTCTTGCAAACAGATTTTCTCATTCTATTTTTTTATTGTCCTACACATGTAAACAAATCCTTCAAATGTGAAAGCCTCACTGAACAACTTTAAAAGTCTCAGTGTAGTTAATTGAATTTTTAATAATGTACTTAATTTTATTGCTTAACTAAATTTGTACTGTTGTCCCAAAACAAACCTTCTCTGGACAGCTCACAATTTTAGCTGGATCATGCTCAAGTTTACATCCCCATTTCTGTTGCTTGCTCACTTTTTTTTTTTAGTTCACTCCAGAGTATTTCTTTGCCTCCTGCTGTCGTGAAACCTGTTATCACCATCTGTAACATTACTGACTACAGTCATACAATACCATCCTTAAAGGACTTTTTTTTTAAAAAAACTTTCACCATAAGATTTCACCCAATCCTGATTCTTATGGATGGTTCCTGTATATCCATAAAAAGCACAAAAAGTAGATCTTTTGTCCATTAAAAAATAATAATAATCACAAACTGAGTCATTTCACAGAAGAAAATCTGTCAGTGAAATGCTGTACATTTCACATACCGTATATACTCATGTATAAGTCTAAAAATATAAGTAAAAAAAAAAATGAACCCAAAAACCTTAATTGACTTATCCATGGGTCAATGTAAATATTGTACCTTAACTCTTATTAAAAAACACACCAAACACAACAGGAACTATCCCCTGATAAAAAGCAAGAGTGTAATCTGTCCTGAAAGCACCGACCTCCTCCTACATTCTTATTCATTCAGCTTTAGTGTAAGCACAAACAGTTATGCCTGTTGAAAGTTTGTAAGTTCTTTGGCATTGTTTTCCTTTGCTTCATCTTTTAGATCCTTTGTTATATGCCCCTAAGTTTTACCCCCGACTTATCCACGGATCACATCAAAGTCCATAATTTTGGCCCCCAAACCTGCCTTCAACTTATACATGAGGTTGACTTATAGTTGAGTATATAGGTAAATGATGAATGGTGGTTTGTGCCCGGTGTTTTTAAAATCTATTTTGTGTACCTCACCAGCTCAAAGGGGAAAAGGCAAACAGCACTTCACTAGTACACCTTTTCTGTGTGAAGCAGAATAATCTAATGTATAGAAAAGGCTGCTGATTTACACTTGGAGATGCTTCCCTTTCACTTGGATGGTTATGGGCAATTCAAACTTTTATTGTGCCAGTATGAAAATATGAATAAGAATATAAGCAGTAACCTGCTGAATCATACTATAAATCTATCAAGTTTATCACTGTATGCTGACAGGGATTAACTAGATGTCTCTGGCTGTATCTGCACTGCACAAATAATCCAGTTTGACACCACTTTAACTACCATGGCTTATTGGAATGGAATTATGCAAACTGTAGTTTTGTGAGACCATTAGCCTTCTCTGTCAGAGAGCTCTGGTGCCACAACAAACTACAGTTCCCAGAATTGCACAGCATGCAGCCATGACAGTTAAAGTGGTGTCAGACTGGATTATTTCTGTAGTGCAGATGCAGCCTCTAGCAAACCCACAAAAAAGGAGTCTTCCTTGGCAATGGCTGCCCCACAACCATGACCATTATTACCCCTTAAGATCTAGTATTGAATTCACAACATTGTGGTTTGTGAGTGAGTGAGTTGTGATAGATCATTTAAAGTTTGGAGCACAACCCAGAGAGGAATCACCACTCAACTGATGTGAAAACCACAAGTCACCAATGCATTACAATTGGTATGGATAGACACATCTTTCTCCTTCCGTTATAATACTGGAACCATGATATCCATGATGAGAGATTCTGTACAGAGAAAAAAAAATTCTTCACAAGTCACATAAACTCTGTGAATCCACTGCAATAGCATACAGTGAAACTCACCAATTCAGATGGCTTTAAAAGGAGATTGGTTGCAGTCTTGAAAGATATCCATTAATGACTACAAGTCTACAAGTTCGCAGCTTGGGGGTGCTCCTTGATTCGTTGCCTCACGTGACTAGTCAGGTGAATGCGACGGTCAGGAGTGCCTGTTATCAGCTT
>JAIPUX010001880.1:84261731-84271918 GCA_020142125.1 Phrynosoma platyrhinos
ACAAAAAACCTATGGATGCCGGCCATGAAAGCCTACGACTTCACTATCCATGGGCTTTAGGCCATTATAGACAGGGGCATCACTAGGGGGAATGGGACTATCTACTGGCTCACCTGCCCATCCAACTGTCCATCTCTCTCCAGGTCTGGGCAAGCAGATGAGTGAGGCAGTGTAAGGGTTGGGTTGGTTGCTGTTGTTCTTGTTGTCTCACATCGGCTGACACCAATCCTAGTGACACCACTGATTACAGACCACATCTTTTGCATGCACAAGATACTAGAATCAATTTTATTTACAAGAATCCCAAATACACCTTGTGCACACCACATCCTGTCAGATTTCAGAAGATAAGTAGGATTGTGCCCAGTGAATTCTTGGGTGGAATACCACTAGGTATTACAAGGGATGTCCAGTTTTTGTTGTTTTCTGCCTTCATGTTTTTTCCGACTTATGGTGACCTTAAGATGAACTTATCCCAGTTTCCTTGGCAAGATTTGTTTAGAGGGACTTTGCCCTTTCCCTCCTTTGAGGCTGAGAGAATGTGACTTACCCTAGGTCACTCAGTGGGTTTCCATGGCTGAGCCTCCCAAAGTCCCAGTCTAACACTCAGAACACAACCCCATGCTATGTTCCGTCCTGTTCCTATGTGAAATTCCTATCTGAAATTCTGGGAAGTGTCTGCCTGCCAAAATTGACAATAACAGGTTAGACCAGGGGTAGGCAACCTTTTTGAGCAGGGGGCTGGGTTGCTGTCCCTCAGACAATTGGGGGGCTGAAGCACCATAAATAAATAAATAAATAAATAAATAAATAAATATTTTTTTAAAAAAAAATAAAAAAAATAAAAAAATGCATGCATACTCAACCCCAGAAATGCTATTGCAAAACCCCTGTGGAGATTTTGCCAAGAAAACCCCAAGAACAAGTAATAGCAACAATAATCAATATCATCATGGTGGGTGGCGGCAGCAGCAGGGGGCAGCGGGGGGCGGTGGTGGCGGCGGTGGCGTCAGGACTGGCCTGGGGCCGGTCCAAAAGCCTTGGGGGGGTCGCATCCGGCCCCCGGGCCTTAGGTTGCCTACCCCTGGGTTAGACAGTGATCTAATTCAGTATAAGGCACTTTCCTATTTCCCTGTGTTACTTTACAAGCCTTTTTAGATTTGTTAGATTCAGTCTAGTGAGTTATAAGTTATACATGCCCTAAATGATTGTTTAATGTGCAAAACTGGGAGCAAATACAAAAGTCTCCAGTTGGTGAGACCAACTCTTGTTCTGAAGTTTAGGCCTTGGAAAAGTTATTTTTTTTTTAACTATAGCTTCCAGAAAACTGCAGTCAGCATTGGCTAGTGCTGTTTCAGATTCTATGATATACAGTTCCAAAAGTAACAACTCCAGCTCTCAAAGTGATTATAGTATAGAGTAAATCTGGTATACAGTTTTTGGTTGTGCCATACTTGAAAATAAATCATACACACAGTTTTACTTGGCTTGGAATGAAACCAGTTTCCTCCCTGCTGTGGTGTAAACAAGTTCACATGTCAACACAAGGAAGCCAACTCTGAGTTAACAGCATGTTTTTTAATGGTGTCTGTACCTCTTACTTACAAATTCTTCCTACAACAAAGTATATAAAAACATAGCAATCAGGCAGAATGGGGGTGGTGCTGGTTTTAAACTGTGTTTCAGTTAACAAATCTTACTATTTGAGCTGAAATATCAAGGGCTTAACTGCCATAATTTTATAATTATGAATTTTCTTCCCACCAGAGGTAAACTCTATGCACTCAGGTGTTATCAAGGTTGTTGCTTCTAATTCTAAAATATCTGCTAACAGGTACATTCTTCAGAAACAACAATTGCATGGTATATTGGCATATCAGAAGTAGACTAGATTTACAGTGTATATTTGTATTTTCTAAAAACTATTTGAGAAAGTAATAGACTTCACTTGGTTCATTTAGTTTAGGGCCAATTTTCTACAGTGGAACATGCCCAAAACAGGCTTCTGGGAACTGATTGTTTTACAAGAAAAAAAAGGTTTTTTTTTTAATGTGCCATGTTTATTATTCTCTTTTAAATCAAGATTTTAACTGGTTTTAACTTTACAGATAGATTAAAACTATTTTAATACTTGTGTCTATTTTTGGAAACATGTGTTTCCCCCTGTAATTCTTTTCTTTTGTTAAGCTGCATTGGGTCCTAGCTTTGGGGAGAAGGTGGGCTATAAAAATAGGGGTAGAATATAATAGTATAAGAGACTTTATTGAAATATTTAATTTTTAATTCATGATTTAGACTGGACATACAGAAGACATTTCAGTGTTGCTAATTGTAGGATAGTATTGTTGCAGGTTCAGCTCTGGTTAGTACTTGGTTGGGAGGCTGCCAATGAATATCAGGTGCTGTAGGCTATATTTCAGGGGAAGGAACTGGTAAAACCACTTCTAAGTATTCTTTGCCTAAGAAAACCTTATGAAATTCATGGGATTGCCATAAGTCAACAGGCGACTTAAGGTACACACACACATTGTTGAAATGCAGGCACCCACTGGGTACATCCCCAATTTTCGTCCAGCTTTGCAAAAATAATCTTTTTTCTTAGCACTAATAAGAGAAGAAAATACCATCTTGCCCAACTTCACCATCACATTTCCATCAATAATCTCTCTGCCTTTTGTTCTGTTTTGTTGTTTGAATGGTATTTCAAAGCAATTATCTTTCCTTGAAAGCAGCATTCATTTTGCCTGGAGGTAGATTTTTGCTATCATCAGTATTCTGACTCTAGCTTTTATTGCAGTATTAACCATGATACAGTTTTCCATGATATTCCTGTGGGGAAAGGTTTCATCCCTCTCATTGAAAAAATTCTGGGGAATTGAATTGTAAATCACTGAAGCCATTATATGGAAATTCCTCATGTGCATATAATTGCTTTATTGGCAAGTATTGAACACATCAATATTGAATGACACAAGTCCCAAGAAGTGCCTTTTTCCCTAGTTGTTCTTTATATTTCGGATCAAACTGCAAGCCTACTTTATCAACAGCATTAACAAATACACAAAAACGATTTTGTTCTTCCAAGAAACCTGAATTAATAATTTCAAAACATAATAAGAATATTTTTTTTCCTGAGCTGAAACCTAATTGTCTCCATTCCATAGCCAGGTCTTCTCCCCAATTTTACACCCCACACTCTGAGAGACAGTGAATAGTCCAATGCAACACTACACTGTAAATTTTTAAAAAATGCATGCACACTCTCTCAGCCCCAGAAAAGCCAAGGCAAAACCCCTGTGGAGATATTGCCAATAAAGCCCCAAGAACAAGTAATAACAACAATAATCAATATCATCATGGCAGGTGGGGGGCGGTGGTGGCAGCGCTGGCAGGACCTGCCTGGGGCCAGTCCAAAGGCCTCGGGGGGGCGCATTCGGCCCCCGAGCCTTAGGTTGCCTATCCCTGGTTTAGTGGATTAGTTACTATGAGTAATTGAATTTGCACTGAGAAAACCTTTCTCATTACACAGATTTCACAGATTTCACCTGCCTTTTAGACAACAGAGTCTAAAAAGCACCTGATGACCTGATATCGTGCAGCACTGTATCTGTGTCACAGGTGACATTGAAGATCTACTCAAATATTTAGCTGCCTAAGGGAGTGAGGGACATGTTCTTCTCGGTGTAATTGCAATAGCAAGAATATTTGAGGGAAAGGGAGGTGCTTAATATTGATCCAGAATTTGTTGAAAAGACAGATAGTTTTGTGTTGGCACAGATTAAAGGTAAACAAACATTTATGGAGCTGAACGTGTCTTGCATTGCCTCATGTATTATAAGGTATTGAATAGGCCTGATGTCCATTATATGGATTTCTAATGTTTTGAAGTTGGCCATACAGATATGGGCAGTATTGATATGGCTGCTGGTAGCAATAGCTAGAAAAAGCAATATGTGCCTTATCTATCATCGCTCAGTGTGATCTGCCCCTTTCATTACATTGCAGGTTATTCTAAAGGACTAAACAGTGGCTTGCAATGCATTGTTGTCTTGTGTTGCTGTTATAATATCAGGTTGGGAGTATGGGGGGTAGGATATACTTGAAATGAGTCAGCAAAGTGTTTAAAGAGAACTATATGGGTTATATTCTTCTATATTGCTGTTGGAGCCCTACTGAGAACCATGAGTTTAAGCATTAGCAATGGAGCCAAGTGGCACTTGGAGAGGGTGTAAAGGGGCAAGGAGTGCATTTACACTGTATACATTAACCAGTTTGATAGCACTTCAACTGTCATGGTTCTATCCTATGGATCTTGGGATCTACATTTTGTGTGATGCAGTAATGTGAAGGTTGGATGATGACTCTGGAGAATAGGGTTTGAATCCTCACTCAGCCATGGAAGGCTACTGGGTGACCTTGGGCAAGACACATGCTCCCAGCCTCAGAGGAAGGTAAAGGCAATCCTTCTCTGAACAAATCTTGCAAGAAAACCCCATGATAAGTTTGCCATAGGGTTGCCATAAAGTGGAAATGACTTAAAGGGACACAACAACAAAGTGCCAGTCCACCCTCCCTCAGAACTACAAACCCTATGATTCAATGGGAGACATGGCAGTTAAAGTGGGTATAACTGACTAATAGAGACATACTCAAACTAGGAAAATTAAGAGGGCAAGGGAAGCTTTGGTGAGCAGCAGAAAGGCAGAAAAGGGATGGGAACAGCAACAAGTCAGAAAGAGCTAAGAAAAGGAATGGGAAAGAGATACAGTACAGACAGAAGACAGAAACAGGGACATACTAAGAGCCAATGGTGTCATGGTAAATTTTGACATGCAAGCCCTCACCAGGACAATCTCTCTAGCAATGCTTCCACAGAAAGTCCAAAAGTGTGTTTAGAGCTGTGTTGCTCTAAAACAGGAGTGGGCAACTGTGGAAGACTAGGGGCCTGCACTAGTCCCCACCATAAGCAAACAAATGGATTTTGTTGCTGTTGCAAATTTTCATTTTGCCCCCGGGGTCCAGAGGAGGTCAAAATATTGCAACCTCCTAGAGCATTTGGGGGCATTAAGGAGCAAAAAACAATTTCTGAACAAATGTTTTGGTCACACTTTGCTCATCCCTGATCTAAGCAGTTTCTAAAAGTTTTAATCTCTATGTGAAGCAGGTTTTTTGATGTTTTTTTTAAAATAAATTTTAGTTATTAAAACATTCTATACATTCCAAATTATCAGACAATACAGGTCTTTTGTAAAGCTACAAGGTCTTACCAACTCAAGATCAAGCCTTCCCTCCATTCCATCCGACATCATCTGGGGGAGAGATACAGGCCCATCTCCATCAGGCCTAGCCTAAGTAGAAGAGCCCTCCCTCCACTCCGTCCAACATCATCTGGGGGAGAGATGCAGACCCATCTTTATCAGGCCTAGCCTAAGTAGAAGAGTCCTCACTTTTTATGGGGGTGGGTGGGTTTTGGGATTTTTAGGTTCTGTTTACAGTGTATTAACATATCTGTATGGAAATTTTAATGTTGTAAGCCACCCCGATTGCTCTTTATTATAAATATTTATTATAAATATTTTGGATTACACAAAGGAATGCTCATCACAATACACCATTGCTGGAAAAACCATTCCTCCTTCATTTGCGATGGTGGCTGCCGAGAAACCCAGAGGGAACAGCAAATCTAAAGGGAGTAGCAGATGATGTCATAGCCTTCGTTAATAAAAAAAAAGTTTTACTAGACCCTGAAGTCTCAGGAACAGTATTGGAAAACTGAGAGATTAACCCCCAATTCATTTACTTTGGAGCTAGTCTGCACTTGCTATTTACTCTAACACTATGCTACTAGTGCCAACCATGGCACTGACTGGCTTCACCAAATTTCTTCTCAGCTCCCTGGGCCCTGCACTGTCCCCATTACAAGTGTGAGAAGGTCTGTGGCTAAACATTAAACTAATGCATTTGTGAGATGGCACTAACATTTATTGGTGTATATGTCATTGGAATGACTTACAATAAAGAAAAGAAGAGGGGAGGGAGAACAACTTCTTTTCAGCTGGATTTGCATGTCTACTCTCAAAACAGCTGTAAAACTGCAAATCCTATTATGGGCTTCATTTAAGGCACTGAGAAAGATAGCTCAGTCCCACTAATCATCTTTTTATAGTAAGCATTAACATTTCGCTCAGTGAAAATGACCTAGAACATTTCAGCTGCTTGAAACCTTTTCAGAAAGGAAGGAGAGACTTCAAGTCTGTAGGATGCAAATGTGTGTGTAATTTTCAGTTTACATATCCCATATCAAACTAATGCTCTGGCTTTTACTAGTAGATCTAATTTAATCCATTTTGTCACATTGTTTGATTTCCATTGAGAACACTAAATTCAAAGAGGATTAAAGCTGACCAGCATTTCATAGAACCAATGGTTACTAGTATAGTGGTAGTATTTAAAGATCCATTCATGTTAGTCTGTTTCAGCATAAAAAGATATGAAGCGCTCTTGTAGCACCTTTGAGTGGAGAAAAATAAATTTCTAGATCAAGCTTTTGTGGGCTCTGGTCTACTTTACCAGGTGAACTAGATGAAATAGACTGGAATCCATGAAGGCTTATGCAGGAAATGTCTTTTTCTCAGTTTGTCTCAAAGGTGTTTCAAGATTCCTTTACATCTTTTTATAGTGGCACAGAGGTAAATGTTGAAGTACATTTGGGTGATGCTTGTTGTTGTCAACTGCCTTTGAGTTGACTTAGATTCATGGTGACCCTATGAATGAGAGGTCCCAAGTTACTCCATCCTCAACTGCCCTGCTCAGCTCATGCAGATTAAGGGCCTTGGCTTCTTTAATTGATTTTCTTTCATTGGCACACTCTAGGAGCCAACCATCTTCACATCCCCTTGTGTCTGTGAGAGAGATGGGACCAAGATCTTAGTGCCTGGGCAAGCTCATACAGGAGAAAAGAGTTCATCAGACTTTACTACTGTTACTGCAACTACTGCCATTGCTGCTAGAATGACTGCTACTATTACTGGAAAGCTGGCACTGAATCCAGTTCCAGCTCACATTGAACCCTTCTTCAGTGCCACAACAAATACTAATAAGGCTGCAAATCCTGAACTGTTTTGCCCCACATGCTGTGTGTACATTCCATTGGCAATTTTGCCTGCCCCTTTTCTTTGGATGCCTAAATGGTATTTCTTAGTGCTAAACTGAACTTTTAAGTTATTGCGGTGTTGGAAATTCAGAACTGAAGAAAAATTGGGGAGGGGCCAATAGAATTCTTATTTGGTGGGGTAAATGCTCTCATTTTGTACTCCTAGCTACACTACTTTTGTAAGACCAAACTGGCTCTGGCTAATACATTTAAAAGAAAAACCATGCCCTGAAATAACCTGGACAACACTTAGACACTTTCTGCATAGAATGACTGATGATATGCGAAATCCCAGTTTAGCCTTTGTGTGTATGTGCCTTTACCAGCATATTAATGCATTGCATAATTTCCCACAAAGCCAGATTCCCAAGTGTAAGATATGAAACCTTGTGCTGAATGTGGCACTGATCTAATAATACTTCCACCTTCAGCACTATATGGTGGGCACCAGCAGGAATCCTTGGAAATGACCATTTTAATTGAAACATCCCTTTAACAAGCATCTGAATGCATAAAACAGTAAGAACCAACTCAGCATGTGAGCTAATAAAATGTTGCACTGAGCACTGTGCACAAGATACATAAGGGACACATCTCTGCTAATGGGACAAAATTATGTATTTTTAAACAATATATTCATAAAGGGTACAACAAAACAGTAGGTGGCATTATCTTCTTACTATGATTGTTGCTTGTTCCCTGCCCCTGGCTACCTGCCACTATCTTCCAAATGCTGCATCTTGTACCCAGAAGAGCTATATAGTTAAGAAACACAGACTCTTGAATCCTACAGCACAGTTTGACTTGCTACCTCTGCAGCCCTATCAATGTTTGGGCTAAATTGTTATCTTCAGTGGCCTATTTGTATGACTGCTGAAAAACAATTCTGATTAATGGGGCAGTTTCTGCAGCACACTGGGTATTCGGAACAGCTCTCCTAGATTCACAACTGGAACCATAGCACTACACTACTCTGACTTGTATAATGAGTTAGAGACAGCCTTTGTGGGGGAGGCATTGTGCTTTTACCAGACCTTAACTGCTGCCCTGCCAGATTGGCATATGGGTGAATCACAGCTTCTTGAAAATGGCATCTGTACACATCTGTACAGACTGTAAGACCCTGGACACTACAGGGCTCCTCTGTTTGAACTGCCATAAATATAAACTGGATATAACTTTGACCCTGGATATAACAGGGCTTGTCTATTTGAACTGCCATGAGTATAGACTGGATATAACTTTAAATAATTATCTTAGTAGCAATTATGTGCTTCAGCATAAAATCAGTGCTATTTTTGGCTCTGGTAAACTATAGCACAATGTTATGTTTATTTAAAGGTAATTTTGAAAGTGAAGCTATCTGACAGGAAGAAAATCAACTCACCTGAAACTTGGTGTTTGAAGAAAGGTCTAGGTATACCATGGACTGCCAAAAAGACAAATAAATGGATCAGGAAGCAAAACAAGCCTGAACTTTCTCTAGAACCAAATTGAGGTTCAATAGATCCTTTTTCCCCCAATAACTAAGGTTAAACTATGCAAAATGTAGTGGTTTGAGTATTAGATTAGAACAGTAAGGGTTTGAATTTCCTACTCAGCTATGGAAGCCCACAGGATCTTGGGCTTTCCAGGTCAGTTTCTGCCAGGAAGTAGTAGGAAAACAGTTTCTAGGCAGCCATATTGAGTGGGTGAGTGTTTAAATTCTTTTTAAAAACACTTGGGGAGAGTGTGATTGTTGCTGAGTGGGTGGGGCTTTGGTGAGTCACGTTGTGAGTCATTAGGGGTGGAGCTAGCCAGTTAGCTTAGGTAGCATCCAGGAGCTCTCTGTAGAGTTAGAAACTCAGTTGATTGAGCTCGCTGACAGAGCCTGGTGAAAAGACCAAGAGAACAGGGACCCATTATGTGGGTCTTTACCAGGAGACTTTTTGAGGGAGAAGCCCACAGTCTTGTTTCAGTGGAGGAGGAATAGCATTATATTTTAGGGAAGTTTATACCTGTGAAGAGATCCAGGACTTAAATCCTGGAAATCAGGTAGAGAGCATATGGATAAAAATTAAAGGGGAAGTGTGATGTCCAGCCTGGACTGTTTAAATTCTCCCCTGCATTTTCCTTCATTTTTGATGTAGTCCTTAGTATGTTTGAGCTTAGGAATGTTCCATTGTATTAGTTTGTGGGAAGAGCTGTAGGAATCCCCTGAATTTTTTCTAGTTTTTGGTTTGCCCCTTCCCAGCAAGCTCTGCTTCAGCTTGGGATTTTTAGTTTTCTTAGGCAGGCTTGGCTTTATCTGTTTGGTAGCAAACAGGCACAGACAGATGGAAAGGGCATTTCTTACACCAGTTATCCAATTTAGTTACCACATTTAGCCAATTTACTTACCATTAGCCAATTTAGTTACCATTTAGCTAGATTAGTTACCAAAAGCAGTTAATTAAATTGAACACCAATCACAAAGAAGTCAAGAGCACCAGAAGATGAAAGACCCTGCACCAACTTCATTGAGTAGGAGATCAAATCAAGATCAAACTCAGAGAAATGACAACACTGAAGATTGCTGAAACCTAAACTGTAAAGTACCTTTTATTTTAAGCCTGTTAGAGCCAGGGAGGAGAAACCCTTTTCTTTTGTTCTTTGAAATAAATTTCCCCCTTTTGGACTTTACTTTCAGCATTGGAGCATTTTTGGGTAAAAGAGTTTGATCTCATCAGGGTACTGGCGTTGAACACCCATATTTGCCACCACCTTTAGTTGGATGTGTCTTCACAGGAAAGAAACAACAGGGATGTTATTGTGGGAGTCTAATACAGATCCCCAAGTCAGACTGAGGAATTGGATGATGCCTTTCTAGAACAGATGACCACACACTCAGAAAAGAGAGATGTAGTAGTGATGGGTGACTTCAACTATCCGGATATTTGCTGGAAGTCAAACTCAGCCAATACTTCAAGGTCTAGCAAATTCCTCACTTGCCTCGAAGACATTTTCCTTGTCCAAAAGGTGGAAGAGGCAACAAGAGGATCAGCTATTTTAGATC
>JAIPUX010001880.1:84272018-84286487 GCA_020142125.1 Phrynosoma platyrhinos
TATTGAGGAGGGAACAAGCTTGTTTTCTGCTGCTCCAGAGAATATGACTCGGAACAATGTATGCAAGCTGCAGGAAAAGAGATTCCTCCTCAACATTAGGAGAAACTTCCTGACAGTGAGAGCTGCTCAACACTCCCTCGGCAGTTGGTGGAATCTCCTTCTTTGGAGGTCTTGAAACAGAGGCTGGATGGCCATCTGTCGGGGATGCTTTGCTTTTGAGTTCCAGTATGGCAGGGGGTTGGACTGGATGGCCCTTGTGGTCTCTTCCAACTCTATGATTTTATGTTTCTATGATTCTAAGTCACATTCTGTCAGTGCCAAACTTCCTCTGAATAATTCTTTCCAAGAAAACTTTATGATAAAGTTGCCATATGTTGTAGTCGCTTGAAGACATGTAACAATAACAACTCGACTCCAGTCAGACTACAAGGGATAACATCCCAGCTTCTGCAGCCTAACAATTTTTTTGTCACAATTCACTTTTATAGTTACAGGATGGGTATAAATATGTTTTGGACCACATGAAGCCTCAGTGCATCCTAATGTTTCCACGCAAATTTCCATAAAATAGAAGTAAATATTTTAGTAACTTTTGAATAATGAGAATGTAAAGAACTGATTCCCCTCCCAAAAATGCAAACATAACAGTAACTATTTTGAGCCTTTGGATTGTAACTAATTATTATTTAAAGGCAACATCCCAAATTCTAGAAAAATTTCATCCTATTTGTTTCTCTGTACAAAGCTTCATGGTGAAGCTGTTCTGTATCTCTCATTTCCACACCATCAGGGCTTTATTGCACAGGACTCTCTCCTACTGCAATTCCATGGTCTGCAAAAATCGGGATGATTTTCTTACTCCTGTCCTTCTGGTCTTGATCTGGAATTAGAGCATCTGTTAGCACCTGAACCTCACTTCTGCTCTCCCTTCATTCTATTCCATGGGAAAGCCATGTGTCTATTTGTGAAGGGAAGTGGGGGAGGGAGCCTTGAGAAGGAGGCCGAGAAGGTGGAAGAAGAGGGAGGAAAGGAAGGTGCATGTGTGTGCATGCACATGCACACACATGCATGAGAGAGAGAGAGAAGCATTGCAGCAACAGAACAGGACAATGGATGGGGGCTGGTTCTCCATTTTCTTATGCTTGCCCACCAACCAGGCAAAATCAGCAAGAAAGCACTATTTAACTTGTACACTACAAATCATATGTGACGGCAGCACTAGGTCAGTAACAGAGTTTTCCTGTGAGTAAAAATACTCACTTTTACTATGATGTCCCACAATTCAACCATACAACAGTGACAATGTCATGCGAGGGGTGGTGGTGGTGGAATCAAATGCATGGTTATTATGTTATCCTGTTGCTTTGATGGCTGTGTGCGATAAGGGCCCAAGTTTCTACAAATTCCATACCAGCTTGCTAAGCAGTTAATATGAAAGAGCAAAAATTACAGACAAATATCATTTGGTTCATTTTTTTAAATGGCCAAAATCCTGCATTGGACACATAGTTATGATAATGTGTATCTATGCTCCATCATCTGATCCAGGACTCCCAGAAACCCAGCTTAACATTCAAACAGCTGTATTCTGTGGCACTAGTTAGTGGAGCACTGAAAAATGACACATCCAGCCCTCTCATGCCAGCAAGTGGCAATGTGATGAGGAGTTGCAGCAGGACCATGCAGGTTTCTCTACTTGTTACTCTATGGCTTCTACTTGTTACTCTATGACTTGCTGGCAGGAGGGAGTTGGAAACATCATCTATCAATGGCTCACTTGACAGCACCACAGAACTCCATCCCTTGGTGGTTTTAGAGGACATTTGGAGTCCTGGCAATGATGCTATGATTGTAAATGTGAATACCAAACAGTTATGATGCCATAATCTAGGCTTACATCAGGCTTACAATTCACTTTTTCTGACAGGCTTAAAAATAATATATATATATATATTTAAAAAAAGTTAGTGAAATTGTTCCCAATTACTTAACTACTTAACAGTCTGGTGGAATGACCAGCCAGAAGAGATCCAACAGCTAGACCAGCTGTCGGAATATAAAACACATTTGAAGACCTATCTCTTCCGGCAGGCCTACCCAGGCAGTTTTAATCATGAATTTTAAACATAAATTTTATATTTAATCATTGTTTTATGTATTTTAATATAAATATTGTGTAGAGATGCATTCTTAATATGTGTATTTTATGTAATGACTGTGTTTTTTAACTATGCTATAGCCCACCTTGAGCTGTGAGGAGAGGCAGGTAATAAATAAATAAATAATAAGCGCAACACCAAGCTAGTCCTTTCTTTCTTTCCAATTTTTTCTTCTTTTCTCTTTTTCGTTTTTCTTTTAAAAAAACACATTTTTTTGTTACCAGAATTATTTTTGCTACCAGAGTCATTTATTTACTTGCCTGCTAGCACTTCTTGCCACTCATTATTGATATTGTCTACAATATGCTGCATGTTTACAACCATGTGTAGGACATGTGAATATAAAGCCCAAAACCTTAACTGTGAAGTCCAGAGAGAGCATTTATTTACCATCTGTGAAATATTTTCTGCCAGCCTTCACTTACAGCAACCTGTTTTCTTAGCAGAGGTTATAAGGACTTGGGAAAATATGTGGACTTGGGGTGAAACAGATGCCCCTGAAAGAGCAGTGTCATGTTACCCCTTTGAGAGCCAGAATGGGACCATGGCAACATTACTCCATGGCTTTGATCTGGCATTTTTCTGCTTGAAATCCAACAGAACCTTAATGGATACTAAATGTGTTTTTCCACTGTAGTTTTGCAACAATTATTTTCTGTAGGGAAAACTTTCATAAATAAAAATCTCCCCTCACAACTACCAAGAAAAGTGATTCTTTATTAATATATTTTTCCCTCAAATAGTCTAAAACAAAACTGATGTTTAACATGCCATTGTAAAGTGAGTGGGAGGATTTTAATTTAGCTATTTCTCTTTTGAGGGAAATAAGTTCAAATGATTAAAAAAAAAGTTTTCACCATTTCTTAAAAGTCTTTAAAGTCAACAGTTCACCCTGGTTGCTCTTGGTTTTATTAACATGCTCTTTCCCTCATCTCTTTAAAATCAACACGTTTACAATAACAGCACCATCTGCTGACAGTCATTTCTCTAGAGAACTTAATTCTACATGGCTGACACTGCATATACTGAATTAATTAAAGGGTAATAAAGTTTTAGTATGATAAAGCAAAGCAGTGTACTCTACATTACCCTGTAATCTGATATGTTTTAGCCTGCATTTATTTTTAAAAGACTTTTTTTTTGTTTTTTTCTCACCAAAGTGGGAAAAGTTATGCCATGCAACTAATATTTTATTGTGCCAGTATTGTTCTCTTCACATAACTAGAACTTAGAATTCAAGGACATAGCCATGTTAATCTGGATCTGTGTGCAAAGGGTTTTTGTAGCACGTTTGAGAATATGAGAGAAAGAAGTTGGTAGAGTAAAATTTTCTGGACTAAGTCTACTTCATCAGGTGCATGAAGTGCCCAGGAATTTATTTATTCCTATGACAGAGCAGATTGTGTTTGTATAGTGGATATAGTCCATTTCTGCTATTTCTTTTTCCAATCTTTCTTTGTAATGTTTTTGCTCAAGGACTATTGTTCTGTGGTCTGAGATGGAATGTTAAGGAAGAAGTGTTCTGCAAATTCCTTTTGTGTATTCTCCTTTCTAATGTTTGATTTATATCTCAAAGGTGACACAAGATCCCTTTGCAAACAGAACATAGAATGTCATCTTTTAAAAAACATAAATGGTTACACTTTCCCCAAAGCACATTGTCAACATTATTCATTAGTAAAAAGAACAGTATGCTATTACTACATGGCAGGTCTGTTACTTTTAGTTACTTTCCTACTATTATAAAAAAAAAATACACTGAAAAATTAAACAATAGCCCAATCTTCTAAATTAGCTTCCTCAAACCAACATTTAGAAGTAACTAGGAAGTGGTACTGACTCTTCCCATGTGTATCTGTCCCAAAATTTGAAATCCTCAGTGGCAGGGCTGTTGTGTGTTCTATTACTCTGAGAGCCAACGTAACAGCAACTCCATTGTAGAATTTCCTCTCAAGATACATCAGGCTAGACCCATCCTTTCTGAGCTTCTGGCAAGACTACATTGTTTTTATATGGCCTTTGAACCCTAAAATCAGTGTATGTATTTTTTTAAAACAATATTTTGATTACTTTGAAATGAGTTTTTAAAAATTGTTAATACTTTAATCTTTTGGGTATCATCTGGATGGTCCAGGTGAACTGAGAAAGGACCAACAAATACCTAATAGATGGATATTACATAATACATTTAAAGTAGAATAATTACCATTTAATTTTTACAATTACTTTATAACAAATAACACAAAATGAGATATTAAAAATCATGTTATTCCTTGTAACATGTTGTTGTTGTTGTTGTTGTTGTTGTTGTTGTCATCATTCTATGTATTTATATCCTGCCTTCCTCCTGGTATAGGGACTCATTCATGTTTTCTCCAGGCTTCTTTGTTGTTGCTACTGCTATAGTTGTTATTATATGGGTTCATATCATGCTATCATGGGGGTTTTCTGACAAAATTTATTTAGAGGAGATTTGTCACTGTCTTCCTCTTAGTTTGACAGAATGTGGGTTTCCATGGTTGAGTGGAGATTTGAGTCCTGGTCTCCCAAGAATCAAACCACTGCACTACACTGGCTCTCTCTAGACACAGCATATAATCACAGAAGTGTGTAGAAAATCATAGAATCATAGAGTTGAAAGAGACTCGAAAGGCCATCCAGTCCAACACCCTGGTATGAAGGAATGCACAATCAGAGCACCCCCGACAGATGTTCATCCAACCTCTAAAACCTCCAAAGAAGAAGACTCCACCACTCTTTTGAGGCAGAATGTTCCACTGTTGAACAGCTCTTACTCTTAGGAAGTTCTTCCTAGTATAATTGCTTTTCCTATAGCTTGAATCCATTGCTCTGTGTTTCTGGAGCAGCAGAAAACAAGTTTCCTCCATCTCAATATGTTATCCCTTCAAATATTTAAACAAGGCTTAACCTTTTCTTTTCCAGGCTAAACATACCCAGCTCCCTAAGCCACTCTTCATAGGGCATGGCTTCTAGACCTCTCACCACTTTGGTTGATCTTCTCTTGATGTGTTCTAGCTTGTCAATGTCCTTCTTGAATTTTGGTGACCAAAAGTGGACACATTATTCAGGTAGGGTCTGACCAAATCAGAATAGAGTACTACTATCAATTCTCTCAATCTACACATTATATTTTTATAGATGCAGCCTAATAATAATACATTTTATTTATAGCCCGCCTCTCCCTGCGGATCGAGTTGGGTTACAACAAATAAGAATAACAATAAAATACAATATACAATTAAAATCCACATTTCTAAATAGTCTTCTACCCCAACCCCCCTCCCAATCATAAAAAAGAAGCAAACTAAAAAGATCTGGTCTTCTTAGGCTGCAATAAATTCTTCCCAGAGGACCTAAGTGCGCAGGGTGGATTATGTGGAGGAAGATGCTCCCGCAAGTAGACTGGACCTAGGCCATGTAGGACTTTTAAGGTTATAACCAACACCTTGTACCATGCCCAGAAACTAATTGGAAGCCAATGGAGAGATTTTATATGGCTGGTTCTAGATGTACCTGCAACTAGCCTGGCTGCCATATTTTGCATCAGTTGACATTTCTGAACTTGGCACAACTTGGCCCCATGTAGAGTTCATTGCAGAAGTCAAGTTAAGAGGTTACCAGTACATGTACCACTGTTTCTAGGTCGCCTGGCTCCAGGAAGGGTCGCAGCTGGCGTATCAGCTGAAGCTGATAACAGACACTCTTGACAGTCACATCTATCTGTGGTGTCAACTGGAGGGACAAGTCCAGGAACACCCCCAAGCTGCGAACATAGTCCTTCAGGGGAAGTGCGACCCCATCCAGAACTGGTTGACATATCTCCATTCCCAGGTTAGGGGTCCCTATAGCAAGTACCTCCATTTTATCTGGATTCAGTTTGAGTCTGTTTTCCTTCATCCAGTCCATTACTGCCTTAAGACATTCATTCAGAGGAGAGATGCTGTCCTTAGTCACTGCAACAGTCCGAGACATAGAGAACCATAGCTGGGTGTCATCAGCATACTGATAACACCCCACCCATATCTCCAGATTATCTCACCCAGCGGCTTCATGTAAATTTTAAATAGCATAGGAGACAGGATGGTGCCCTGAAGATGCCAGATTTTAGTTGTCTTTTAGAAGAGCAGGTGTCTCCCAGCATCATCTGGAGTCTGCCTGAGAGATAGGAACAGAACCACTGCAGTGCAGTGTCCCCAATTCCCAACTCTCCCAAGCGTTCCAGAAGGATACCAAGGTTGATGGTATCGCTGAGAGGTCCAAGAGCACCAAGAGTGTCACACTTCCCCTCTCGATGCTCAGATGGAGATAATCGACGAAGGTGACTATGGCCGTTTCAACTCCATATCTTGTCCTAAATCCGGTGGAGAAACTGGATTTCTCCATTGGAGAAACTGAAGCAAAGGAGGGCCACTAAAATGGTGAAGGGTCTGGAAACCAAGCCCTATGAGGAATGACTTAGGGAGCTGGGGATGTTTAGCCTGGAGAAGAGAAGGTTGAGAGGTGATATGATAGCCGTGTTTAAATATTTGAAGGGATATCATATTGAGGAGGGAACAAGCTTGTTTTCTGCTGCTCCAGAGACTAGGACCCGAAATAATGGATGCAAGCTCCAGGAAAAGAGAGTCCACCTCAACATAAGGGGGAACTTCCTGACAGTAAGGGCGGTTCTACAGTGGAACACACTCCCCCGGAGAGTAGTGGAGTCTCCTTCTTTGAAGGTCTTTAAGCAGAGGCTGGTTGGCCATCTGTCAGGGATGCTTTGATGGGAGTTCCTGCATGGCAGGGGGTTGGACTGGATGGCCCTTGTGGTCTCTTTCAACTCTCTATGATCTAGATAATCAGTTTCCTCCAAGACTGCTTGGAGTTGAATG
Source organism: Phrynosoma platyrhinos (assembly GCA_020142125.1). Lineage (NCBI taxonomy): Eukaryota > Metazoa > Chordata > Lepidosauria > Squamata > Phrynosomatidae > Phrynosoma > Phrynosoma platyrhinos. Next base: position 84,279,070 of record JAIPUX010001880.1, read on the forward strand.
GCGGCTGCTCTCTCAATCAACTTGCTCAAGAATGGGAAAAAAAAAAGAAAAAAAGACCGGCCTGTAGTTGTTTTTGTCCAGGGGGGCTAGGGAAGGCTTTTTTAAAAAGTGCTTTAACCACTGTCTCTTTTAAACTAGATGGAAATTGGCCTTCCCTAAAAGATGCATTGATTATGTGCCTTAACAGCACCTTAGTTGCATCCCCCCCCCAGACAGCTAGCCAAGACATCTCATTGTTACAAAACATTTTGAAATCTGATTGGGGTGATACTTTTCTAGATGTAGGGAGGACAGAGTGCTCCCAATAAATTTAAGGAGGGTTTCATCTGCCCAATGATCACCTGAGGAATCTCCTGCCTCCTTGAAGGTTTAGGTCAGTATGACATGAAATGCCATTCATAGGAGTTCCTAATGCTTTTAATAAGGAGTTCTAACTTTAATTGTGTCTTTGTAGTTGGCAGCAGCTCACTTTAATTGGCAAAAGTTATCATAACTATTGCTTTTTTGAGCTTCTTACAGTCACATATAGCATTACAAGTTCCTAAGAAAGCCTAGAATTGCATTGTTTTTTTTAGCTGTTGCATCAGATTGCTGACTTATGTTCAGCCAATGGTCCACTAAAACTCTTAGATCTGTTTTGCATGTACCAAGATTTGTTTTGCATTTACCAATATCCATTTTGCATGAAGCCAGATGTTATCCATATCTGTGCATTTCATTTTTACTGCCCAAGTGTAGTGTCCTACATTTTTCCCTGTTAACATTCATTTTGCAAGTTTTGGTCCAGCTTTCTAATCTGTTAAGATCATTTTGAATTCTGAACCTGTCTTCTGGAGTATTAGTGGCCCCTACTAATTTAGTGTTATTCTAACTTAAACTGACAGGGGGTCATCTTCCCTGCTTATTCCACCAGCAATATGAAAACTCTTCCCTGCTTAATTATCCTGTTCTCAAGTTTAAACACACTTGGCTCTTTTTGTTCATAATATTTGCTTCTTTGATTCTCATAATTCATGTCTAAATCCTTCTTCATCTGATTCAAACTAGAGTACTAAAAAGTGATTGCCATCTTCTAAAGTGTACAGCATTTCTGTTATTCATCTTGAGATCAGGATGTAAACAGAACACCTTTGTTTGAACCAAGGCTTGAGTATTGAAAGTGGGGGCTTATTTAAATCAATCCAAAATTACATTTGTTACATAGTTTTCATGCTGCAATTCATAAATTATTCCCAGTGTTCCTTCTTACTTCCTCTTCCATTTGCACTGCTTGGAAGTAGGCTTATTTATGCTGAAGAATATGAGCCCAAAAATGGAAGCATAAAAAATCAACTTCAGTCAGACCAAGGTTTGTTGTTGCTGTTACCCGCCCTTGAGTCAACCCTAACTCATGGTGACCCTGTGGATGTGACATCTCCAATTCCCACTGTCCTCTACTACTCTGCTTAGTACCTGAAAATCCATGTCTATGACCTCCCTGATTGAGTCTATCCATCTGGTATACCATCTTCCCCTCTTTCTACTACCCACTATCTTTCCTAGACAACCAAAATACACAATATATTTGTTGTGAGCTTTCAAAGCTCCACTGGCTTCTTCATCAGGCAGTCATGAAGCCAGTGGAGCTTCAAAAACTTGCTACAAGTATATTGTGCATTTTGATTGGCCAATAAAGATATCACTTTTTGGTGGATTTTTGTTTGAATTTGCTAAATAGTAATAATAATAATAATAATAATAATAATAATAATAATAATAATAAATTTTATTTATAGCTTGCCCCTCTGCTCAGCAATCGGGGCGGGTTACAGCATTTTAAAACATACAGAGTTAAAAACATTCCCTCATCCCAAAAACTCCCCACCCATCCCATTAAAACAAGATTAAACTACAAAGAAATTAAAATGCCGTAATAAAACAAAACCAACAAACAGTAAGGCCAGCTACCTCTGCATGTTACCTTTCCTAGCATTATTGTCTTTTCTAATGAGTCATGCCTGCTCATGATGTGGCCGGTGGCCTGGCTCCAGGCTCTGTTTGGCAGCTGAATGCTTCCCCTGTGGTTTCATCATTGACCTTGCTCTCTCCACAGTGGAGTAGCTGGGCTGGCAATGAAGCCATGAGGGGTGAGCAGCAGGGCGGAGTGCCACAGGCTGCTATCACCCCTTGGCAGTCCCCCATGGTGACTCCGCCACACCAGGTGTTACTAAGCCTGATGATGCCACTGGATGTGACCAAAGTGTAACAGCTTCAATTTGATCATCTTGGCTTTCAAGGAAATTTTGGGCTTGATCTGTTCAAAGACCCATCTGTTTGTCTTTTTGGCTGTCCACGGTATCCTTAGCACTCTTCACCACCACCACAGCTCAAATGACTTGATTTCTTTCCTCATTAATTTTGAATAAAATATTTGCTGAAACATGTTGAACTACCCTTTTTTGTGATGTAGGAACCTAACCTTATTCTTTTCATGTTACTTTTTCTTCTAGTACCAAATTTTCTTGTAAAGAGGTAATGTCCCAAAACGCATCTACTTTTTAAACTGAGATATACTTGTATCACTTTTTCAAGTTGGAAATATCCCATTTTGGGAGAAAGGTGGGATGTAAATCCAATAGAGATATAGAAAGATAGAAGCTTTGTTGATTGCACTGTTTACTGATGACTCCCTGCTGCAACTAAGCAATGAATGTCTGTGTTTCTGTAGCTACTCTTCACCATTCACCCAATGCTGGTGTTATTTAAAAGTAAACTTCCAGCTAGGCAGTGAAAAAGGAGGAAAGGGGGATAGGCAACTGTAAAAAGACTTTGTAAAAAGGAGCTTCTTTGTCAGAAGCCTTTTATTCTGAGGCATGACTGTACTAAATCTCCAAATCCGAGTGTCTCACTCTTCCCTGATGGTAGCACTATATGTTTTTTCTATTATTTCTATTTGCATTTTTCCCTCTATGACATCTTGGGAATTAAACGGAGAAGCTACATTTTTTTTTATTTTAGTCACTAGGAACAAGGTTCATTCCACTAGCCCCTCCAAGATTTCTCTTGTTTCATTATGTTTTAGTTTGGCTTTAGGGCAGCCATTTTTAAATTGGTTGCTGCCCCCTGGACATAATTGGTGAAAAAATGGATTTGTGATATGCTCAATCTTAGCAGATGTAAGCAAAATGTGTTTGAATGTTCTCATGTGCTATTACTGTGACAGCAGTATACTTTTATGTGCTCCTCTTTTTGTTCTAATACAAAAAAGATAGGGAGGAGAAACAGTGAGAGGATTATCTTCTCATTTAAACAAAAGGAGGAAATCTAGTGACTCACAAAGAAAATGATAGAGAGGCAATATGTTCCTAGGTCTATAATAAACCTTAATCTGTAGTAATGATATCTCCTGCTGACTTTTGAGAACTTAAAAGTTGATAACGTCTAGTCTGAGCCTTCATGACCTTTTGTTTAAACAAAATGGTATGTGGTTTTCCAAATTCACAAGGCTTGGATTGCATGTGCGCTATTGTCATGGAAACACACACTGGTGTATTTCACAGATCTAGAGGTTGCATTGATGAAACAATATGCATGGTTTCTCCAACATGTGCGATCCTAGCAGCTCCTTCCTGGGCATATTTGATGCTGCAAACTCAAGTACATTAGGCCTCACCAATACTACACACAACTGGCACCAATATGCAGTCCAAATGAGAGAACTGTTAAACATGTACTCTGACAAAAGCAAAACAGGAGACAAGCTCCAAACACTGATATGTGGTCACCAGTGACATCGCTAGAAGGGTGCAGACTTCACTGGGTGGCATCTCAAAAGAGGGATGACACCTGGTCAGCCCCACCCCTTTGGTACTGTCACCTTGTTCTCCTCATCAGAACAGTATCATGAAGAGAACGATGCACCAAGGGAGCCAAGAGCCCCCCCTCCGTGCTGCCATCACCTTGGCTCAGCAGTGAGGGAGTGTGCCCACCCCCCACTATGTACCGCTCTGCTCATGAGTAGAATGGCATGTAGCAGGGAGGGGGGCTGGTCATGCTCCCTTCCTGCTGTGCACCGCTCTACACATGAGTGAAATGGTGTGTGGCAGGGAGGGATCATGTCCAGCCCCCTCTCCCTTCCACATGCTGTTCTACTCACATGTAATGAGTTTGGTGGTGTGCTTTTGGCCCTACTCCCCTCATTATTTTAAAAAGTCTGGAGCATTTTTGCCTCTATAAAAAGTGGCCGCCTTTGGGGGCTACACTTTAAACAAAAATTTGTGTAGTTGTATAAGAGACTCTCCAAAAAATTAGACCATTAAGCAAAGAGCTACTATGCATTCCTCACTGCTTTAGAATACTGCCTTGCACAATCTTGTATTTATGCGCAATCCCCATCATTTGAACCAAGGGCACATAATTTCTCAGGTTTCATAAGAATGTGGAATATAATATAGAATAAACAGATGTTCAATAGGAGCTCCCATCACAAGTCTCCAAAGAGACATTACAGTATTTCTGTCACTTCATTTTCCATGGGGGAAAAATTCCCACAAGGAACTGAACTTTTCCTGTGTTGCCATTCTCTTCCAGTATTTCTAAATTGGATTATAGAGTACAAAATTCAACAAGTAACTTAAGGAAGTATTTTATATGTGTCCAACACCATTGCAAAGAAGTTGTGAAACTCCTAGTCAGCTGAACAATTAGCTAATTGTAATGGACAATATTCAGTGTGGACTCAAATGTAGGAGGAATCAAATTAGACAGTTTCCATTACTATTAAGGCTAGTAGCTGTTATGAATCTAGTTTTGCATTGGAACGAAATCCCCCAAACAGAGATTCTTTCCCCCCAAAATAGTCACTTAAAAAAACCACACAGCCTCAGTTTTGCAGCAGTGCCTTCTCTGAATTGTATCCCCATTTACCTGGGAGTAAGGCCATGCTGAACCCAGTGAGATTTACTTCCGAGTATAGTATTGTTCTGTAAACATTCAGATATTCATATTCGGGAGGAAGAATAGAAGACTTAGGCAGTGAACAAGACATTTCAGTGTAAGAATGAAACACAAGAAACAAGCTATTATCCTTTTTCAGATGAAACTTGTTTTCCAAGTTGTGCTAAAAAGATTTAATCAGCAGCCCACAAAACCATACTGTTTAAGAAAAGGTTGATATGAATAAAATGCATGTATATGGCAGCATTTTAATATTTTACACTTTTTTTTCTTCAGCGAGTATATCAATAGGAGCTGGTACTTTAAACTCCTCTAAAACTGCTGGGATAATATAATATTTTAGCCATGGTTTACTATCTCCTGCTGATAGGAAGAAAGACCGCATCTACTGTTACTTCACTGTAATGTTAACAGTGACATCTCCATTGGCCACACCAATCATTTATATGGAAGAACCAGTTCAGCATTCTTCAAGTCAAAGGGCAAATAATTGAGCAGGTAAGTACAGCTGGTGTTGCTATTCATGCAAGAAAGCAGAGGCAAGCCCTGATGCAAGAATTGGAGTGGGAAACCTTCAGTCCTTCAAATAGTGGGTGATTTAAAGAGAATCATATAAAACTGAACAAGAACAGCATTACTTTTGCACCATTCTTTTGAAATCTTGTACTTTGGACTACATTTTTCATGATTTGCCTCTGGCTTTGTTGGCTGACACTTATTGGAACTGAATTCCCCCCTTCTTATCTAGCCACATTATTGTTTAAAAATAGGTAGCAGTAGAAATTGAACAACCTCACTGTAGAGGTGTATGCCAGGAATACATAACACAACACAGAAGAGGAAATTGTAAAGGAATCTGATTGTCTTTCACACTCTTGTCATGTTTATCTACTGAAATGTAGTTTCATTTTTTTCCGTGGAGAGATCTTGTAACATTGTAAAGAGTTTATTTGATTGAGCAAAAAGAGCAACAAACTCTTTTCCTGAAACATTTTTAGATGCATAGTTGTGGTTGATTTTATAAGCTAGAAATAAAATCTGAGTGTTTATTAAGTGCAAATAAAAAACCTCTTATCTATTTCCAGAAACAGGAAGATGAAGCATGTACTGACTCTTTGGTCTCAGAAGCTCAGGATTATGTAAATATGTCAGCAATTGTTCTTAATTGTTCTATTTAACATATTTAGTATCTTGTAATTTCAGATGGAAGCCATTTTACTTATGATGATATATTATGGTCTATGCCTTACAACTCTTTCCTTTTTGCATTCTCAGGCAGCAAGCTTAAGATATTAACTGACCACTATTTTTTGGGCAAATCCCATCCTCTCAGCTTCAGAAGATGGCAAATGGCAAATCCCCTCTGATGAAACTTGACAAGAAAACCCCATAAGTTGGAAATGACTCAAAGGCACACAACAACAACAACAACAACAACAACAACAATTTATTGCTTTTGTGTTGACCTTAACTTGATGGTTCACAAGCTGAACAAGTCCATATTATACTGTATGTTTTCATTTACAATGAAGAGTGTTCAGAAGGTTGCATGACTACACATACATACTACACACACATACATTAATGCCCTTGTGCTCCTGTCCAACCTGTGGACCTTCCATAGTCTCAGAGCTGGTCCTTCTGTTAGGTACAGCAGGGGTTTTAGTGATGTGAAAAGGCAGGAAATTGGTGGTGGTGGTGGTAATAATACCATTTTTTCTTCTGCCAAGGGTGGAAGAGGTACTTTTTCTTAATGTTCATAATTTGATGAGAGTCCCTTTTAGTTCAGATTTCCCTCCTTAATACTAGCCATCATGTAGGAACAGTCAAAACTCTCAGGTATGTGTCAAGTGGACTAGAAAGATCTGACACTCAATTTCTCCAGAGCAGAGGTCTATAGTAATGAGTATGGTTACCCTGTCTCCATTCCTCACTAATCACAGATCAGGACAACCAATTTCATTAGCATTTGAGTCTGACTGGTACAGAGTCAAAAGCCTATCTCATCTAAAAATTCCTGCAGTTGTTCCAACCAGACTGCTCATGTATCTTTCCCTAAAAAGATTATACTAGCTAATAGTTAGGGTTTCCATACGTCCTGGAAAACTAGGACAATCCTAGATTGGAGGGTCTAAAAATGTCCCAGCGTGCTGGGCATTTTTGACCCTCCAATCCCAGATTCCTGCCTTGTTCCAGGCCACATTTTGACAACAACAACAACAACATTTATTTATACCCCGCCCCTCTGTTAAAAACAATCAGGGTGGCTTACAATGGTTAAAATTGCACCAAGAATACAGAATAAAAGCCCCCAAACCCCACCCTCCCCCTTTAAAAAAGTATTAAACAGTACATCTTAAAAATCGATATAAAATCACAGAAAGAATTAAGAGAATTTAAAATGATTACAAACAAACAAAAGCCGTGGTCAAACTAAAAACTGAAAGAGGTAGGGTGGCGCAACTCCTGAGGCCGGGAATCTA
>JAIPUX010001880.1:84333787-84352026 GCA_020142125.1 Phrynosoma platyrhinos
AAGTCATCCATCACTACTACATCTCTCCTTTCTGAGTGTGTGGTCATCAGTCTGGATGTTTTCACACGCGGGTCTCTAGCAACTAGCATCATTCCGGAATGAACGAAAGCAGCATCATTCCGGTATGCTTCTGGTTGTGCAAATGTAATTCCCAATGAAACCAGCATGCAAAAGAACGGGGATGATGCCGCAATGGGACGGGGATGGGAGGGGGTTCTCTGTGACGTCGTGTGAACACAGGGGCAAAGGAACCGCAATGGGACGGGGATGGGATGGGGTTCTGTCTGCTTTAGACACCGTGTGATAACGTCCTCTGACTTGTGGGTCTGTATTAGACTCCCACAATAATATCCCTGTTGTTTCATCCCTGTTAATTTTTGCCCAGATGCTCTCCACCTGATTTTCAGGATTTAAGTCCTGGATCTCTTCACAGGCGTAAACATCCCTGACATATGATGCTATTCCTCCTCCTTTCCTGTTTGGCCTGTTTCTCTTTAAAAGGTTATACCCTCTCTTTCTACATTCTAATTGTGAGACTCATTCCACCAGGTTTCAGTGATGCCTACTATATCGTATTTGCTTTGTTGTGCTGGGAGTTCAACAAAAAAAAAAAATCTTGTTTATTTCCCATGCTCTGAGCATTAGTGTAGAGACATCTAAGAGCATGTGTCTTCCCCACTTGCTGCCTGCATGATGTTTTTTGCCTCCCACTGTTAGGCCCTTGCATCATTTCCCTCTACAACACTTTGACTATTATTTCTAGCCCATGATGTACTCCTGCCTTCCAAGATACCTTCCAATATACTGTCTCCCTCCCCAACATGACTCAGTTTAAAGCCCTCCTGATCAAATATTTGAGACTTTTGGCAAAAATGCTTCTGCTAACTGGTGTGAGATGCAGCCCAACTCTTGCTAGAAGTCTGCCCTCATGGAACTGCAGCCTGTGATCTAAGAAAAGTCAATGTTATCAAATGTTATCTCCCTCTCCCCCATAAACACAATCAATCATTCTGGAGGAAACGTTTTTTGAGTAGTGAACTTATATACAAATGTTGAGGACAGTCAACATGATTATTCAAACTTTTTTAAAAAAAATATAAGGATCTATCCTCATAAACATTTCTAAAACTCACTTGTGTGAACCAAAATAACAATAAAAATGATCAAGTTATTTATGATATGATACCTGGCTAATGGCTTACAAACAAATTAATTTTCCTAAATCAGAGGTGGGTAATGTGGTCTGCATACAAGCTCCTAGAGCTAGTTTTATGCCCACCCCAATGTGTGTGTCACTTCCCCCCAAAAAAGTTTTAAAAAGATTTTCCCCCTCCAAAATGCCATAAAAATGATCTCTATTTGGAGTATAGGGAATTTCCACATGTTTGGAGACAACCTGACTTTTAGATGAAATTTTGCAAAGGATTTTTTTTGCCCCTGAATATCCTCAAATGCCCTCTAGGTCCCAAGGAAGAACCCATGTCCCATAGAAGGTGCTTGGAGGAACCCCCCCTTTTTTTTTGGCAAAAGCTGGTGCAGACTTCCAAGGTCTTCTGGAAGTTAATGCAGCCCAGTTGTCTTCACCAGTTGTACCAGTTGCCCCTAAATGTTCAGAAGTGTTGGTAGGGATATAGCACAATAACATTGTTCAAATATGCCACTTCCTGCTTTTTCTCAGGCATATTTCTGCAGACAAAGCAGGCTTCCCTCTGGTCTCCCCATATCAACAGTAAGCTTCACTGGCAATGCTGTTCCAATCATGGTGGAAATGGCACATTTTCCTCGGTATGCAAAGGGTGGGGAGAAGGAGGAAGAGGCGATGTCTGTTCCTCCTTCTTCCACACTCCTTCCCAACCATCCCAGGCCTTCAGTTGCTGCCTCTCCGGCAGCAACTGAAGGCTGGGGATAGCATGGTGGGAGGAGGAGGAAGAGGTGCATGCCTGTTCCTCCTTCTTCCAGACCCCCCAGCCTTCAGCTACCTCTCTGGAGTGGGGGGAGTAGAAGGAAGAGGTGTGTGCCTGTTCCTCTTCTTCACCCCCTCTCCCCCCCAGGCCTTCAGCTGTCTCTGGAGAGGCAGCTGAAGGCCCAGGAGAGCAAAGGGAAGAGGTTCTGCCCCCAGAACCAGAAGGCCTTCTAGTCTGGGCACTCAGCCCCTAAAAGGTTTGCCATCATTGCTCTAGAAGAAACGCTAATGAAGCTCATTTGGTTCAGTTACTATTTCTCAGGCTCCCAGGCTTGTTGTGAGGATAAAATGGCTTGGAGGAACAATGTACATTGTCTTGATTCTTCTTTAATGAGTGAGGAAGTCATAAATGATAAAGACATATTGGTACTAGAATATGAGGCTGAGCCAAAGAACAAAAAAGTTTTTTACCTGGTGAATATTTTCCTAGTGTCCCATTGCTTCTTAATGATGTCAGTCCTTGGCAACACAGAAAGTAATCTTTCACTTGTCAGTGTAATATGTTTTAGGTTTCTATGTAATAACTTTTATCTTTGCAATATGAGAAAAATGAATCCTACTTTTAAAGAACTAGGCTATTCAATATATTCAATAAGTTCTTGGATTTTCCTCAGTTATTTTTTAAACACATCACTCCCTACCCCCACCTCTACATTGCCAATTCAAAAGAATTTATAAATGAATCTCTGTTTATCCTTTTCACAGCCCATCAAAATACTTCAAAAAAGTTCTTATGGGGGAAAAAATATAGTTTCTTTCTGCAATGTCTTCATTTTGCTCTCACCTAATTAAAAACAAACAAAATCCCATCACATGTGGGAATTATAAACCTCTATAAGGTTTTGAGGGTGATGCTGAATTTTGAAATATATATATATATATATATGCATACATACATACATACATATATATATATGTGTGTGTTTGAATTATAAGGTCTTGTTTTTCTTGCCAGGATGAGTGGCAGCCTGTGATTTGATTTTTCTTTGTTGCTTTGTTTTTGATCTCCTAGTATAATTTACCATAACAAAAGATCCCTGAACATGATATTAGAAATTAAGAAAAACATATTTTATGTCTTATTAATCTACAACATATGTGGGGAAAGGATGGAGGAAGAGGGTATGCTTAGTCTTGAGAAAAGAAGACTGAAGGAGGATTTCATAGCTTATTTCAAACACCTAAGCCCCTTTCACACTACACTGATATAGCACTATAATTCCACTTTAGTTGCCATGGCAATAGTTTATGAAATCCTTATCTTGGAAGATATGGAATCTTATGGAATTTGCAGTTTAACAAGGGGTATTTAGAACTCTCAGCTCTAGTACTTCACTATAAACCAAAAATTCTGTAGGATGTTGCCAAGGCAGTTAAAGTGAAATCATAGTGCTATAGCTGTTTTTTATGAAAGAGCCCCTGAACTGCCATCACATAAAAGACAGTAAAGATTTGGTAGATTCCAGCTGAATCTTAGGGGAACATTCTTGGCAGTAAGAGTACTTCAATAATGGAAACTATTACCACCCTAGGGGATGTTGGTGATGTCCTCCCACTGAATTTCCTCAAGCAGGTGATTGCATAGATGGCCTACAAGAGCTTACCCCTTATGACTGACATTTAGGGTTACAAAACAGCTCACCACAGACTAGATACAAATCTGGCATGTTGATGGGGGCTGTTTGGATATTATTATCCCAGTTTTCCAACTGCCATGGCATGCTTCTGTGAGTAAAACATTTTAATTTCTTGAGAATAATGTAATCCTCTCCCTCATTCCCTGTTTGTACATAGTAATGTTCAAGGTAATCAGTGTTCTTAATGTATGTACTATATAATTAGCAGAGACATTTTAGTAATCCAAATAGAGCTCTCTGGGTACATCTGTGCCTGCATTAACTTGTTTAATTAAACATATTTTCTAACAATGTTCTTGCCAATGTATTTAATCAGAGTTGCACCAGAGTATCCATAGCATGGATGTTTTAGTAAAAAAGAAGTTTTTCTTCACTTTAGAGAAGTTTTCCAAAGGTAACAGCAAAACCAATTAACTGATGGGTAAATGGATGTCATCAGCAAGTTACCCAAGTGATCCATGAAAAAGTAGCTTCCAAAGATTCCCAAAGTAGTGTCATCATACCACCCTTAATACACCTGATTAGGACTTGGATGGAAGACCACCAGTGAATACCAGCACATAACCACATAGTGCAGAAGTTAATGCGGCCACAGATCCATGGAAAGGAATTGTGCATAAAAAGCCAGACATCTAGTGCCTGTTAGAATTGACAAGATTGGACTAGGTGACCTACTGGTTTGGCTCTATAAAAGGCAGTTTTCTTTGTTCCCAACAAGCTATTGTCCACAATGTACCCAGACACAGTTTGTTCATAAAATGTAATCAGCACATTGCAAAACTGAAATAGTACAGCTGAATGGATGTGATGATGGATGAGGTGGGGGGGGGACCTATAAAATTACTTAGTGACAAGATCAGAGGTGGGCAAAATGAGGTATTTAGCCTGGTCTGTCAGAGAGGTCTGATGCCTCACCAAACTACAAATATTGTAGGGTACAGTCATGCCAGTTAAAGTGGTGTCAGAGTGCTTCAGTTCTATAGTGTGGATACATCTGTTGTTAATATTAGACCTTTAAAGACCTTTAAGGCTTGGGGGCCTAGTGTCTAAATGACTACCTATTTCTCTATGAAACCACCTGCAAAGATTTTAGTTCTTCTCATAATCAAAGACCCATGACTCTGAGTGTCTCCATTATCTCAGATTAGTCTAGTAATGACTGGGGAAACATACTTTTCTGTGGGTACAACCCTAAATGGTTCCCCCTATCCCCGTCTGTTAAGCTAATACCTGGTCTGATCAATATGAAGTGCCAGGCCAAGACATTTTTGTTTGCATGATCTCTTAGTGGTATATTTAAAGTTGGGCCGCTCTTTTTTTTTTAAAATAATTATTGATCCTGATTGCTCCCTGCAATCTCTAGATGAGAACAGGATTTTATGCTCTTGTTCCTTACCTGGACAAATTATTCCACCATAAAGCTTCAGGTGCTCCATTTTAGAACAGAATGATGAACTCAGCTCAGTGACACTGGTTCTTCTTGTGTTAGGAGAAGTGTGGGGTGCAATTTGAGTTTTCCAGGGTGTCAATCCTTTTAAAGGTAAACAAAAATATGCAAGAATGAAAGTTAAACTTGTTAGAGTTCAGCTTTCATCAGCAGAACAGCCAAAGTGTGGGGCAGACTATTTATTCTAAATTTGCCTTCCTAAAGAATATAGACTAACTCAGAAAAAATAACAAACATGCAGTTTGTGGTTTTAAAAACAAACAATAATGGCTTTAAAAATATTTACATAAAATAACTAAAACCTAATCTAACTGGAGAGGGTTTGGGTAAAGAGAGATAAATCTCACCATCTTTTAGATAGCAGGAAGAAAACTACGACTATTTACTGATTGAAGCAGTTTAGAATCTTGGGAGAGAACTGTTAAACTGTTTCCAAGAGTGACAGGATTCACATGATAGATAGAAGTCCCTATCTATATAAGGAGAGACAGGATAATGCAATGCATAATTCTTCCAATAAGAAGTTGATGATATAGGATGCTGATTGACTGGACCTTATCATAGCATCCACCATCCCACCTTGCTACTCAGTGTCAATTGGCTATTCCTTGTAGCAATCACAAAGCTCCTATGCATGATGGAGCTATAATACCCTCCAAAATCTTCCAAAAGGAAAGAAGGAGGACAAAATATCCGTTTGGAGCAGGTACATGTGTTTGTGGAAACATGACAGTAAAAATAAGGCATAACATGAAAGGTCAAGATAAAACCACGTATGAAAGGAAGTATATCTTTCTCAAGTGTTAAAGTGTTCCTGAACAATGAGATCAGCAGAAAATGGGAGACCTGGATGCATCTCATGGGCCAGTTACTACTGAGGAGAAAAATGCTTCATTTACCTCACTGCCTTACAATATATGAATAAAATATTATTGAAGGAAGCCTGAAAAGCACCTATATAACTTGGCAGTTTCCTTACTGGAATAACATATATAGAATTCATTACTAGAGATGACACTTCCAGGCATATCTTTCCCATTAGTGTAGTGGAAACCTTTCAAAATTGCCCTTGCGAGCTGTTGCCTTCACCAGAGCTTTCAAGTTGTTCACTAAAGTGTGAAATGAATGGAAGTCATAATGAATTAATAGAACATTTGGCTTTTATCCTAACAGCAAGAAACTTTCAGTTCCTCTTAATTACTGCAAATCATTATGTATATTGGATTTTGGTATTCACTTTGGAGCCTCTGTTTTTCATTTCTAGGCCTCTTCTGAATACATCCAGATCAGACTACAGGGCCAATTAGTGTTTACTTGTGTGAATAAGAGTCTGACAGTGAAGTGTTATGCATATTTACTCAGGAATATGTTTGACTATGTTCAGTGGGACCTACTCTTAAATCAGGGGTAGGCAATCTTTCCCCTTTAAGGGCTGAGGGACTTCAGCTCCCAGAATCCCAGAAGCTATTGGCCAACATGGGACTATTGGCCAACATGGCTGAGGCTTCTGGGAGCTGAAGTCCCTTGGCCCTTAAAGGAGAAAGGTTGCCTACCCCTGTCTTAAATAAACGTACACATGACTGCAATCTTCATTTTAGCAAATGCCAAAGTCTATGTTTTCTAAAAATGGGTGTATCTTGGGCTTGACATGAATTTGAGTTAGATCCTATTGTAGTTCAAGAGAACGGCCCTTCTGATAGAGTTAGAATAATGTAAAAGGGAGAGTCAAAATGGAGTCATGGGGGGGGGGGGTTTGCAGACTGCCAGAAATAGTGCAAATTGTGTCCACTTTTAGGGTTAGGGTTAGTGCTAGGGAATCATGGGAATTGTTTTTTTTCTGAGACATTGAGCCTTCTCTGTCAGAGAGCTCTGGTGCCACAATAAAATACAGTTCCCATGATTCCCTAACCCTAAACCTAAAAGTGGACTAAATTTGCACTATTTCTGGCAGTCAGCAACCCCCCATTGTCTCCCACGTTCTACCTCTGTTACTAAGTGCCTTCATCTTCTGTGCCCTTGGGAGTTAATCCCTAAAGAAGACATCTGCCCTACTTAGCAGCCTTAGCAGCTTCATTTATATACCGCTTCATACCAGGCTATGCAGTCTCTAAGCAGTTTACAGCTCTAAGCTAATTGCCCCCAACAAGCTGGGTACCCATTTTAGCGACCTTGGAAGGATGCAAGCCTGGGTCGAGCTTGAACCTTGGCTGGTATTGAACTCACAACCTTGTGGTTTGTAAGTGGCTGCAGTACAGGCATTTAACCACAGCACCACCAGGGGTCCTGTGCTAGGTTCCCTATCTATATGAATTGCATAGGGAGCCTGTGCAAGGAAAGTGGACTCCTTGCTGTATAAGTTACCTCTCCATTGCATGAAGGATGATGCAACATGATCCTGCAATTCTAATTACTAAAGAGATTATTGTACTGGCTTTTATTCCTGCACTAGGCTTGGGATGTAAATGCACAGGGATAAATTTATTTTATCCTCCATTTTTCATTTAAGAAAAATATACCTTAATGTAGAATCTTATTCTGATGTCCTCTGTTACTAAGGATTCTTTATTGGTCACTCGAGGAAGTACCATCATCCTCTGTCACTGGACAATAAGCAGATGCTGGAGACTCAGCAGCCAGGGAGTAGGGAAACACAGGTATAAAAACTGAATCTGTAGCCAGGAAAGTGGAAGGGGTCAGATTTGTCCTAGCTTGGAAGACTGCTATAGAAGGATGCATGGGCTGAAGAATAAGGAAGAGCCAGCAACCCACCCAGAAAGTAATGCCTTTCTCAGGCAATCAGGAAGAGCTCTTCAGAGCAGATTCTCCTCCAGGACTTGGCTTCTAACATCATGGACCCTGGCACTTTCACCTTCTAGAACAGTCCTAAAGAGCCAGTGTAGACTCTTCTCTGTTCTAGAAGGGACCTGCCTGCCATACCTGTAAAGACTTTGCAGTCCAGCCAGGGAAGAAGCTGATCCCAACAACCTTAAGAAACAGATAGAGGCCCCAGTCTGGCTATTCCAGCTGTAGTGAATGGTTCTCTATAGCCTCATTCTGCACAGAACTATCCTGCTCTACAGGCTTGACCATGTGGAGAATTGAGCCTAGGAGAGAACCTGCTCCTCCTCTGACATACCTTCCTCCTGCCAACTGATCCTACAGTAAGCTAAAGACTGCTAATTCTGGAGGAGGAGAGTTTAGAAGGACTCATCACTATCCCCATCCTGTTAATGACTGAATGATGGCTGGGAATGTTGGATTCTTTGAGTTGGGTATTGTCTAGGATTAATAAACATCCGTAGAGGGGAATTGTTGGTTGTGCTTCATTGCTAGACCATGGAGACTCTGGGCTATGCTGTCCTACTGCCTATGGAGGAGACAGAAGCTATCACAGTCACTCATATTTTATATTCTGGCATGAGAAGAAGTTGACAGCCTGGAAAATAAACAGAAAGCATCAAGTATTCTAGCACTAATTGCATTTAAGTCAAAATATGAAATGACAGATTGTGCAAAGCTAAACATGTCAACACCATTTATTTTCATACCTCTACTTAAAAACCCACGAGGAGTTGATACAGTGTGCACCTCATTCTGTTTCACATACCTGATTACTGTTCCACTTTCTATTTTGGTTTCTTTGGAGATTATCACATTAATAAATAAGGTGAGTTACCTCTTCCAAATTCGGGATGAATACTGGATACAGCCAGGTAGTATCAGATGGATTTTGCTGCTGTTGTTGCCTCCCAACTGCATCCATGCAACAATCCGGCTAGAATCCACCCCTGGAAGCCTCAACTGGCCACTTCTCACTTTCAGGGCTTTGCAAATCAGCCACCTGAGGGCGAATTCTAGCTGGGTTTTTGCATGAATGCAGTCAAGTGGTGGCAAACTGCAGCAAAATCTGTGTGATAATACCTTGCTGCATCCAGTATTTGTCCCTAATTTGGAAGAGGTTAGTTGCCTTATTTATTAATATGATAATCTCCTTTCTCTGCCTTAGTGGGTAGCACCTGTTAAAGAGCACAAATCATTGCACATTAATGTGGCACTAATTTGCACAATGCCATGAGAAGTTTCTCATTCCATCTATATTGTTCATTCAACTATTTTAAAATCCTGTTTTACCTTTAAAACGTTCCAGCTAATTCTGTACTTACCTATCAAGTATCCATAGTCAACTGCTAATTCCTCATCCAGCTTCTCGGTGGATAAGAAAGGGTGTTCCTTTCACAACTACAGCTACTCTCCCCCCTGCCCTTTCATTTATTTATTTGAGAACGTAAGAAGAGGGGGCTGGATCATTTCAGAGGCCCAACTAGCCCAGCAATCTGTTCACTGAGAGGCCAAACAGTTTTCAGAGGGACATCCATAAATGCTTACCTTTTATATCCATAATAACATTATTTCATGAGTTTCTTGAAATAAAAATAGATTGCAACTAGACAGATGAGAAATATGGCCTTTTGGAGATAGAGTGGGACAATAAGTTAATATGTGACCAAAATCAAGATCTTAATCTGAACTAGTGAGAAACCTTAATGATCTGATGGTCTCCTGAAGGTTTAGTAGTTGTTACTGGGAAGTGTTGCTGGCTTTTATTATAAAATTGATTCAGCTTGGATGAAAATGACTTTGAAAAGGAAGAAAGCAACTCAACCTAGGTTTTTAATAATCTAACAAAATGAACTGCTCAGCTGTTGCATAATCCTGTGTAACATGAATTAAAAGGTCAAGAATCTTGTGAACAAGTGTTTCTAAAGTTATTGTGTGTTAAAATCCTTTTCACTAGCAATGTTCTTGCTTGTCTCAGTTCTTTGATGAAAAATCCTAGTTAGTGATGTCTCAGAATGTCAAAGAAGTAGTGTGGGTATTCATATGGTGATATATATTTCAATGACTGTTGTATCATTTCTTGCCTGATGTCAGTTTACTTAAAGTTTGTTTTAAATAAACATTTAAAATCTTCTGCCTTGATCCAGCTATGGGAACTACATTAAAGGAAGCAGAATTTCTTATGTCTATCATATGTTGGATGGGAAAGCAAACCTAAGCTTTGAAAGGTATTTGTTTTTCCCCAATTTCGCCTATAGCAAATTGTGGATGAATATAACCAGTCTTTCAACATCATTAATAAAACCAGAGTTTGGTAAAGTTACTTTTTTGGTTTATTTATTATCTAATTTATTTCTTAACATTTTTTCTGTCCAGAACTTTGAGGGGCATGAGCACTGGAACTGACTTGGCCATGCTGAATGGAGGATTCTGGGACTCATATAGTTGGCCCTTTGTATCCACGGATTCTACATCCACAGATTCAACCATCTATGGCTTGAAAATATATATTTTTTTAATTCCCAAAAGCAAACCTTCATTTTGCCATTTTAAATAAGGGCCACATTTTATTTTGCCATTGTATATCCATGGGGAATCATGGAATCAAACCCTAGTGGATACCAAGGGCCCACTGAAGCCCAACTCCACCCAACTTTGTCAAGCCTCATTTCTGTGCTGCAAGTGTACCATCTTTCTCTTCTCTGGTTTTGCACACAGAACTGCATTAGAAAAGTGTAGTATTTGAAAAATCCTGTGATCTTCTATTCAGGAATGGAAGCAATCCATCATGCTTCTTCTTCCATATCAAACAAATCTCTCCTGGGGGATGTTGTTCTTTAAAAAGTTGTGATGACTGCCACTTCCCAGAACAGGACTTCACAATGAGCACCAACATAAACCAGGATGAAGAGGAGCCAAGGCAACAGGAGGGAATCCTTTGAGACCTTACTCTGGGACAATATTGCACTGAGGGAAACTGAAAAGCAAATTGTTCCTAAGATAGATAAACCTTTGATTCTGCACCTCCTATTACCATTGCCATGCCCTTACACTTGACAGCAGCAGTGAGCCTGGAAGGAATATTTGTTTCAATACTTTCTTTTTCCATCTGGAGCACTTCATGTCCCAGTGCTACTTAGGAACAGACACTATGACTGAGGTCAGGATTAAAGGGCCATTAGTACATAAAGACAGGTGGGATAATGAGGCTGAGATTATTTCTGGCTGACATCATACACACTTCACCTAGCAGGTAGTTGGAATAATGTATGGCCATTCTAGTCTAAATTCAAGGTATTAGTGACAACATTTAAATCCTTAAATGGCTTGAGACATTGTTACTTGATCAATTGCCTCTCCCTAGATATGCCTGCACAAGACTTGATGTCTGTTGATGGGGCCCTGTGGGGAATATATTGCTAATGGGGAAATACATTGTAGCAGGACATGGAAAAAGGTCTTCTCTTGGTGACACTCCAGTTATGGATTTCCACTTGGAGGTCCAATTGACACCAACATTGATCTCATTTCAGCACAAATAATGGCTTTTTATTAAAGTCTTCAAGGGTTAATTGATTTTATTCAATGTGGATATGTTCTATGGTTGACTAAAATGTTTTTTTTTTTTACTGGTTTTAAATTGTCTGGGTTTTTTTCTTTAATTTTTTTTGTTTCACACATAAATCACCAAAAATACAACACTATAAAGAAAGTAACACAACTTCTGAACTAATTAATGCCTGATGCAAAAATATTCCCATATGGCATGCTCAATCTTTTAGATGGAGTGTTACCCTCTGTATAGGATATTGCTGTTATTATTGTTATATGATATTGTTGTTCTTGTTATTTGATGTTGTTGTTGCTATTGTTATTGTTGTGTATCTTCAAGTCATTTCCAACTTATAGTGATCCTAAGATGAACCTATCATGGGGTTTTATTGGCAAAATTTATCCTGAGGGAGGTTATCTTTGCCTTCCTGTGAGGCCGATAAACTGTGATTTGCCCTTTTCAGTGAGTAAGTTTCCTTGCCTGACAGGGGACAAACCCTGGTCTCCAGAGTTTGCTCAAGCCACTACAGCATGCTGGCTCTGTGGAATAGGATACACTACCAAGTAAATTCACAGTTACTACTCATTGAAACTACTCATGAACAAACTTCACGACACAACTCTTAGCTATGTTTCTCTGTCTTAGTTATGTTCCTCTCCTAGACACTCTGACTACTGATACTGCTGGACAGCTCCTCAGCCATTCTCAGAAGAAGGCCAGAGCAGGGCAAAAAAGCAGTGTGCACTTAAAGACACCAGATCCTGTCTGATCGTGGAAGCTAAGCAGGACAGCCCTAGTTAGTACTTGGATGGGAGGTCACCAAGGAATACTGGGTGCTGTAGGCTATATTTCAGAGAAAGTAACTGGCAAAACTACCTCTGAGTATTCCTTGCCTAAGAAAGCCAGATGAAATTCATGAGGTCACCATAAGTCAACAGGCAACTTGAAGGCTTACACACACACACACACACACACACACACACACACACACAATGCCTACATTTCACTGTAGGAAAATATATCTCTGGTTCATACTATAAAGCAGGGACAATTTCAGTACCTTTTTCCTATGTTCACTGTAACTGAAACATAGAAAATTGCTACATTCATCAACCTGAGAAACACTCTTATGCCTCAGTGAATTGTTTGATGTCTTCTGCAGTACATTCTCACAAATTTAAAACAGATTTGTATACAAGAGAAACTGCTAAATTATTGTTTCCAGATTTATATAATAAATGAAATAAACAGGTCACTTCTCCAATGTTCATTTTATCATCTCAAGTTTTTTGATAATTTGGTGGCTGCCAGTTTTCTAAGAATTTGTGGGGATGGGCATGGGAGGGTTGAACAATTCCAATATCAAAAAGGGCCAATATTATAACTTAACAAATTGACATCAGTTATAATTTGGTTATAATTAATAGTGACAGATTTCACAGGAATCCCTAATAGTTATCTGTGTCCTTTGATCCTCTTTTGGCCCTGGATTCTTGTTTGTTCTTGTGGATGCAACTTCTCATGATTCATCTGTAATATCAAAAAGTGAGCAGATAATTGGCCTGATACACTTTAAGCAGCTACTGCTGTTAAAAATCAACCATACAAAATGATAAATTTTTAAAGTTATTGAAGTAATCCTAATGGACTGTAGCATATAGAAAAACAACTAAGGGCCAATGCAAACCGCCCCTAAGAGGCAGCTCTGTGCTGCCTCCGGGAGCACCAGATCGGGGCCGCGGAAACCACATGCCACAGCCCCAGTCCTCCTTTTTGTCGCTTGAAAAAGAGCTGGCAAATGTTGCTCTTTTTGGGGGTGGCAAAAAGCTGCCCTTAGAGCTGCTACCATGGCTCTTTTGCACCCCTTTGGCGCAGCATGTGTGCACACTGTGCCAATGGGGCATCCTGATGCAGCACACCATACAGTTGGGCATGCAGTGTGACAGAGGTGTCAGGGTGGTGTTGGGGTGGCAGGTGTGTGGTCACTCTGCCCCAACTCCACCCCAGGCCAGCTCTTTAGGCCGGCCTGCATCAGCCCTAAATCTCTTAACGCATAATGAGTGTGTGATACATTTCCTCCCCCCCAGTTAAATATACACACTTATCAAGGTTAATGTGAATGACAAATGGATCCCGCCCCCCTCCAGTACCTTCAGTCAAATGTCTTTAGGAGAGATATTTTCTAACTGAATGAATGCCTGGCATCTTGACATTAAAATAATGCTACCTCTGGAGGTTAATTAGAAAAATCAAAGCTGATCAATATTTTGGAAGGGAGGCCTATTCTCCAGATTTCAAAGTAAAAAGAAAAAGAAAAAGATGTTACCCTCAAACTGCCTCAGGTCTCAAATTAAGAACTCTTTACCTGGATAGAGCAGCTATAGAAATATGACATTTACTATATTAAACACAATTAACTACATTTTTCACAGTGTCCTTAATTGTCTGGCAAAGTGAAGCAAAGTGAAATGGAGATGTTGTCAGTTGTTCAACAAATGATCTAATTGCTCAGATATGGGAAAAGTTGATTTAAAAATGGGTGAGCCTCAGTACAAGCTAACAATTATGTTTCTTAGCTTCCCATAATTACTGCATAGTGCTCTGCATCATGTTGTGCTACATAAAAAGGTAGAGCCCAGAAAGACTGAAATGACTTTCTTCCTGAGTTAAATAAAATTATGTACAGTCTGCATAATGAACCAATAAATTTGGAAGTCCAAGAAGCTAAAATTAGTGCATGCAGCAAGGGCAAGATGATAAACCAAGTTTCTGTCAGGCCTTCTGGGCTTCACACTTTCAAAAATATTAAGTCAGTGTTTGCATTATTATTATTATTATTATTATTATTATTATTATTACAAATCTGGAAGTTTTTAAAAGGGAGCTGTTGGCTGTGTTTGTAATGCTTAAACAGGGCTCAAGAGACTTATGGGAGTTGTAAACTGATTGTATGAAGCTATGTTGGTAGGAGTTTGCCCCGTTTTCATGCTGGCTATGTAGATGGGTGAAAATTTTAGTTAAAAAAATTAGAACTGATG
This sequence comes from Phrynosoma platyrhinos, assembly GCA_020142125.1. Taxonomy (NCBI): domain Eukaryota; kingdom Metazoa; phylum Chordata; class Lepidosauria; order Squamata; family Phrynosomatidae; genus Phrynosoma; species Phrynosoma platyrhinos. The sequence goes on from JAIPUX010001880.1 coordinate 84,348,264, forward strand.
AAAATTCACATTTCTTCAGAAACAGGATGGAACAAACAATCTAACTTTCAGATCACTGCTCAAATTCAGACTTGTTGTTGCATGTCTTCAAGTCATTTCTGACTTATGGCATCCCTAAGGTGAATTTATCATGGGGTTTTCTGAGGTTGAAAATGTGTGACATGCCTAAGGCTATCCAGTGAATTTCCATGGTGGAATGGGGATTTGAACCTGGTTTCCAGAGCTGTACTCCAGTGCTCGAATCATTATGCCATGCTGGCTCCAAACATAGAATGCAATTGAATGAGTCTATTGCCTTTTCCAAAAAGCAACTATAATGGTAGCTTGGGGCACATAATTTAAACTGGAAAATTCAGGCATTGCCCCAATTGACAACTTGGTTCCAATCCAAATATTTCCTTCTGATTGTTGATTTTGGCTGTTAGGTGTATACTGTACCTAAAAAAATATGTGCAATGTCTCAGAAAAATTACCAGTACCAGTACCTTCTGATTTTGGATTTTGAATATGTGAAAACATCTGTGGTTCAGTACACATTTTAAAAAGTGCTCTTTTGTTCTTCCATAGATAGAAGCACTCATTTCAGAAGGTTCCCCTGCCCAATATGCACTCAGCGCTTCATATACATGGATTTTTTTTATCCATGGATTCAAGCATCCACAGCTTGCAAATATTTTAAAAATATAGAAATTCCCAAAACCAAACCCTGATTTTGCCATTTTATATAAGGGACACAATTTTACTCTGCCATTGTATTTAATGGGACTTGAGTATCCATAGATTTTGTCATCAACAGGGGGTCCTGGAACCAAATCCCAGTGGATACCAAGGGTCCACTGTATGTATATCTCCACAAGCCAAGATGTTATCCCATTCAGTCCTCTGATCCTCTGTCGTATTTTCTGAGAGTCTGGAGCACTGCTAAAAAGAAGGGGGGCTACTGCATTCTACCTCCAACATCTCAGTTGCATACTTCTAAATATGGATCCAATTCACTAAACATTTCAAAAAATATTCATTTGTGGAGTATTTGCTCTCAATACCAATTTTTTTTTTTGTGGGAAGGGAATAAAATTCAACAGTACATATAAGTTTTCCGGTTGCATTTGTGTGGTAACCTAAGGGGAACAACACTGATATTTTCACTGATGATACAGTTGAAACATCCCATTAAAACCTGTTTGAAAACAATTCCAGAAAATACAAGGCTCGCATCACCCCAGCCTTTTGAATCTGCTCATTAAAATGATAGATTGTTCAGGAAAACATTTTTTAAAAAAGAAGAAGCATTTTTATTGTTGGAAGTACACCAGCTGTAATAATTATGTCCCTAAGCACATTTTCTTTTCAGGCTCTGGAGAATCTCACTTTAACAACAACCACAACAACAACAAAAAAATTAGCCCATGAGTAATGCTAGCCATGTGTTTATTTCTAAGACCTTAATAGCTAATTTCATGCTCTCTTTTCCTATTCAGTTGATCTCTGCTCATGTAGTTTTTAGAGATTATTTTGCTCCTTCTGATATTTTGCAGACAAATGGCACTTTTAGGAAGTTCAGTTCTACTTTACATTCATCATAAGATGATCGGGAACTTTTTCCCTTGTCATTCACTCTTGTGGTAGTATTGGGTAATTTTGCATGTGTTTTTCACATTGCACAATATTGCAGAGATTTCTTTTTAGTGGGTGAAGTTCTTTCAGTGTGGAGACTTGATTCAAGACTTAATATCAATGTGTGAAGGTCAGGATGGAAGGGACAGTTTAGATCCCCCCCACAAAAAAACCTCAAATGTTTGTAGCTTGTGTATGGGTTCAAGTAATAAGTGCAAGTTGCACAAATAAGAAGGTGGCCATTTGCCCATCACTTAAAAAAAAAAAAAAGACAAAAGGGAGGACTTCATCACCATAAAGTTTGAAAGCAAATTTAAATATCTAAAGTAAATATCATTTATTAATGTGTATGCAACTTTAGTGTTGATTCAACTGTACTTGGAATTACTATAATTTAAATAGAAATACAATACTTTCCAGCATATTGGGGAAGTCTATAACCAGGTGACCTGTGGGTTTGCTCAGCCTGCTATCTGTGGGCTTAATTTTGATGAGTAGTTTGCTCATTCCTTTTAATCAAATTTGAATTGGACAGATCTGCAAACAGAAGGTGCTCTAAAACAGAGAACTGTCTTTTGGCAGCCTTTCAAACAGAGACCGATAAAATTGGACATATGAGAACCCTATCAAAGGTTAGCATTTGACACATCAATTATTCTACAACACTAGATGTTATTGCAAGCTGTGATAAGGAAATTGGTTCCATCTCAGATTTCAGTTTTTAGTATCTGCCTGGAAGAACTGGATAGCCCACAGAATATCTGGTCCAATAATTTTTTAGGCCAATACTTAGTTGCTTTGAAATCTGGAATACAGTAAAGGGACCAGTGCTAAAGCATTTAGAAACATTGGTTGCAACTACCAGAAGATGGAAATGTTAAGAAGGATTTCCAATGTATAACAACAAGAAACCTGTTGTTCAACAAGGACAACAAGAAATCAAAAACTTTCCAGGAAAGCTGTTGCACCTTTCTTTCCCTGGAGATGTTGGGAAGGAAATTAGAGAATTCTCATGAATGAATGTCTTTTTTAAAAAAGTCTGACACTTGTTATGATGGTTGGTTTGATATCAAGACCCCCTTTGGGTCCTTGTCAGAGGGCCTAGGCTGGAAGTAGCCTTCACCACCATGAACTCACAGTGTGCACATCACATAGGCACTCCAAGCAGAGTTACGTCTGCATTTACAACCTTTTGCAGATTAAAAAAGCCAAGCTTAGGAGCTGCAAAGCAGGACATTCACGCATAGAAGATTTATGAATGCCAGCCAGGATGTGTCAGGCTGAAGATGAGATGACATTAACATACCATCTTCTCCTTTTTGGAAATTGTCTACTTCAAAGCATATCAATCAGAACCCTTTGATATAAAATAGCAACTCTTCACCTCAGGCTAAGATTAAGGGTATAAATGCTTCCCAACATCTCAGGCACATTGGGGTCTGGCTAGATTTCATGGTGACATTGTGCCACTGTGATATCTGACTAGAGTCCCAGTTCTATCAATTGTCCTTTCTGTTTCATAATGGTTGAGTCTGTCCCTCTTCATTCATCATTGGCGCAACCACTATCAGGTAATTATCACCATTAAAAAGCCTTGTATTTCCTATCCAAGCTAACTGCTTTACTCCTGAGTTTGTGTGTGTGTGTGTGTGTGTGTGTTAGGGTGTCTTTGTATGTTTGAATTCCCAAATGAAATATAGTTCATTGGAAAGCTTTGTCTCTATCTGTCTATTCCCTAGCCACCTCCGTAAACATAGGATAAAAGATCCCATAGAAGACTTGGACTTTAGTAATTCTCCAGGTTCAAGGTCTTCATTACATCCTTTTCACAGGAAGTCAAGTTTTCTAGACTTGTTTTCAAAGCTGGTTTTAACTTATGCTATTAACATAAAGGCCAGTTTTTGTTTTTTGTTTTTTTTTGCAAATTTTGTCTCCAGCATCAAGTTCAAATAAGGAAATGCATGTTGATTCTTTGGGGCTTTTCTGACCTTACACTTCTGTTGGTAAGATCTGATTTTAAGGAGGAAATAATTATTTTCCTTCATCTTATCTGAAAATAATGTACAAAATTTATTCCTGACATTTATTATGCCCCCGACATTTCGGAGACCTTCTCCAGCCCCCTCCACCCCCTCCAGCCTTGAGGAGA
>JAIPUX010001880.1:84368791-84383888 GCA_020142125.1 Phrynosoma platyrhinos
AGGGGGCCGCATCCAGCCCCTGGGCCTTAGGTTGCCTACCCCTGACTTAACATATTATCTACTGTAACTACATCTTGTTGTTGTTGTTGTTGTTGTTGTTGTTGTTGTTGTTGTTGTTGTTGTTGTGTCCCTTCAAGTTAAATGTTACATATAAGTAGCTAAAGCTGCTATTTGGTAAATCCTATCATGCACACTCCAATCTGACCTTAGATAATGGAGGACACAATCCCATCACTGTTGTTAATGAAGATTTCAATTGGCAATCCATTCACCTCCATCTACATAAAATGAGAAGATGCGCCATCTTTTCCTTCACTGCAAGCAGCAAACTCTCTTGGGCCTGACATAAGCAATAGCAATGGGTGCATAAGGTTTTGTCATTTTGTTGTTTTTCATGTTGTGCTTTCTCTCACTAGACTCTAGCCAGCTTTTATTTTTTTTAAAAAAAATAAAATTTAAAAAAGTATGAGCAGAGAGTAGCAGACATGGGGCTTCATAAAAATGTGATATGTGACTAATACTTATGCATCACTAGATTGTGTTCCTTATGTTACTTTGACTTACACTATACTGTTATAGTATTATTATTCCGGTTTAAATGCTATGGCTGCCTCTTGTGGAATTCTCATGTTTATAGATTAATCACACCTAAGAACTTTCTGGTTGAGAATACAAAATAATCCCCCCTTACTGCACATCCCAGGATTCCACAGGAAGCAGTCATAGCAGTAAAAGTGGAATAATAATGCTATAAGAGTGTAGTGTGTTGTTGTCCTTTCATTCTCATTTATAGCTACAAGAAAGTTTTATACAATGGTATCACTTGGCTATTTCCTAGGCTTGTAACCACTGTCATTGTGAGGAAACAAAAAAATTGCCACTATCATCATGGTTGTGCATCTGTGTGTTTTTTCTGCACTGGTTATTTTTTGGACAAAAACTTGAGAGGAAGAGGAAGAGGAGTAGATTTCCATTCAGCAAGGAAAGATTATTCTCTGCTTCACATAACAATAGCAGTCCTTCTAAACCATTTGCGGGGTTTTGTCTGTGCCACCACCTAGTTTCTTGAACAGATCTTATTTCAGGTATAGTCCTGCCTTGTGTCTGCCCAATGTACCTAAAGCAATTCCTCTCCACTTTATAAAAAACAGTCTATTCTGCATGTGTAAGCATGCACCTTTTTGAATTCAAACACACTTGGGCTGTATTCAACAAAGGAGTGTGAAACTCTCTCAGTCTTGTTTTTGTTTTATCTGATTCAACCTCCATTTTCTTCCCATTATTTTATTTTATCAGCAAGAGACACTGTTTTCAGTGTGTTAGTGACATACACAAGTGTAAGTCCAGTGTACCCTTGCCTAATTTTTTCCCCGCTCATTGCAGAGCAGGGGTGTACCAGGAGTTAGTGTCACCCAGTACGGGGAGGGGCAGAGGTATGTTTGGGCTCTGGCATGGTTGAAACTACACAAAAGCCCAAAAGGAAGGGACTGTCCCCACCCCCCACCAGCAGCCACTGCCACTGGAGGGGGCAGTGTCAGTGCCCTAAAGGTCTGTTTGGGCTCAAAGGCCAAACAAAAGTTACTATTCCCCCAGCAGCCATTGCCACTGGAAGGGGCAGTGCCAGGGACTGCACCCCCCACACCCTCCAGAGGTCCATTTGGTGTGGCTGCAGCTGAACCAGAGCCCAAATTGAAGGGACTGGTATGGCTGGCTGGGCAAGTGAGAAAGGGACATGCCACCCTTTCTTGCTCTGGGGTGTCACCCAGTGTGGTCCGTACCCCCTGCACCCCCTAGTGGTGCCACTGTTGCAGAGATTGGCCTTCTCTTTTCCCCTTCACAACAAGTGATATCTCCCTGCAACTCACTGTTTATTGCTGCAACCTCCCATGACCATAAAGTGATTGGTGGGGAATGGAGGTGGGGGAGGGTTGGAGAAGCTTTTGGCCATGTTCCTGGAGTCAGATACAGAATGATTACATTAGCTACTGAGATTCTGGAAGATCTAAGAGGATGATGCCATTTCTCTGCATCTCTCTATGGGGACATAGCCAGGCACTTCTGTGATCTGCTCCTCTTTTTACCAGTCACTGATGATGAGGTAGGGGTTACACTGACTAAATGGTGAATCTTAAGGCAGTTGAGAGGAAAGATGTAGCATACGTCTCTGTAAAACTTTTACATTATGCTCTATACACTATATAGGATCTCATCCACTGTGTATATTGCCATGGATAGTACTGTATATTTTGATTTATCCTTTCCCCAATATACACATTTTATTTTGCATTTTTTTTCAAAAAAATCTGCATTTGGCATGGTACACATTTATCTGTATGTACTGCCAAAAGAAACAAGCAAACATGCCAAATGCCCTTCATTCCCAAAGTGTCCCAATGCTGACACTTTTGCTCATAGTCTTATAGACCACAGACTAGATAAATTCATTGATTAAAACAAATTTCTTTTCATGCCTACTCCAGTCTGTCCAGAGTTCTGGACACCATTTTGTATTATATTGCCAACTTTATTTCTGTATATGTATGCAGTACATTTTTTTTGCTGCTGTTGTCTAGAATGTGCATGGACAATAATATTCACATGTAACTACAGTCATCCCTCCATTTTCGCAGCCTTCAAGTCCATGTCCCTCGCCTGTTCGCAGGTGGCGAACAGAGGGGAATAAAATGAGGTGCGTGCCTGCGGTGCTTGGCTGCATGCCCCCACAGGCACATGCCTCCATTAAGCTAATGGAGCTTGAATATCCATGATTTTCCATTTTCACGGGGGGGGGGGGGGGGGGGGGGGGGGGAAGGTCCGGAATGGATCCCGCACAAGAACGGAGGGATGACTGTACTATAAACCATTTGCTTGTTTCATCTAGATACAGTCAAGGCTGCAGGGGTTGTGAAAGAATTGAACTTATGTGGGAAAGAAGATATGTTCAGAAGCCTTACCTGTCACAGGATGTTATGAACAGGAAGCAAACTACAGAGGGATTCTCAAAGACAGCATTGCTAAACACCTTTTGTGTTCTTTCCCTTTTTGAAAGTAGGTCACAGCAGAGCTAATGGATGTGACATATGTACTAGTCTCTTCTTATTTTTAGTCACATTTGCCCTTCTTTAGTTACTGTGTTTACATATTGAAGGTGCTGAAGAAACGTGGCCTAGAGATATTTAGTTTTGGCTACCTTGCCATCATTCATATGTGAATGTGAAGAATCTCCAAGTCATGCATTTGTTTAGGCTCAGACTACCCTCTCCATTCCCTTTCTCTAATTTATTTTTAATTCATGATAACCAAAAACTAACTAAAATTACAAAGATAAAAATTCTGTCAATTTTTGCATATCTACAGTGCTGATTCTAGAAGGAAATAAAGCAAGACTATTTTAGCAACACTGATTAACTAGTGATATTTCATTTGACAACGTCATTTAATTTATCTGTTGCAAAATCAAGATAGGCATTCCCAAACAGAAACAAACTATGCCCCCCAATGCTAAGCATAAAAATGATTCTGTTTGGATAATCACAAATAATCCCAACAATTTATTTCCTTGAAAGTGATGAAAATGCCACTTTGACGTTGCATCAGTTGAGCAGGGGTAGAAAAATAAAAATAACAATCTACAATGGTCTGCTTAACAAGGGTTTCAATTTGTAACTTTTCTGTTGCAGTTTAGTAGGTCTTTAATGAATGTGCTAAAAGCCAGATGTCTATATAAGTTTTCACCTCCTTAATTTTAGATTGGCCTGCTTTTTTCTGATGTTCTTCACACATTTAATGAATGTGCAGGGATGCGTGTGTAGAGCATCATTGTCAGCTACTTCACTGTAGACTGTGTTTGTTCATGATAAGGTCTGAAAAAAGCTCCACATATATAACTTATGCATGTAGAGATCCCTGTATCATCTCTGGTATCCAGAATGCCCCGAAATCCATATATTCAACTGTACAGTCATACTGTATATATGAGGCTATTTTTAGATCTTAACTCAACATGGAGAAGCATAGGAAGAGCCTGCCATGAACTGCTGCTGCCCAAATTATGCATCAACCACTTGTATTTATTGAATACATGAAGAAATTATGACAGTGTACTCACATGGGAAATTTTCTGGTACTGAGCTAAAAATATTTTCTAGGTGATGTATTGCAGTCTAGATTTAGAGGAATAAGTCATAATTATTGTTGTGAGGAGAGAGTTATACTATTGTTGTGGGGGAGATATATTTGAAGTTGATTGCAGAAGTAATACAATTTGACAGAAGTAATACAATTTGACATCACTTTAACTGCCATGGTTCTATGCTATGGAATCCTGGTATTTGTAGCTTGTCGTGGCATCAGAGCTCTCTGACAGACCCCTGTCAGAGACAGGCTACATATCTCACAAAACTACAAATCCCAAAATTCCATAGTATTGAGCCATGGTGATTAAAGTCGTGTCAAACTGCATTATTTCTGCAGTGCTGATGCATCTTAGGTCTGTCTACATATATTTTGTTAGGGAAAGGTAGATGCTTTAAGAATGAGTAGGACATACTTGAATGGCTCTTGCCCCCTTTCTAAGGATAATGCAAATATGGAATGAACAACAACAACAACAAAAAAGACTTGCTACAGGTTTCATATTAGGGCTTTTTAGAATCATAGAGCTGAAAGAGATCTCAAGAGCCATCCAATCCAACTCCTTGCTATGCAGAACTCTTCAACTGAGTTTGAGGCTAGAATGTTTATGTACAATGTTAGTGCCTGCAATTTTTATGGGGTCATAGTGAGGGAAGGCAGACAATTTCCCAGGTTCCAGCAGCCTATTTCTTCTTCACAGTCTGAGCAGCTACAACCAGTGAGGCAGAGTTAACACCAGTTGAGTGCACCAACAAGATTGTGGCTGATTGTTCTGTGACTTGTAGAAGCATTTTGGTATGCAGCTGATGGGAGATCTAGATCAGAATCCTGTTGATGTCTTAAGCATTTCCATATTTTGTCTTTCATTTTGCAGAAGGTTAAACACTGCTCATGATAGAAAATTTTAAAATCCTAATGCAAGAAGAGGGATCATAGAGGACAATTTGTAAACTATATGGCATTCCTTTATTTCAATCTGTTTCAGAAATGAATTTAAGCTATTAAAACATATTTTCTAAGTGACACCTTGTAACTAAGTCTTTTTTTCTTGTTTAAGATAAATTTGATTAGAGTTGTAACTATATTTGTTATAAAGTACCTGATTTATGACATGGGGTGCACTCCAGAAATATTGCCGTTTGACAGCACTTTAACTGCCATGGTTCAGTCCTACTGAATCCCAGGATTTGTAGTTTGGAAACATCTGCACTTTTGGGAGGGAAGGCTAAGGACCACATAAAGCTTCAAATCCCAGGATTCCATACTATGGAGTTACAGCACTTAAAGTTGTGTTAAACTGCATTATTTCTACAGTGTAGATGTGCCTATGCTAATAGTGCCTGATTCATGACATGAAATAATAATAAAAATCTTATCCTCCTTGCTCTCCTTCCATCAACAATTGAAATTATTTTTGCACCACCAAGTTTTTGGAAATTGAATGGGTTGGATTTTAATGATGTGCTCTGCTTTTTTTTTTAATGTTTTATGGTCTGTATAATGCTGTAAATTTCCAGTATCTTTCTTTCAAAACCAAAGCATTGTTAAATGGTGAGTCCTCAGAATTCTCATTGGTCTGAGAAGGGGCAAGAATAACATAATTGCTGATATTGCATCACCAATATTCATGACAGTTTGTAGGGTGTCACCAGCAGAAAGAAAGGGCTGTGCCTCTTCAGAACATACAATCTAAATTTGACAATGAAGACAACAGAGGGAGAGGCAAAGGTAAAAGCATTCATCAATCAATGCGTGGATGTTGTTGCATGTAGCTGGATTGCGATACATCTTGGGAATGAAGAATGGGGGAATAAAAAGAGGAAAATGAGGGGGTTCTGGGGAGAGATTTGAAAGAAGAAGTAGAGATGCCATCTTGGAAATCAAGGCTAGGTAACTGGGGTGGGTGTGGTGGCATATTTTCTGTCCCAGGTACCCTTCAAGGCCCTTACATAGTGCCAAAAATTAAATAAAGTAAAACTTTCTGGAAATTGCTGGAAATTCATTTCTGAATTTGAAAAGAAAAATGGTATTGACAATGCAAGAGATGCTGTGACCTGTTTAAAAGAATAATTACAACTCCAGGAGGCCTCCAGCAAATCACCAATTATTATTATTTTTTTGCAAAAGTCCAAGAAAATGTTGGTGCAAAACAGCTCTGTGTGTGTATTATTATTTTTTGGGGGGAGGGGATCTTATTGTGTAATAGTCTTTATTAACCTTAACAGCCAAAATACTGTAAAGGCACTATATCTCATCTGATCTTGGAAACTAAGCAGGATCACTCCTGTTTAATACTTGAATACCACCAGTGAATACCAGGTGTTGTAGATTATATTTCAGAGGAAGGAACTGGCAATACTACCTCTGAAGGAAATGGCAATACTACCTAAGAAAACCCTATGGAATTCACAGGATTGCCATTAGTTGACAGGCAACTTGAAGGCACATACTTTATGGACTTTATCGTATTCTAGTCATAAGGGACAAGAAGGAAGAATGTCTGGAATTTTTAGAGAAAATGAGAATGTCCATTACTTGAGGGGGGTAGAGCTGGAGGTCCTAAGAGAACAGGCTGTGGCAAAATGGAATCCAAGAGAAAGGGATGGATAGAGCAAATGTTATAGAAAGCTTTAACACAGTATTATGAACTGGGCAAGTTTTCTTCTTCTAAAGAGACTCATGGAGAGTCTCAATCTGCTTCAAAGAATCACATGTCCTGGCAAAAACAGGACTTTGAGTGTGAAGCTGATATTTTTGCTAAACAATCATGCCAAGTGCATGTTTCCTTCCTGTAGACAGATGGCTTGACACCCTCTGTTGCCGTATAGGCTGACAAGATAGGTATGTGTGATCTTGTGTGAAGAAGATACTTTCTGAGAACATCTATGCAGAGGATGCCTTTGGCAGAGGCCATAGACAGCAGGGCCTTCAAATGAACCTCCTTAAGGATCTGATTGGCACAAGGTGTTCTGTTAATTGATGTGCTGCTTACAAAAGAAAGCCCAAGGTAAGTCAAGATGTTAGATGAGGACTCCTCTGTCTATTTCTTTGGATGTTTTTACCGAACAATGGAAAACCATCTTTGTAATGGGTACATGGGCTGCTCAGACAGGGACATACTAGACTTTAAATGTATGATTGGCATCAAAACTAGTGCTCTTCCAGCATTTCAGTTTAACATCTAGGTAGAGAAGAGATAGGCAATGTCTGTCCTTCAAGGTCATTTTTATGGTATATACTCCTAGAATTCACTGATGCACCCTATGTTGGAAAAAAAGAGTTAAATAATTTGTTTTTCCACTGTTATAGTGTTATGTTCCACTTTAGCTGTCATGGCAACACCCTATGGAATCCTGGGATATGCAGTTTAGGAAGGAGCATTTAGATTTCTCAGCCAGAGAGCTCTAGAGTCTCAGTAACTACAAACCCCAAAATTCCACAGGATGTTGCCATGGCAGTTAAAGTGGAATATAGCATTATAACAATGTAGTGTGATAGTGGCTTTATTTTTAAACACACTGTAGGGTTCTATTGCCCCCTACATGTGTGCAACTGTAAAAATATCAAACCTTCCTTCTTCCAGACCTTTGCAATAATGCATGGATTTGCAACAATGCATGAAGGGCAAAAGGGATATGTGACCATGGGGAACGATTCGTCAGGGCAGATTTACTCTCAGCTCATGCAGATTTTCCAGAAGGAACCTCTTCTTTTATTTAACCTCTTCTTAATTCAGAGGGCATTAACACTCATTTTTTTTGTCCCAAGAAGATCTGGATCGCTGCGCTGATACATATTGGGTTTGTTGTTCCCATTTTGTTTTGAGTTCACAAATCTCTTTGAGTCATTGTAACCCCTGTGTTATTCACATGTGCCATCATTTTGGGTTAAAATGGAGCTGCCTCCCTTTCTTTCAAGGAGAAGCAACAATACAGAGCAATCTGAATTAATTTGGAAGCTTATGCACACTGCCAATGATGCAGATCTTCCAGGAAAACTTGGGGGGAGGGGAATTGTATCGAATATCCTGGTTTAAGTGTGGTATTTTTTACAGCTCCCCCCCCCCCGGCATCAAGTGCATTCAGGATGTTTGTGAAAAATAAGGATTCAACCTGGATTCATCCCAGATTATTTGTGTAGTGTGAATGGGGGGGGCCTCAGATTACTAGTATTTACCTTTAAACAGCCAAGGTTCAGACATCTGTAAAGTTCTTGATTTTGTTTAAAATATATAACAAATAACAAATAACAAATGAATGCAAATATAATTTAGTCACTAGGGAATTGATTCATAATCAAATATTTCATAGTTGGGTTAGGAATATAAAGTTCTCGGTTCCAACTGTGCTTTTATTGAAGAGCAGTTCTGGTTTATGTAAAATAAGTATATATAATTATAATAATTTAAATGCAAGGAGTAAGGTAATGAAAAATAAACAGTTCTTGCCTTCAGTGGATAGCAAAACCAAAACCAAAAAGAATACCTTTAAATCAGTTTTTTTTATATTCACTCTCATTCTTTATTTATTCATCTTTTTCATTCACAAGGCATTGAAAATGGGATATATAAAAATTGGTTCCCAGCTTTAAAACAGACCTGTAACCTAAAAACACAAACTAATTCCACAAGCCATTCAAAAGTGATAAGACATAATACTTGTAGACATACAATTATTTTTCCAATTTTCTTCCTACAGTTGCAGAGATTGTATGAAATATATTTTCACATTTCTTGACTTTTATCATAACAGTCAACCAGACATGGAACATTAAACAAAAATCAAATAAATAGAAATAGGTAAGTTAGTAACCAAATTATCGAGCAGAGAACCTAATATTTGGCAAAGAACATACTATAAACTGGGATTTTCAGTTTGTGTAAAAGTGTACTTATTAGTATTAATTTTAGAATCATTAAGCAATAAATATGTTTCTGTGCAAAAACATTGGCTGGCATCTTGTTCAGTATTTGTGATGTAGAATGCTAGACTTGTGAACTGGTAAATTTGGCTATTCACATTTGTAATCACAACATCATTGCTGTGATCACAAATGCCACCTAAAACCCACCTTAAAAGCCAGGCAACTGAAGGAGTTACTGTCTTCCTGACAGTAAGAGCTGTTTGACAGTGGAATATACTCCCTCAGAGTGTGGTGGAGTCTCCTTTGGAGGTTTTTAAACAGAGGCTGGATGACCATCTGTCGGGGGTACTTTAATTTCCTGTATGGCATGGGGTTGGACTGGATGGCCCTTGAGGTATCTTCCAACTCTATAATTCTATGAGTCTATGAAGTTCTGGTCAGCAGGATGCTGGAGGATGATGTGTCTATTCCCCCATTGCCAGCAGGCCACTGTGCAACGAGCAGTTTCCAGAGATACAGCCAATGTTTTTACATAGAAGCATATTTTTTGCTTAATGATTCTAAAATTACTACCAATAAGTACTCCTTTGGTTGGCATTTCTGCCTGGATTTTAAGATAGGTTTTAAGGGGTCAGATTGGGAGATGAATTGGAGCTACATCAGTGTAGCTATGTCTCCCATGAAGGATCTTGGCTATTGTTCTTTTGAAAGGGCATATGGAATCCCCTTCCCCCCATTTTTCATTGTTTAGAATGGTATGAAACTAAATGGATGATCTGAAATGTGCTCTTTGTATATGTGGCAGTGCATGGCCATTCATCATTATAGAAAAATAAGGCTATGAAAAATGTTTCTTGGCAAGAAAAAATGTTCTCAAATATCTGATAAAATAGAATTGAACTACTACCAAAAAAAAAAAAAAAGAGTCAGTGAAACCAAATCACCTCTTTCTTCAAGATGTATTGTTTCATATGTGTGTGGTCGTAGTACACTAGATGTAACTGGCAGTAAGAAATACATCTATACTCTCTTAACTTCAATCCATCAATATCACTCTAGTACCTGATAATGTAGCTCCAGAGACAGTGTTTCTGATGAAATAAGATTTCATACACATACACCTTCCTCATCTCATTGTTAGAAGAATTAGGAAGGAGTTTTCTTAATATCTCTGGGTCTAAATACCTTAAAGGCAGCAGCTTTGGATAATAGTTGGACTATGACACTCATAGACTGCAGTGATTACCAGGTGCTGTAAGATATATTTTAGAGGAAGGAACTAGCAAACTACCCCTTGCCTAAGAAAACCTTATCAAATGCATGGGGTCAACATAAACCAACAGGCCACTTGAAAACACGTACATGCACAATATCTCTGTAACTATCCTGGCTCAAAAATAGCAAATGAACAAGTCACTGTATAGCTGCTGTACTATATTGCTATATTGTAGCAGAATCATGCCATTGTAAGAAAGTAGCTACAATTTAAACATGCAGAATAAAGTATAAGGAACACCGGATCTTTCAGCCCATCTGGTCTTTACTTGTATTTCCCAAAGCTCTGCAATAGTAACAATAAATTAAAACAGATACAAGAAAGTGGATATATTTACCAGATATTAATGAACACGACTTCTTCTAATCACAGTACTAAAAGCCAGCTCGTGTGAAAGAGATATATGACACTTGCAAGATGTAATTTTCACAACTTTCTTCCTGTTTTTCTTTGAAAATTTCTTTGAAAATTGCAGTTTACTATTTGTAAAGTATTCAAGATTCACACATGGTATATTTGCAGATGAAACCACTATTTCTTCACAGAAACCTGCAAAGAATATACTATAACTGGGGACTTATTCTGCACAAAATTCACAGGTGGCTTTTTTTTTTTTGCACAGAATACAGCATTTTCTCAGAGAGGATAATATTTCTATGGACAAACATTACTTTCTGCACAAAAACATTATTCTCTGTAAAGAAAATACATTTACTTTTGGTATTGCCCTTTTCACACAAAATTATTGCCCTTTTCACACAAAATATTGCCCTTTTCACACAAAATTATGTTCCCTGCACAGAAAATTAATTTCTGTACAAAATAAACAAACAAAACATATGTGAACATAATTCAAAACTTATGTTTTCTGGGCTGTGGCCAGGTTCTTACATTTTGAATTATGAAGGTTCTAATTAATCTCAGATTTTCACTGTCAGGGTTTTCCAACACTCAAGAAACATGATTTTTTGTTTGTTTTCTTAGCATTTCCAAATAATTTTTACTATTCCTTGCATTTCTACACCAGCACAAAGAAATCTCATACTTCCACATCAGCCACTAGTAAATACATCTCTCTATATGTATTTTTTAAAAAAACTCAAACTGGGGAGATCATAACCTAGTGGTAGAGCATATGCTTTACACAAAGGGGGTTCTTGATTTAGCCTCAGTGCCTAGATAAATACCCCAAAGACAACAGATGCCATCTAATCTTGGAAGTTAAGCAGGGTCAGTTTTGTTTAGTACCTAAATGGGAAAATACCAATGAATAGTAGGTGCTATAAGGTCAGTTCTATTTAGTACTTAAATGGAAAAATACCAATGAATAGTAGGATCCTTTAGAGGAAGGAACTGGTAAAACCACCTCTCAGTATTCGTTACCTAAGAAGATCCTATGAAATTCATGGGGTCAACATAAGTCAACAGGTGACTTGAGTAGAAAGTACTAGGGGCATGCAAGTGATTTAGATTGGGCCCTGATTCAGTTCAAACGAGACCAAGCCTAATCCAACATGATTTCAATTCTGCATCTGGCTTCCACCAATGAGTGGGTGTCCCATTCACCTGCATTGAAAAAGAAAAACATTGATACTTTTTTCACCCCTGCAGAACCTGGCCACAGCCCAGAAAACCCACAGAAAACTATAACTACTTGTTTTGTCTTTAAATAAAATTTGAAGATATGGTAGTCTCTGCAAAGGACACATTTCCTGCCAAATTGCAGACAGTGTTGTTTGTGTGTCTCTCTGTGTAAGCCATTTTAAAAACTTTTTTTTTAAAAAAAAGGTTTTTTAATATAAAAAGTAAGTACAGCCAGTTGAATTTCCTCTATTCAATCTTCTTTTTGCACTCTGATATGTATGATGTATGTGTGCTGTTTGTGCAGTAACACAGAGAGATAGTATGGGCAAACACTGGGGAAATGGGAAAATAAAGTAAAAGAGAGAAAAAACAAGGCATCTTCTCCATATGGGTGCAGCCTCTCCTACTATTGCTGGCATTGTTTTGGACATCTCCAAGGTTAAGAATTCAAGTACAACTGCACTGAACAGAAAAAAATTAATAGGCAGAATTCATGTACACAGTATGAGACAATGTGATGGGCACTGGGTGGGCATGTTGTTGATGCAGTAGCAGCTGTTGAGAGAGCAAGGTAGACAGTCCAAGATTAGCTGCTGTCAGCTAAAGATAATAAAAGAGCACAAACCTGTACAAGAGAATTGAATACATACACATACAGACTGTTCCATGACCTCATATTGGTCTTCTCTCCAAGCATGCAGTTGGAGAGTGCTAGTGAGATATTTGCTCTAGATTGGAAGCTAAAGTTATATAAATAAACAAAGGACCTTTACAGACTGCCAGAAATAATGCAGCTTGAGGCCACTTCAACTGTCCTGCCTCAGTGCTAAGGAATCATGGGAACTGTAGTTTATTGTAGCACCAGAGCTCTCTGACAGAAAAGGCTTAATGTCTCAGAAAAAATACAATTCCCATGCTTCCGTAGCACTGAGCCAGGACAGTTGAAGTGGCCTCAAGCTGCATTATTTCTGGCAGTCTGTAAAGGCCTAAAGTCCAGGACCCATGTTCCTCTTCCTGTTAATTCACCATGAGGTTTTCCTCATATGGTGCTATTGGAAACACACTGTCTAGTTTTTTCCTTTAAACATTCTCATTAAAAAAGAAAAAAAAAAAAGAAAATCCTGGAATAACTCAAATCACTCCAAAACTTTTCAGACTGGCCAAATCCATTAAGCATCCAAATTGTACTGATTTGAACCAATTTGGATCTGATCTGAATTGTTCCCATTCTGTACTGAATTCTGACTTTCTTCAAAATGGTTGTATAGCTATCAGAAATGCTAGGCTGATGGACAAATGTTCTTACCTGGCATAAGGCAAGTGAGAGCCAGTATTGAGTAGCATTTTGAGCATTGGACTAAGACGTTGGAGATCAGGTTTAGAATCCCTGATTGGCCATAGAAACCCACTGGGTGATCTTGAGCAGCCTGGGAGGAAGGCAAAGGCAAAATGTTTCTGAACAAATCTTGCCAAGAAGACTACATGATGGATTCACCTTAGGATAGCAGTAATTCAGAACCAGCTTGAAGGCACACAAGAACAAATAAGGCAAGCTCCTATTTTCTCACACAGATAAGATTTCTAAAATGATCCCATTTGCTCTGAGAAAGTGTGGTTGCATATAGGAGACAGTTGTTGTTTTTTAAAAAAACACCACCCAGATTATATTAGTTTTCTCTCTCTATTAATCCTAAATTCTTTTAGAGAACTCTTTCTTTGAGTGCAGATCTGTATATAGTTAGCACAGCACCATCCACATGCAAACACTGATTAATAATAATAATAATAATAATAATAATAATAATAATAATAATAAATTTTATTTATGTCCTGCCTCTCTGCATAGCAATCGAGGTGGCGTACATCAATTAAAAAGAACTAGTTAAAATCTCATCCCCAACCCCAACCTTCCCCCCCCCCATAAAACAGAATTAAACTAAATTGGAATTAAAACATGAATATAACAGTTAAAACAAAATTAAACAGGTGGACACATCATGGCAGTCAAAGGATAAAACCAAGGGTCACCATTTATTAATCAGCGAGATGTTCCGGGAAGGCCTGCCGGAAAAGATCTGTCTTTACTGCCTTTTTAAAGGCAGCCAAGGTAGCAATATGACGGATCTCGTCCAGCAGGCCGTTCCAGAGTCTGGGAGCAGTTGCGGAAAAGGTCCTTTGGGAGGTCTGCGAGAGCCTGGTCTTTATAGGCTGCAGCAGAATCCTCGCAGAGGACCACAGCATGCAGGGGGGATCATATGGAGAGAGGCGGTCCTGAAGATAAGATGGGCCCAAGCCATATAGGGCGTTAAAGGTTAAAACCAACACCTTGTACTGTGCCCAGAAACTAACTGGCAGCCAGTGGAGGGATTTAAGCACAGGTGTTATGTGCTCCCTCCTCAATGTTCCAGTAATTAACCTGGCTGCCATATTTTGAACCAGTTGAAGTTTCCGAGTTAAGCACAAGGGTAGCCCCATGTAGAGTGCATTACAAAAGTCCAAGCGAGAGGTTACCAGCGCATGCACCACAGTTTCCAGATCTCTCATGTCCAGGAAAGGGTGCAGTTGGCGTATCAGCCGAAGCTGATAACAGGCACTCCTGACCGCTGCATTCACCTGACTAGTCATGTGAAGAGATGAGTCAAGGAAAACCCCCAAACTGCAAACACAGTCCTTAGAGGAGAGTGTGACTCCATCCAGGACTGGAGACTGTATTCCCAAACCTGGTTTCGGGCCCGTGACTGTCAGTACCTCCGTTTTGTCTGGATTCAGCCTCAATCTGTTTTTCCTCATCCAATCCATTACCGCTCTGAGACAGTCATTAACAGGAGAGACGCCATCTGAAGTCTGAGCCGATGATTTGGTCATGGAGGAATATATTACAGTAGGCAACCCAAAGTTTCCAGAACTAATTAATGTATTTACAATCCTGTGTAGATTAAAAGAGATCCTTAAGTGTTTATGGTGTATGAGACAGTTCAAGGGAGGTATAAAAACCCAGTTGTTGTGGAATAATGGCTGCCTTTTGAAGATGGTTAAACCAAAAAAGGGGTGGGGAGAGTGGAGGGACGGAATTGGGTAATCCAAGAAAAGGGCATGGCCACCTGCTTGACTAAAATCTTGAACATGAGCATTTCATAGGGACATTTGTTTGATGATATTGCAGGCCCCATGTAGTCCTTATATTTTATTTTATAGGAGGGAGCATATTACACCAGTGCTTAAATCCCTCCACTGGCTGCC
>JAIPUX010001880.1:84383988-84395669 GCA_020142125.1 Phrynosoma platyrhinos
AGGGGCGGGTTAGAAATAAAACTTATTATTATTATTATTATTATTATCCTGAACTTCCTCTGTGGGCTTTTATTGCCCCAAAACAATATGTCCACCAAATTAGAATGAGAGACATTGATTTACCCAATGCTCTCCAGTGATGCTCATCATAGCTGAGTGCCATCAGCCTAAAAGTGAGAATGTACTGACCTTGGGGCCTGATCCACTCAGATTCTGTCAGACAAAATTTGCCAAAATGAAAGAAAAGATGCTGATGATACAAGATAATTTATTGAATACACAGAGATGATCAATGGATACAGCAATGAAAAACAGCCAAAGAAAGTTCTTGCATATTATTTCAGCTGCTAAAAGCAGACACAGCTCAACATATATCTGGTCGCATGATATGCAAGACATACTGCACTCCACAGACCCTCACATTTCTTTAGACTTGCAGCAGACTCTATTACCAGTTTCTTCTTTGACCAAGCTATGGACATTATCACACAGGGGAAATCCTGTGAGGAAACGGGGGTTTAAACTGAAAATAACCCGCAAAAGCGGGTATATTTTCAGACGACATCACATTTAAAAGCAGGTTAATCTGAACAGAAAGTAGTCAGAAACTGCTTCTTTTTATTTTCAGGGATCTTCCAAAAATAAAAAGAAGCAGTTTCTGCCTGCTTTCCATTCGAAGTAACCTCCTTTTAAATGCGCAGGAGGTTTTCACATGGGGGAAAGCTGGCTAATTAATTGCTTCCGCTTTTGCGGTAGCACTTTCACTTTAAAGCCGGCTTCTGTTCGGAGCTCCCCGTGTGATAACGTCCTATGTCCTGCCATTGCCCATATTCCAGACGTTGCTGTATTGCATATACGCTGAGGGGGGGGGGGTCAATCACTCTCCTTCATGAGAAAGGCCTTGGGTCACCAGGGAAATTAGGTGGGGTGGGGGTGGGTTTTGAGGATACTTCCAACTTGTTTTAAGACAAGAAAACAAGAAACCTCCCTTATCAAAAGTATGCTGGCACAGAAATATTTGTCTGAGAAACTGCTCTTGGTTGGTACACCTTATTTTATGAAGCTCACCAGGGTCTTCTCTGCACTGGGCAGGATACTGTGGGAGAAGTCCTGTGTATGCTGGCCTTGGGAATTCCCCACTCTACTGCCATCACCAGGCCCTCTGTTTCCATGCCAGGGTGGCTGTCTGCATGGGTGTCCTGCTGAACTGCTTGGTGTGTCCACTGCCAATATGGGTCATTCACTTATCAGGTCAGAACGAGGCACCCAGTGATGATTGCATGGCTGGGTGCCTTGTTCTGACCTCAAAGCAAGTGATTGGTGATAGCAGTGGATGCACTGGGGGCTCAGTGGGATGCCCATGCAGACAGCCACCACAGCACAGAGATGAGGGGCTCCAGATCTTTCCAAATGATCTAGACTAAGAAGTATGTTTTCTTAATTCACTTTAAGGCTATCATACACTGGTTTTAGTGATGAATTTGCTAGGCATCATCCAAACTGCTTGTACCAGAACTGTGTTTGGGACATGCATCATCCAAACAGAATCACAACAGAATGGAGGTGAAACGGGCCTTTGGGCCTAGGTTAAGCAGTACTGGTCCTATTATTACTACAAGTTACACAACACTCTATACAGCCCAACATATTTTATATGACAAACTTAGAGCTCAACTGAACTCCTCTCCACCTTTAAAGTATCAAACTGATTATACCTTAGTGTTCTTACTGCAGCCAACGCTCTGAACATGAATAGAGCAAAGGACCAGATAAACAAACCAAAAGTAATTACAAGGTAATTAAGTGGGGCCTACCACAAATCGTTGTAGCATAGAGTATTGCTGTTTAGGATTTCAACTGCTCCGTTTCATTCTTATTGGATTACAACCAGTGTTACAATTAAACTGAACATCAGAGGAAAGATATTCCTGCCAATCAATCCATTTTCTTTCCAATAATGAGATTTCCTCCAAGATGCAGGACCTAGAAATCAGATGGGCAAATTATGCCTATCCTTACTTTCCAATGATCTATTGAAAAACAAAATTTGCTAAAAGCCATATATAAGCAAGTAAACTCATGTGCTATTAGAAACAGACATCTTTCAGTGCAATCAGCCTGCAGTGGCTTGCCATCCCTGGATTTGAGCATCCTCAGATGGCCCCACCCATTCACCCAAATGGCAGTGTGTGCATGTGGTCATACAGTTGTAACTGCACACATGGTGCACAGCCATTAAAACCAACATGATTTGAGGTCCTGCAGTTTTTGGCATCCTGGGGGCAGTCAGAACAGAACCCTTGCAGATACGAAGGGATGACTGTGCTTGTGGGAGCATCTCTTCTAAATATGTGTTAAGCATGTCATCTAGTATGATCCTCAGAAGCCGACACATCATAATTTTGAGGATAGAATTGTCTGTGTGTTCTGATGTTGTGTGTCAACAGAATTTGCCTTTTAAAAATGATCATGTGAAACAACCCAGAGTCATCAGAGTCAAAGAAACTATACAGAGAAATATTAAACAGCTTGGTGCATTATAATTTGTTTTGAAGTATCTTATTTTTAAATTTTAATATTCCTTGGGAGAAAGTCTAAACACGCAGCACTAGAGTTTTCAGCTAATTAAAAAAAAATCTTGCTGGATTTGGTAGTATAGTTATGTTTTTCATTTCAGTACAAATTGTCCTGAACAATGAGTTCAGCCAGTTCTTAACAGAAATGCCAAGACAGAGCTCCTGTCAGACAAAGCAAGACCTGAGTCATTTAATCCTCAAAGATGAGGTATTCAAGAACTCAAAACCAATCTTTCCTGAGTTTATTCTTAACGCCCACTCTGGGATTGCATTTCTGCTAGGAGCAGGGCTGAGAACTAGCTACCTTCTCAAAATCTATAAATGCAGGAAACACAGAGGTGTCCTTTTGCTCTCTTTATAGAGAGCTATTACAATATAATATGAGCTCTTACAATAAAGAAATTTATTTTAATGTTTAGGTGGAATCTCTTTTCTTGTAATTTGAATCCATTGTTTTGGGTTCTAGTCTCTGGAGCAGCAGACAACAAGCTTGCTCCATACTCAACATGATATCTCTTCAAATATTTAAAGATGGCTGTCATGCCACCTCTCAGTGTTTTCTTCTCGGAGTAAATACCTGCAGCTCCCTAAGTAATTCTTTGTAAGGCCTCTTTTCCATACTGTTGATCATCTCAGGTCCAAAACACACTGCAGAAATAATCCAATTTGAAACCACTTTAACTGTCCTGGCTTAGTGATAAGAAATCCTGGGAACTGCAGTTTATTGTGGCACCAGAGCTCTCTGACAGAGAAGGCTAAATGTTTCACAAAACTACAGTTCCTAGAATTCCCTAGCACTGAGCCAGGGCACTTGAAGTGGTCTCAAGCTAGATTATTTCTGCAGTCTGTTTTGGACCTTAGTCAACTTTGACTAAGGGTCCAGCTTGTCAATATCCTTCATGAACTGTCCAGAATTTGACATAGTATTTCCACATAAGTTTTGACCAAAGCAAAATAATAATAATAAATAATAATAAAATTTATTTTTATCCTGCCCCTTTGAGGTCAATCGGGGCAGCTAACAACAATAAAATATTACATAAAACAAACAAATTATAGTTTCCTCCCCCCTTAAAAAGTTATTAAATCAATTTCAAGTTAAAACAAACAAAGTACAATACAACAATAATTTTTAAAAACATTTCCAGTGAGCTCTGCAGTTCTTAATTATATATAAAAAGTGATGCCCTAGAACAGGGGTAGGCAACCTTTCCCCTTTAAGGGCCAAGGGACTTCAGCTCCCAGAATCCCAAGAGCTATTGGCCAACATTGGTTTATTGGCCAACATGGCTGAGGCTTCTGGGAGCTGAAGTCCCTCGGCCCTTAAAGGGGAAAGGTTGCCTATCCCTGCCCTAGAAACTGTCTTAAGGGAGGCATGACTACTTCTCTTGATCTGGACACTATGCTTCTGTTAATCTAGCTCAGAAATGAATTAGTTCTTTTGGCTGCTGCATCACAGGAAATTATTGCACTGCCCTTTCCTGTCCTTTTCTCCTGAGCTAGACCTGGGGTGTAAACTTTTAAACATGGATTTTATCACATATCTCCATGCCCAGGTAGGAGGCATTCTATACCCGATCCTTACATCCTGTACCCAAACCGGACTTCTCCCTCACTTTTTGAAAGGTGTGGGAGAAGTCCAGATTTGGTACAAAATGACATGATCAGGTACAGGATGCCTCCTGCCTGGGCATGCAGGTATGTGATAAAATCCATTAGTGTTGACTCCTGTTTAGCTTGCAGTCTGCTAAGGCCCTAGATGCTTTTCATAGATACTGTTTCAAATCAGATGTCACATGTCCTATATTTGAGCATTTCTTTTCTGGCCTAGATGTAGCATCTTACATTTATCCCTGCTGAAATGTCATTGCTGTGCATCCATTTATTAGATGTTAGCTTGATACTTACCTGCCATCCCTCTCCCTACTGACAAGGAAATGGCTGTGTTGGGTGGGGGCTGCAGCTAAGAATATGTGGGTTGGGGTTTTATTCTTCAGAGAATACAATCACTAGCATCCGTTTGTGCTGTGTACTAGATTTGTGAAGTCGTTACTGAAGTCGGCACCATTCTTATAACTGCAAATACTCTTAAAACTCATCACAAAAGGCAGGCAGCCGTATGGAGTCAAAGAGTTCTGTAGCACTGGTGAGCAGGATGATAAAGGATGATATGTCCTGTCTGTCCTGCCATTAAGCTATGGTGCAATGAGGAGTTGTGACAAGACCCTCCAGGGTGGATTGTGAGACAAACCATAGCTACATCACTGATAAGTGCTTCGCCCAGGATCTTGGCCATTATTTTGCAGAATTCTACTTTCAAAATTAGTGCAAGAGCTTGGATAAATCCTTTCAGGTTCTGATAACCTAGAGAGGATTCAACACATCACCGATCGAAAAGCCAGTTCCCACCATTGGCTGTTCTAGAATGATGCCCCCTCTTGGCAATAGAGGTTCATAAAACAGGAATATATTGTATTTTTTTTTCATAAGGACTACAAGGCCTCCACTTCTCCTCCCTCTTCTCACCCCTTCTTTTAAAGTTTAGTTTCAATTCAAGGTATTCTTGGTTTACTTTCATTTTTAAATGTTATTTTATTTCACTGAAAAACATTTTATACTGCATTTAAATCTCAGTTTCAAAATGGTCAAGAACTAGAAGTGACACCATGGGGTCATTTCTGGTCATGCCAGGAGCAAATACTGCAGCATAGCTGTTCATGTGTGTGTGTGTGTATTAGTCTGCTCTACTCTCTTCTTAGTTACTCACCCCTGAATAAAAAGGATTAAAAACAACTCATTCAGATCTAGGGATAATTAACCATATTACCAAGAAAATAATCCAGAAAATGCCATGGACAAATAAAAAGTTCTTTGTTAGGTAACTAACATTGGGAGTCCATCCAATCTCAAAGGGACAATCATTCTACATTGTGCCATGTAGATGCCACAATAGAGAAGGACTTTTTGCACTGCACAACCCACCCCACCTTTCTAGGCCACAGCATGGTAAATAGAGCCTTGGCCAACTCCTTGAATCCAATTACTGCATATTGTTGAGGCTGTGGCTGCTGTTTGCATTTTTAATTGTTGTCTTGTAAACCACTTTAAGCAATTAGGAAACTATTATATAGATATTTAAATACATTCATTTGGTATAACCAGATCAAATCAACAGATGTTAACATTTGCAAACAGCACCTTCTCTGCACTTGAGGCTAAGGCCAACAAAATTGACACTTTCAGTTTTTGCAAGTCTAATACAATATATTAGCAAAGCACAGCATTAATTCAGCCAACACTGTTTATATAATTTGATTTATGTCCAACGTTTCTTCCCATACAGGACCCAAAGAAACTTACAATATAGATTAAAACAAAATACCTAAAACAATATGTGATACAAAAGTTTAAGAAGCATTAAACAATCAATCTAATCAAAATGTTAACATAAAACAATTAAAAACATATTATGCAAAATGTTATTTTTTAAAATTTTTACATGTTTTAAAACTACAGCAATGCAAAAAATGCAATTACATGCTTCTGTCAGACTATGAGAGTTAAGATAACACCATGTGGCTTTATGATAAAATAACAGGTAATAGTGGGAGATATTACAGAGCTTTGATTATTACATTAATTTTAACATCAGTCAAGAGTTATATACACAGGATTATGTCATGCAGTAATTCTCATCCAGTTGATGCAAAGCCCACTATATTGGCTTTTAAGCAAGTGATGGACATTTTGGCAGCTTCAAGGCAACAGTAGGAATTAACAGAACTGAAAACATTCAATGGAAGGGATGAAAAAGAATCAGAACTACATCTCAAGAGTTTCATAATACCTGATGATGAGTCATCAGCTACTGGAATGGACTACCTTGGGGCAACATCAAAACCACCATCTTTGGTTCTCTGCAGACATTAAACTTTAGAATAGGAAGGAAATCAATGAGGTAGGTTGTAAATGGTGGAGTGGGTTGTAAATAGTCCTTAGAGAGCTATTGTTTACAACAGTAGCACAGAACACACATTTATAAGGTCCCTGAAAATTTTTAAAATGAGTAATGGTGCTACTGTAATGGTTTGTATGTATTTCTTTTTTTAAAAAATGATCAACGGTAGTCAAACTTGTACTCAAAGTTTAGTAGCTTGCAACACATACTAGAACAATGTCAGTTTTGTTTACTATTTGTTAAAACAAATCTTTGTCAAGCACTTGGTTATTTAGAAATCTTTCTGATATAGTTTGGTTTGATATTTGTCAGACTATGAGTTGTTTACATATTGTTCATGTTGAATATCTTATATGCTTTATAATCACACAATTGATATGTAGCTCTTGTGAAATGACTGACTCTAATTCTAAATCAGCTAGGCTGATCTAGTTGTAGGTATATGTAGCTGCATTGTTAAAAGAGATATTGTGGTTAACTGCAAATTTTCCAGTGTAGATGCTCCTAATGATGGTCCCCATAACTATGCCTAAGGGAAAATCCCAAAATGCAGGCAGCTATGTTGTTCCATATCAATAAACCAGTTTTAATAGTTTTCATCTCAACCAGCAAGGTGGAGGTCTTTTTTAAAGGCTAATTGCTTCTTCAAGACCAGACTACCACCAGACACTTTGCATTTACAGCTCACAACAATACAGTCGTCCCTCCAGATTCACTGACTTCCCATTTGTGGTCTTGAGTTTCCATGGACAGGAAGCCAGGTCAGATAAAATAGAGCACACAGGCTTGCACCACCATTTTATTCAATGGAACTTGAATATTTGCATTTTTCCCAATTCGCCCCCCCCCCCCCCGGAATGGTTCCCCCATGAATCGGGAGGGATGACTGTATAGTGTTGCTGGGAAAATTTACCCCCTTACCCTTGACCAGCTGCTCTGAGCACCCTAGTACTTCATGCCCATGAGTCTTATCTCTAGTGGAACACTACTTATAGCACACAACTAAATTAAATTTCAACCTTAGGATATAATATAATTTATTTTGAGAATTAATAGGGCAATCCTGAACATGGCTAACTGAGAGCTGCAATGGGATTTACACCCAGGGGAATATAGGATTGCCATATGGATTGAATGCCCTTGAAGCTCACCATGGCTAGATAGGAGATGGGAGTAATCTACACTCTGGTTTCTTTGCTGCCTTTTTCTAAAATTAAAAAGAACATGACCTTCCAATTTAAACCAATATGTGGGACTTAACTACATCACCTCCAGGGTTAATATCATTTTATGGAGGTGAACAACATCAGAGAGGATGTTGAGGAAAAGAGGGAGCTTAGCTCCTAGAAATCCATGGATTCACCTGAAATATCCCTGAAATGCCATGTTCTCACTTGGACTGCCTACAGAACAATAGAAGCAGAAGCATGCTATGGTGGACTGCTGCCTCAGGGAGATCACCAAAATCAGGAGGTCTGAAACATCCTTTGGTTCCTCAGCTACCTTCCCATGGAACATAGAATTTTCCTTTATCTTTAGTTGTGACCATTAGAATTTGAAAGTGTTTACTTTTGTTTGAATTGTGCCTTCGATTATTAGATTATGAGCTTCACAGAAACACTTCTGTGTGAAGGAACTGTTTGGATTATGATTTATAGATTTATAGCAGACCAAGGGTGGGAAGAAGATAGTGAGCTACTTATAGATCTTTGGGTGGTTTGCAGTATATAACTTTCCTAGTAATTATAAATTATCTGAAAGCAAAAACTAAAAGGCTCTTCTATCATAAATTGGGCTGCTGAAATTAACTGGGGTGTGTATGTACCAGAACTGGGTATTTGCCCAGAAATGATTTTAAGTGTATAATTTTCACCTGGATCTCAGTGGTGGATCTGAAGGTCCTAGTGTAAAATTAAATGTGCTTTGAAATCTAAAAGTCTACCTACCCTCGCAGCAGAAAAAGGAATATTTGATGGTTCTATACTAAAGATCAGTGTATTCTTATAGATAATCCACCACATGGCAGACAGTAAGAGAAAAAAAAATATTCCATGGCACTGAATATTAAAACACAATGATCACATAAGGTATAACTGTGGAAATTATGAATGGCAGACACTGTATAAAGAATAAGACACTATTATTAATGTGATTGTATAAAGGGGCTGAAAAGTGATGATGGAGGGGTCCACATGCATGCAGACAAGGTTCTGTAGCAGTGCATGTATTTCAGTGATTCACAGTACAGTGTAAGCCAAGATCCTCAGATCCATTTTTTAGATGTCAAGGCATGGTGTTAAGGCATATTGTGCATAGAGAAGGAAAGAATTTTCAAATATATTTGGAAAATGGTAAAAAACATATTTTTCAAGTGGCGAGAAAACCTGATGGGTAGAATTCTGGACTGACAAGAATATTATTCGGCACAAAATTTGTGTGTGATTGTTTTACACAAAAAACAGCATTTTCTGTGTGGTAAAAAACACATTTCAATGCAGTCAAATTCTTGCACAGGAAATGTATTCTACACCAAAAAGAGCTGTAATTGGGGATTTATTCTGTGTAACATTCACACATTTGCACAGAAAACAGCATTTTCTGCAGAAGAATTAACATATCTATCTTTGAAATATTTTTCAGAGGTTCAGAACAATTGTTTTCTGTGCAAAACAATTGGGCAAATTTTGCACATAATAAGTCTTGAATTGTGTATAGCCTTCAAAAATGTGTGATTTGTTAAAACTTTCTTGCAACAGGAAGAAAATTGCTGAAATTATTTATTTCTAACTTTGAGAAGAAACTTAGGACTGAAACAGATGGCCCATTAAATCCCACTTCTGGGCATCTTGGGATCATGGCATTTACATGCTGCATTCTCTGAAGCCACCTGGAAGCTGCCCAGAAGCTGGCTGGCTGCCCAACATGGGTGCTTCAAGATGGACCAGAGGTGAGGCTTGTAATGCTGCATCTTGAAGCAGCCCTGGGGCTGCAGTGAGGCTGGAAAAGGTGGCCCTTTCCTGGGCCAAATAGGAGCGGATTTTCTGCTCCTATTTGAATTGGGTTCAGGGCAGATTAGCATATGTTTGCCGCAGCCCCAATGTGTCTTTGGCGAGGGTGGCTTCAAGCCACCCCTTCCTGGCTATCTGTTCTGGTCCATAGTGAAGAATTACATCAAAAGTGGTGCAGCAACCTGGCTAATGTTAACCATGTCTGAATCTGGCCATTGACTGGCAGACAGATCCCACTGGAACTGTAGGTGTGCCAAGATGATGGTGGCAATGTGGGGTATAAATTAAATAAAGAAATATCCATGTTAAAATAGAATGAGGAAAAGCATACTTTGCCAGACCAAGAAGGAAGGAGGATATTTCATTTTCTTGACAGTTCTTACAAGTCTGTTTTGCTTTCAGAAATACAGCATGCTTAACATTTCCCATCCCCTACTCTTCCTTCAACACCTTATAATTTCAGGAAGAGTCCAGTTCATTCAAGGACAGCGGCAAGGTCTTCAAAGAACGCTATCAAACAGGGAAAACAGATGGCCCTGGGGGGAAAAAATCTTTCTCTGAACACAGTAGCAACTTGTGAGAGAGAATGGAATCACACAAGTGCAAGGATGTATTTGAGCATTCTGGAAGCTTGTTAAACAAGCTGAGAATATAACCAAGAAACAGATGCAGCCACTAATTGTTCATTTGAACTATGTCTGTAGAACTATTCATGTAGAAACATAATCCTCCCTGCTTAAGTTAAATTGATGCTGAGCTCACAAGTTAGATGAATACATGATGCTACCATTGTTGTACATCAGCATAGCAAATACATAACTCTATTACATATGGACCAATTTGCTTTTGTATGAAAAACAAATGAAATTGTAGATTTATTGTTAGATTTTAAAACAAGCAAAACAAATACCCATCCTCAGCAGTTTCTTCTTTGTTCCCAGAGCATTGCATTTTCATGCTGAAAAGGGTTGAGAAAAATGGTATAAGAATACAAAAAACAGATTCCATAAAACTGCCAAAGGTAGCAAACAAGAAACAAGGTTACTATCCCTATTTCTCAGCCAAACACACATAGTCCTGAATCTACTGATTAGTCCTAGCTAGAATAAACCCACTGGAGCAATTTTGGAATGGTGAATCCAGACATAAGTTATTCCATCAATTCAATGGGTTTACCCTAGCTGGTACTATCAATGGGATTCAGTCCACAATCACCAGCTCAATGTAATACTGTATATACTTTCTCACAATACCTGCATTTTCATATTCTTTCTTACCATTACAGATTTGAATGGTCTCTTTTCCAGTTTCATTAACCATAAAAAGATCACAAAGGTATAAAAATGTTTTAGAACACAGACAGTATGAGGCATACTATAAAACCCTGGTCAACAAACAGGTTGAATTTCCCTTATCCCAAATGTTTGGGATTAGAAGTGTTTTGTATTTCAGAGTTTTTGGAATTTTGAAATATTTGCATGTACATAATGAGATATCTTGAAGATGGGGCCCATGTCTAAACATGAAATTCATTTATATTTTGTATATACCTTATAAATATAGCCCGAAGCTAATTTTATACATAATATTTCAAATAATTTTGTGCATGAAATAAAGTTTGTGTATATTGAACCACCACTAAACAAAGGCATCACTATCTCAGCCACCCATGTGAACAATTTGGGATTTTGAAATATTTCAGATTTCAGAATTCCAAGTAGGAGAGGTTCAACCAGTTTTACACTTGCAAGTTAAATAGCTAAGGGAGGATAAACTATAAATTCAAATTCAAATTCAAATTTATTTCAGCCAACAGGCCATGAAACAACAAAACAAATATAAAACATATAAAACATTTAAAACATTTAAGATACATGAACTTAATAAAATGAGACTGCAAAGTGAATGTTCATAACATGCTCATGGATTATACATTTATGTATATACATTTGTATATATACAGAAAGACTTTTGGATATTTTAAGAAATACTGAACCATTGAACATAAAACCAAAATGAATGCTTATTTGAATATATAGAATGCAAAGATAGGACTGTTCTTATGTGTTTTAACAGCAGAAAAAAGAAACATAGCCACTGTTTCCGTTTTGCTTTTCTTAGAATCATTTAACAAGTACT
>JAIPUX010001880.1:84405140-84416185 GCA_020142125.1 Phrynosoma platyrhinos
GCCGGCTTGGGAAGGGGTGTGTTTGACAGCTGTGGCAAGTGACAGCCGTGGCTGTCCTGTTTCTACACACGTGCAAGAACATCCTTGCTGGGTTCTGTACGGGATCTTCTCACTTGTGTGTGAACGGGGGAGCTTCATCGCACTTTCATTAATTGCGCGATGATGCTAGTTGCGTCTGATAGCCATTTCCGTAATGTGGGGTTTCTACTGGTATAGTTCTGGATTGATTCTTATATCGCTTTCTTGCTGCTTTGAGACCCGTGTGTGATAAGGTCCATAGTGCAGGCTTACTGGAAAGATATAGGACTTGAGACTAATGTAAGTCACATTAATTTCAATGGCTCTAAGTTTTGGCTAAGCCTGGACCTAAACCATTGTTAACTACCGAAGGAAATGGATGTTTATCCATAAAAGCTCATTTAATAAAAATAAAAATAAAAAGATTAGTTTTAAAGATCCTGCAAGACTTCTTCCTCTCTCCTCACTTCCTTTACTTTCATAATGATACACAGGGAACACTGCCAAACTTAGATTATCTGAGAAACAGTTTCAAATGAAACCATAACATTTGAAAGAAACGAAAGGGCATATAAACTAGCTACTAATGTTCCACCCCCTAAAGCTAAACGAGTCTCAAGCTGCCACATTCAATATAATATTTAATCTGTAATCCTCTGTAGACTCCATGATACAAAATTATATTTTATTCAAAATATAGATGGATTCTTGGCCTTTGACGTCTCTCTGTAGACTTCATTTGTTAGAAAGTTCAAAGCTTTTGGAAGAACTGCAAGTGCTAGTAGAAAAGTGTTCACCTTTTTGTGAAGTCAAAGGCTTTCATGGCCAGCCTCCATAGTTTTCTGTGTTTTTTCAGGCTATGTGGATGCATTCTGTTTAACTTTTTGTCTCTTACTGTTTATTATCCCTGAAATCATAACCAGGTTTTCTTTCTTATTATATTATGCACTCTAAAAACATAAAGGGCAGTGCTACAAGAAGATTTCAATTAAATTTATGTTTGGGAATATGTTTGAGAATTCCCTTTGCCTGATGACTGTTTTACTGTGATTTTCTATGATTCTCTTTCTCTCTTTTTTTAAAAAAAGGTTTTAGTCATGTTTTTATTAATTTAAAGGTGCAGTTGCCATATGTGCTTTTGTAAGTAAAGAGACTAGTAAATTTATGGTGGAATAGGTTTTATGCTGTTATAAAGTGTGTTGCCCAAAGCTACATGCAGCTAAACACATGGTTTGCATAGAGACTATTGTAAAGAGAGATAGGTCAGAGGGGAAACAAAAGTACAAAAAGTACAGACCATGATTAACTTTACTAGCAGTAACCATTCATAGAATATGGAGATATCTTGGTACTCGCGGTAATGAACCCATTACAAGGAGCCCTGGTGGCGCAGTTGCTAAAATGAGTACCCAACTTGTTGGGGGCAATTAGCTTACACTTTGTAAACTGCTTAGTACATCAGTAAGCGGTATAGAAATGTACTTGCTATTGTTTCTTGCTACATGTAATATGCTTTTTAAATAAATAAATAGCAACAGTTGTGCCTAGTCAACACATAGGAGACCAAGTTGAACCTCTTGTTGAATTATCATTTATAATAATAATAATAATAATAATAATAATAATAATAATAATAATTTATTTATATCCCGCCCCTCTGAGTGCAATCGGGGCAACTAACAACAATAAAATACATCATATAAAATCCTGAGCCAATACCCACCCCCTTAAAAAAGTATTAAACTAAATGTAATTAAAACATTTAAATACATAAAAATTAAATAAACTCAAATTATCTAAACAAAAACAAAAAAATAGGAACAACGGAACAACAGAAGGTGGCAGTGGTAATAAATTTGAAGAGTGCAGGATAAAACAGAATAAGACAAAATAAAATAGTTCTAGAGGCCATGAATCTAATCTGGAAAGGCCTGCCAGAAGAGATCTGTCTTAACAGCCTTTTTAAAGCTATTTAGCTTAGTAATCTGATGGATCTCGTCTGGCAGGCTGTTTCATAACCTGGGGGTGACTACCAAAGATGCTCTCTGGGAGGTTGCAGACAGCCTAGATTTTAGTGGCTGTAGCAAGTTCCTCCCAGAGGACCGAAGTACACGAGGATTGTATGGGAGGAGGCGGTCCCAAAGATAGGTTGGACCCCAGCCATTTAGGGCTTTAAAGGTCATAACCAACACCTTATACTGGGCCCAGAAACTAATATAAAAGTTCATGTTTCAATTTCCTTTCAAAGCTTCTATATAGCAGAGTGACTTTTGCTTTAGAAGTACTTTAAAATTAATTCCATAGTGCCCTGGAGGCTGAAATTTCCCCCCACTGGCTTCTGAGTGCTGCCATTTTTGATGCTGAGTTTGTTTCAGTTTCTCATTAGAGACTGGCCTGTTCATTTTATGTAGCATGGAGAGGTACACTGCTGGCTAATGATGGTATACCAGTGTGATCATATCACACTGGAAGATGACTGGGTGTATACACCCTGGATGCTGTGAATGACATGATTAGGCCCTGCAGCACTGTTCTTAGAATAGATATTGGGACAGAATCAAAATC
The DNA here is from genome assembly GCA_020142125.1 of Phrynosoma platyrhinos. Classification (NCBI taxonomy): domain Eukaryota; kingdom Metazoa; phylum Chordata; class Lepidosauria; order Squamata; family Phrynosomatidae; genus Phrynosoma; species Phrynosoma platyrhinos. The sequence continues at coordinate 84,407,724 of JAIPUX010001880.1, forward strand.
TAGGACCAGGTATACTGTTGCCAGCTGGAAGAGCATACTTCTTCCACATGTATGTATGGGCAACTGTAGGCTTCTGGGTAGAGTAGTTCTGCCCCAGCCACTGATTAGCCACAGGCTGCTTTTGTGTGCCTAGGAAAGAATCAGCAATCTCTACCTGCAGGGCAACTTTAAAAGCTGTTTCTTCCCTGAATGCTTATGGGAAGCAAGATGGGGCTCCGATATGTACACCTCCACCACTTATCAGTTGGTTGGAGACATGGAGATATTGCTGAGACACTTTGGTTGCCCTTGCACATCCTTGCTCAAGGAAGTATGGCATGCCTCCTTGAAGAGTGCCTAAATAGTACTTACAGAGGGATAACCACTAAAAGGATTCTGCTACAGGCTCTTGTTCCTGTGTCAATGGCTGAAATCCTGGTTCAGGATATGTACTGTAAGCTTCCACTCAAGTGGAATTACAACACATGTTCCCTTTCTTCCCTTGCAGAACTCATATTTTTCCTGGGAGTTTCCCCCTCTTCATCCATTTAGCAACTGGTGGAGAGCAGGGCATTGGAAAGCATATGAATAACAACAACATCATTCTCTGAGACCCTTGGAGGACTCCCAGGAAGTCTTGGACAACACTTTTGCTCTCCTAAGTCTGGCTATAGGAGCATAGCTAGATGTCTGGCTGTGGAAGAAGGGGTGGCCTACAGGAGAAAGGTCAAGGGATTTGGTCATTCTGTGAAGGAGACACTGAATTCCTTCCTTTGCCATGACCAAAGAAGTTCAATATTTGTGCCACCAACAGGATGCCCACCTTTATCACTGTTATGTGACATGTTTTTGATGGCAAATAGCTTGTGTGGGGGATAGCTTTAGGTAAATGCATCCCAAGATTGTACTTTTAGAGTATACCATTTATTGTTAGAGTATACCATTTAAATGATTATTGATAGGAAACTTTTCTTGATGATTTTCACAGCTGCAGCAAGATGAATATGCTAAGATATCAAAAAGGTACATATAGATTTCAAGAAAAAAATAATGTCTACATCAGCTGCTTAATTAGGTATATATAACTAACATCTCCTAGTCCAACCAACCCTCCCGCCCTATTTTAATAGTCAGCAGCCTCCCAGACCACTTCAACAGATAGCAGACACATAAGGCAAAAGAGGTCTGGTCAACTGCTGACAAGTAAGATGATGTTTCCAGTCCCCTCCTACCAGTAACTGAGGATGCAACAAGTGATTGTAACTAGGGACCCTGCTACTGATTGTCACAGCCCTGCTTGTTGGTGGGATGTGTCTGGAAATGTCATCTTCCTTGCATCTCAATAAGCAGCAGAACATATCTCATTTGCCTAATGTGGTTGCTAGCTGTTAAGGTAGGCTGTGACTACATAGTATTAGTGAATACAGAGCAGTTATGAATTCACACATGGCTTTTAAACTGCCATTAAAGTTGAAAAACAGCCCCTTTAGCAATACTTATTGCATGATGCTATCTTAGTCTCATTGCTGCTTTGCACTCAAAGTGCTTTGCACTCAAAGTGCTGTTAGATATCTTGTCATTGATGGGGAAACCCATCAATGAGCTCTCAAACATGCTGCTGTAAAATTAGTCCTCAGATACAATCAGTTCTTTATGTGGCAGATCCAGTATTGGGCATTCATGTAGTGTCAATGTCTCCTCCTCTCCCCCATCCTCCTCACTATTCTCAAGCAGGCTATTTTCCCTTTTTAAAACATTCATTTATTTTCCTTTTTCTGTCTTTTTTTTTAAAAAACCATAATAGCATGTTTCTGGGACTGAGTAAATATATAAATAAATAAACCCTGAAAGGAATGTTGGCATAGGGCAATGATGGCAAACATTTTAGAAGCTGAATGCCCAAACTAAAGGCTTTCCGTAACTGAGTGTTACCTGGTGCCAGGGGTGGAACTCCTGCCCTCTGGGGGCAGGACTTATGGGGTGGGACTTCTTTCCCTCACCCTCCTGGGCCTTCAGCTGCCTCTCTAAAGACAGCTGAAGGCCTGGGGGAGCAAGGGGAGGAAGAAGAGGAACAGCCACACCCCTCTTCCTTCTCTTCCCCCAATGCTTTCCCCTGACTTCAGCTGCCTCTGAAGGCCAGGAATAGCCAGGAAGGATGAGGAATAGGAACGTGCCTCTTCCTCCTTCTCCCCACCCTCTGTGTACCAGGGAAAATGGCTTCATGTGGCATCCCTGGGAAGGGTGCCATAGGTTCACCATGATGGCCATAGGGCATAGGGCAGGAAGGCAGGCTTAATAGGAATGGAGAAGAAGAGGCTTCTTACTGGGGCATGCGTGTTTTTTTTTTTGTTTTGTTTTTTTGGTTTAACGTTTGTATCCTTTTAAAATAATTTTATTCTGTTTTAAATGAGATTATTTTAATTGTTTTTAAACATACATACATACATCTTTATTAAGGCCATTAGGCCAACACAAGAAACAAAAAGAAAAATATGGCTAAAAAAAACCACTACACAATACAGCATTATTAATTAAGCTTAATTAAGCCTGTGTGTGAGCAGACAAGTATCCATGGACAATCCTTTTGAGCACTCTAAGTTATCCAAGTTATACAGTAAGACAATAACCATAAAATTATCTGATCACACTTAAAACTGAGAAAAGTTTAACTAATTTTTAAATAAGATATTTAGAAATATTTATAAAATAAGATGGATACAGAGTAAGATGGTTTCAATTTTTTATATCAATCAATGAGATAACAATTCTATTTGCCAAAAATTAATAGAGGAGTTTTAATTAATTAATTAATTCTTAATTTGAAAAGATTATTAATTTTCTCCTCTCAATCTTTTTCATCAGATGGTGGGATAAATATTTGAAATTAAATTCAAAATCAATCCAATACCAGCATATATGCTGTTATCTTTAGATTTTCTATTCAATATAACTTTTGTCAAACTGTCATCTGGATACTGTTTGGCAGTAGGTTAACATTAAAAAATTCCAGAACTATAGTTGTGTAATAATAGTATTGGATCGCATAATTAGATAATAAAAAAATAAAATAAAAAAATTGCCCACTATAGAAGAAAAAGAAAAAAAGTCCAGTTTACCAGACTTCATAATATATAAAAAGAAGGACATGTATAAAATATAGCCTTCTAATGCAAGGGATCACAGTCATTTACTGGATAAAACATTTAAAATAATGTAATGCAGCCTGGAATCAAACAGTGATAAGGCAACGCTTCTTAGGACATTTGCTTCAGGAAATTTTTATGAGAGACAATTGCAGCAGCAAGAAACTTCACAACATTCATAGTAATCTGTTCCTTACAATCTGAGAGGAGATAATTTACATAAATTTTTTCTTATCTGCCAGGGAGGCATTGAAGAAGTGGCAATATGTATGTGGAACGGGCATCTAGGTATTAGGAACAATGAAGAAAAACATGTGCAATTGATTCAACTTCCTCTAATCTACAAGGACAGCAACAATAATGGTAGGTTATTTTTTTTATATCTGCCTGCAACCACGGCCGATGGAAGAATATTCAGTCTTGTGAGAATAAATGCCCATCTAAACATAGGGATGATCAAGTTATTAAAGTATTTTGCATAGAGGAATGTTCTACTAGTTTCCCAGATTATGGGATATAGGGTTGATTGATTTTTATGATTTTGTAGGTCTATGTCTTTAAGTTGTTGAGTAATGGCAGTTTTTGCTTTATTATATCCTAACAGAGTTACTTGAGTCATTGAGAACCCAATAGAAACAATTTTTTTATTTAAAGATTTCTTCCAAGTCGATGAGGAGGAGTCGGTTAAAATTAATGGTACCAGACCCACTGGATTAAAGAGAATTTTGAGCCATAAATTAAATTTACTGATCTAGATGCAGGGCTCCACAGATAACAAGTCAGTTTCCAGGCAAAGAATAACATTTGGTATACAATTTGGGACTCTTAGAATCGATCTTAGGAACTTAGTTTGGACAGCTTCAAGCAGAGCAAAATTACTAAATGAATAAATCTCCGAACCATACAGGAGCTGTGCAAGGATTTTTGCTTCAAACACTTGTATTGCTGCAGGGACAAATTGACCCCTCCCCCTTATAGAAAAAGGTGCAAAGCACCTTGGCACTTTTTTTGTACATTTGATATCACATTCTTTTGATGTAAACTAATGTTCCTTTCATGGAAGACTATTCCAAGATATTTATAAGATGGTACCTGTTCAATGCAGTTGTTATCAATTTTCCATTTATGATGAATTTGCCTCTTTGAAAATATCATTATTTTGGTCTTATCATAATTGATCTTCAATGAGTCATTCACACAGTGAGTAACAAGGGTTTTCAAAAGTCTATTTAACCCCACTCTAGTGAGTGACATGAGGACAACATCATCAGCATATAGTAATATTGTTAAGGGTCTGTTTGAAAGTGAAGGATGATATGATGGTATTTCTGACAAAGAAGTAATCACAGAATTGATGTAGAAATTAGAGAGTTGGTGCTAATACACAGCCTTGTCTTACTCCATTGAAAGTCATTATGCGGCTTATTAAATTACCTTGCCTGTTACACTGTACGGCTAAACAAGAGGTCTCATGAAGTTTGTGAATTAAAGTCAGCAATCATCTATCGATGTTAGTAGATTCAAACTTCCCCCAGAGTTTATTTCAAAACTCTGACTTGAAGTCTATAAAGGCGGTATATAAAACTCCCTTGCCTGAAGATGCATATTTTTTCAGTTATATGATGGAGAACCAAAGCATGATCGATAGCAGAGTGGTTGTTTCTGAAGTCAGCTTGTTCATCCTTAATAATATCTTCTTCAGACAGCCAGTCTTGTAATTTGTCCAGCAGGTGTAGTGCATAAAGCTTACTTATGATGTTCAACAAGCTGATAGGTCAGATTTATCACCTTTCTTGTAAATTGAGATGATTATGGCCAGTCCCCAGTCATCATGAATAGATGTTGTATGATCAATAGTTGTAAATAAAGCAGCTAGCACAGGAGCCCACCAGTCTATGTTGAGTATAAATACCTCAGCTGGGATGTTACCAAGGAGCTTTTCCTATTTTTAATCTGGTAATCAGATTTTTTGTCTCCTGAATTGAGACAAAATTTTCATCATAGATGTAAAGTATATTGAGTATATTTTCAACATAGATGTAAAGACGACGGCTAGCCTGAGGTTGGTCATACAGTTTCAGAAAGTATCATTCCCAACTAGAGGTGGAGATGTAATAATATATTATTTGAACAATTTGGCCAACCTCTAGATACCAATTTCCAAAATGCGGATGGATCCTTGTTTCTTGCAGCTTTGATTAAGCCAGCCCAGGCATCTTTTGGGGCTTGTAATTTCTTAGATTTTTCAGTCTTTTATAGCTTTTCTTTAGTTAGAACCATTCACATGGAGGTGTTTGCATATTACCATTTCTAGATTCTCTGTATTTTTCAAGAGGTTTTTGTTTCAGATTTATACATTCTCAATCAAACCAACTTTTAGATCTATAAGAAGTTTTAATTTTTCTGGAAGGTGTCAGTTTACATTATTGTAATCAGATTTTGGAAGGATTCTAAAATTATGTTGGAAGATTCTGTTGTTAATAAAATGTTACATATAGTAAGACAATGTTCTGTATTCAATGAAGCACTTATAGTATTTTCCAGTTTTAAAGTCCATTTGGTACCATGGGATTGCACTTCTAGGTTTCCCATTGGTAGTTCAGGTTGTTCCACATAGTCTGCCTGAGTTACACAATTTAAAGTTAATGTTACTGGTAAATTATCACTTTCTGCTCTTTGTTCTACCCCACATCTTGCCAGCAAAGGCATTAAATCTTATGAAATAACAAAGTAATCAATTGTGGAAGACCTGTGGTTTGTTACAAATGTATATTCACCCTCAATGTCTCCATCAATAGAGCCATTCACTACAACCAAATTAAGATTGTTTGTCATTTGGGAAAAATAGAGACCAGCCTTATTACATCCTTTATCCTTAGATTGTCTAATTGGCAACTCCATACCTGGGTCCGCCTCAGGTTGTGGAAGGTGAAAATGAGAGTATGAATTTGCTTCATTCAATCCAATTCTTGCATTATAATCCCCTGCTAGTATTACGTAGACATTAGCGTATAAGGCTGTTAGTTTAACTATATATTCTTCCAATTTGTCTCAAGTCTCTTTTAATGTTTTTTTATGGCGTAAGGGAGGGATGTATACATTAATAACACATAGCCAAATGGAACTGAATTTAATGAGTAAAGTTATAGCCAGATCAGTCAGAGGAACAATAGAAGATTGAGAATGTTTAAGGTTGGTGGAAACAGACCTCCAGTAGGACGACTATCGTGTTGTGGGGCATGCGCTTCAAGGGAGTATGCTGTATATATGTTTATAGATAAATCTTCTCTAAGCCAAGTGTCCTGGAGTAGGATTATATCAAAGCAAGCAATAAATTGCAGAAAAAATGGGTCACACATATTTCTTCTCCAACCGGCGATATTCCAAGATAGAAGTTTTAGTTTTCCTAATTTAGATTTTTTTCTGGAATCATAAATTCTCCACTGTATCTTGTAGCAGATCTTGCAGTTTGGCAACAACTGGAGTAACTGACTGTTTTGTAGATTGTGAATTCTGTTTTGTTTTTGTAGATTGTGAATTCTGGGAAGAATCACTGTTATTTCCTCTATAATTTCTGGAGTTAAGTGGGCATCACAAGGGCTAGCTGTTATCTCCTCAATAATTTCTAAAGTTGGAAAAACACCAGCAACATTTGTGGAAATGAGATCACATATATTTAATGGCTTATCTATTTGAGAAGCATCTTACTATAGTAGGTTGTTTTCTGAATTTTCCAGGTATTTCATTTCTGTTCATGTCCGATGATTTATCTCTGCTATAACCACATTTTTGCTCTTCCATCCATGTGTTCCATTTGCAGTAAGTTTTTCCATTGTTCGACTACTTATCAAATGTTGTCTCAAGCCTTCTAGTCTAGCAAGAATTTCATTCTGGGCAGGATGAGACAAAATGAAAAAGGTATCAAGTAAATATTTTTCTTCATCCAAAAGTGGGAGATTGGCTAATGTCTTTGAATGAGAATCGTTCATAAGATAGCATTTACTGCTAACATTGAGAGCAGTAAAAACTTGATTCCGAGCTTCCGTTGATGATTGATTTCTCATATCCCAATTTTTGGTGGGAGTAGGTTTAGGAAAACAAGATGAGAACTGAAAAAGTGGTTGTGGCGGTGCTATATTAATGAAGAATCTCGAGATAAATATATCCTTGACTGCAAATATAAGTTTATTCCTGTACAACACAGTAGCAAACTTTGAATCTCTAAATGTGATTATTGCACATGCTCTTATATTATTATAATGTAAGTATTTTATGTAAGAGATATGCTCGAAGGTAATCTGATAGGGACAAATTTCTTTTAGAAGGGACAAAAAAATGTAGCTTTCGTTCAGTTTGAGTAAGTAGACCTGCAGGTTTAGGAAAATTAGACATTTTTAATTTATGCTGCAAGAGAACTAGTTTCCGTTTTTTTTATTTACATCATTTGTTACGATCTTTTTCTTCTTTGTATAAGGAGAGAATCTTCTATGATGCTCTGTAGGCTTCAATTCCAGCATCTTAGTGTGGTTTGGGGAGACAACAAGGGAAGCATTTAAGGGGGCAATTTCATTGTGTTTGGGTTTCTCTTTTACCTAGACATTCTTATAATTTGGCAGGTTGGAAAACTTTTCTACCATATGAGATGTTCTGTAGTTCCATCTTCCATCCATGTGTTCCATCCATCCATCTATTTCCTTCCTTTCTTCCATAAGTTTTTCTTAATTTGAACAGTTCATTTGGCAGCATTCATTTTTCTGTAAGGTAGAGGTTAACTGGGGTGATTGAATGTTATCTCTCTTAGCTTTTTCTTCTTGTCAGTTTACAATAAAAGGATTGTATTGTAAATGCATATTCACTAAGGTGGTCAACAAGGTATTGCATTCTGTTAGAAATTTTTTGATAGTTGCTATAATAATAATAATAATAATTTTTATTTATATCCCACCCCTCTACCAAGCAATCGGAGTGGCGTACAACAACGCAAAACTTCAAAACAATAAATCAAATTGAAATCACATCCCTCCTTTGCCCACCCACCCTTCCCCCCAAAACATACAGAACAAATTAAATAACAATAATTAAAAATGTACAATTTAAAAATACATAATTTTTCATGTCATTGTGGTCCTCCAAGGGCTGCAAGATGGTAAAAACAGTCCACGGCCATAGAGCGCTGCCGCTTGCCGCGTGGTGCCGGCAGGGGATGGAAACGGGCGGGTTTTAAGTCCGCCGGTGCCCCTCCTGCTGCCTCGTAGGTGCAGGGGCTCAAGCCACTCAGGTGGTGCTCCAAGGGTGCTGGTATTGTGGGCTGGAGGACTTCCTGCCAATGGTATGGGCTGG
>JAIPUX010001880.1:84420137-84439632 GCA_020142125.1 Phrynosoma platyrhinos
TCATTTCCATTTTTATTTCCGCTTTCTGGCCCATGTGTGATAACGTCCTAGGTGTCCGACTGCAATCTTCCAAAATTCACCTTGAAAGCAGTTCAGCCCTGAACTCTGTCATTTCTATGTTGTCACAGAGTGTGAATGTTGGGGATGTGAGTCACAAAGGGGATTGGTATAGTTTAGGAAAAGCCCTTCTTGGGCTAAAATTCTGAAATGGAGTTTTGTTAATGGCAACAAACCTTGGACCTTATAATCTTTCATTTAAATGCAAACATAAACCTTATTATTGAGTTTAGATGAATATGCCTAAAAACATAGAGTGTGACTTTGAGAACATAGAAGATAAATCTGTCTTGGTGGTTTTGATACAGGAAGAAAGACAACAGATGGGACAGAGAGTTAGGCTTAGAGAACAATAACAAAAAAAAAACACCCAAAAAAACACAGCCTGGCAAATCTACTTTATATGACTTTTGTAGAATGTGCACAAACAAATGTCATAAGAGTTTGTCCAAACAGTTAGTGGGAAACCTGCTGTAAATACAGGATTTTGAAAATTGATGAGATGATCTCGTGGTGGTCTTGAAAGGAGGTATATAATTGTTATGAGTTGCAATGTCAATTTGCCCCTCTCCTAGCATTGATTTCACTCGGTACAGAAGAGGGGGCCATGTGCTTTGCTGTTCTTTCACTGTCTCCTGTGTCCTATTAGAAGCTTGCCAAGATTCTGACCTTGGAAAAATCATAACTCAGGCTTTGTTTGGGAACAGAATTGAGTGTGTATATATATATATATATATTGTCTCCATTTTCCTTTTCTCCCATCCCCAACAGGGCTGTATTCAGTTATTTTCCTGTATCTGTACACACAGTGAGACACAACTGCAGGGACCTCTGTGAGTCCTTTGTAAACTCTCTGCAGATGATATCTTTGCATTGCATCCAGCTACAGGAAAATAGCTGCAGGATTTTGATCAGAGTAGGATTCTGATCTATGCAACAACCATAAAAGTGACTTATACACTAAACTTATGCCATTGTAAATTCCTGATAGGATACCAATAGAAGTTTCCTTCTAGCCTCGATCAGGTGAAAAAGTTCTCTACTTTTCCAACAAATACCAAAATGCAAACTCCCCCCTCTTTTAAAATCATCATCTTCATTGTAAGATACTGGAATGGCAATTATGAATGCTGAAAACTGGCTGTAACACTACCACCATCACCACCCCATAGGATAGTCTAACCAAACCATTATAATGCAGAATACAGAAGACAGTGTGGTGTAGTGGTTTGACTGTTGGACTTAGACTCTGGAGAACAGGATTCAAATCCCTGTTCAGCCATGAAACCCATTGGGTGACCCTAGACAAATCCCACTCTCTCAGCCTCAGAGGATGGCAATGGTAAACCCTCTCTGAAGAAACTTTCCAAGAAAACCCTGTGATAGGTTCACCTTAATAATAATAATAATAATAATAATAATAATAATAATAATAATAATAATAAAATTTATTTATACCCCTCCCCTCTGAGAACAATTAGGGCGGCTAACCTTAGAGTTGCCATAAGTCAGAAACAACTTGAAGGCACACAACAACAACAACAAACCTGCATTTTACTACTTGGGAACATTTAATTTGAGAATGAAGCTCTCAGAGAGATATTTTTAATAGTGGGGGATACATTCAAAGATGAGGGTATATCAAGAAAAATTAGATTTTTTTTCTCTGAATGACAGTCCTTTCCACTACACCCCACCCATCATCCTCACCTCACAATTACAGTTTCCTTTTGGTTCTTAGATTCTCAAAAGGGCTTTTATGGGTATCATGGCTGGCTATTAGAAAAAAGCTGAAGTGCAGAGCCTTTCAGACTGTAAAGAACTAACTGTACACTTCTTTGGACTGGATCATTTCTGTTCTCTAACTGTGAATACCTTGAAAATATCAGAGACTGTCCATAGTTTTCAAATATGTTAGCTGAACTGGCCTGCATGACTGATGCAATTTTTTAAAAACTAGCATTACATTTAAGTGAGGTATCTCCTTCCCATTTCTTCCAGCACCCTCCCTTTTCACTTTTCTTTCCAAGAGAATCAAATATAGCCTGACATTCAGCAGCCTTTTTAATTAGAAGCTATCTTCTGGTCTCATCAATGCCACAAGTGTTCAAGGGACAAATGACAAAGCCACTAAATAATCTGCTTTGTGTCATCCACTAAATAAATGTAGACATTCTTCTCTAATACTGATTGATTGCTGTACTGATTAGAACATGTTAAACACTAGATACTTGCCAAAGAGAATTGCACATTTGATTATGTTAAGGCTCTACTTTTCAAAAGTTTTTTGTTTGTTTGTTTTTTTTTTTTTTTACAAAAACAGATATTCAGATGGACAGAATTTCAAGAGTGGGAGTTTATGGCTTAAATCCTATTGTTTGTCTCACCTACAGTAAAACTATTGAATCAGTGAGATTTACCTCATCATACAAAAATTAACTGAATGGGTTTCTTCTATTCCAGCCTATATTTCTCCCAATTTGTATTTGGGGAATTTATTAGTCAGCAAACATCTTATGTTTTAAATTGCAAGCCTCTCTGAATCCCAATTTTGTGGGGAAAGTGAGAAGGAGGAGGAGGTGATGAGGTTCAAAAAAAGTGCTGAGATAGTGGTAATATATTTTAAGTTGCAATCTTTTCCACTCTTACCTGGGAAAAAGTTCCTTGAAATCCAGGAGATTGGTAGCATCCTTCACTGAAGATCCTGTGCTGAACAGGAAGTTGGATTCAGTGGCAGCTGTTGGTTTCCATGCCAATGGTGCATTGAAATTCCTCTTGTCTGTTTAGTCCACACTTTAAAGGCTTTCTAAAGTGTTGAACCCTATCACCCAAAGAGATTTAATAGATTCAATCTATGTCCCCTTTAAAGTTCTGATTAAAATCCAGTGCAGATTTTTCACAGCCTGACTGCATGAATGCCACCAGCCCCCATTAGTTGGACTAGAAGACCTGTAAGGTACCTTCCAGTTCCTGAATTCTGGGACTTTACCTCCAGGGAGATATGTGAGAAGCTGTACTACTTTCAAATATGGATGACCAGAATTTAATTTCAGTGAATTTTCTATAAACCTGAACTTGGAAGAGTTACTTTGGGGGGGGGTGCAACTCCCAGGGCCAAATTCTGGAAGTTGTAGTCCAAAAAAGTATATTTTCCAAATTCTGAGACTGAGTTAAGAAACTCCATAGTGCAAAGTGTCCTGATTCAACATACACAGGCCACTGGGAAGAAATAATAGTGCAAGGGCAATACACCAGCACCCAGAAAGCACCTGTGAGAGTCTGTCTAGAGAAATAATAATAATAATAATAATAATAATAATAATAATAATAATAATAATAATAATAATAATAATAATAATAATTTATTTATATCCCACCTTTAGCCTTGGCCATCAAATGTGTTTGTTAAGGAAAAGAAACTAGCAGAGAGTTCAACACAGTTCAAGTGTCAAATAAGCCAAGAAGTCAAAGGTCTGAACTGAAGGTTGGGAAACAGGAATACCAGCCTGGAAGGAGCAGAGTTGCTTCCAGCCTTAGCCTTAGGCAGACTCAGTTCTTAAAAGGACTAGCACCAGCTGGTTCCAAGCAACACTACTCTGATGCTCTTTGGCAAGGATCCTGTTTGAGAGTTATTGTACTGCTCTTCGTTCCATGCACTGAGTTGTTGGAACTGGGGGTTGTGCTGTCTCTCTACTTGTATCTTCTGCCCCAAAAGCTAGAGGTGAGTCCTACCTTTGTCTCTCTTCTGGCTGAGGCTGCTCTTCAACAGAGAGCTGCATAGGTCCTTTCTTCAGACTCCTCCTCTAAGTCCAGATCCTGGTCCATGACACAAAGAGTATGTATGTGTGTTTAATGTTCCACCTTACTGCTTTTAGCCTCCAGAAACTTTAAAAAGCAAATTCAAAAGAATACCCCTTGTTGGCAGGATGAGTCACAACATATCAATTTTGCATCAGTAAAATATCTGATATGTATAGACACACATGTCCCTGGTGGCGCAGTGGTTAAATGCCTGTACTGCAGCCACTGACTCATAGACCACAAGGTTGCGAGTTCAGTACTAGCCAGGGCTCAGGCTAGACTCAGGCCTGCATCCTTCTGAGGTCACTAAAATGAGTACCCAACTGGTAAGCTTACAGTTGTAAACTGCTTAGACATCCCATAGCATGGTATGAAGCAGTATATAAATGAAGCTGCTTTGCTTTGCAAATTGTATCCCTGAAATATGGAGTCTAACTAATGGTCAAGGTCAGGGGTAGGCAACCTTTCCCCTTTAAGGGCCGAGGGACTTCAGCTGCCAGAAGCCTCAGCCATGTTGGCCAATAGTCCCATGTTGGCCAATAGCTCCTGGGATTCTGGGAGCTGAAGTCCCTCGGCCCTTAAAGGGGAAAGGTTGCCTAGCCCTGGTCAAGGTACTTGTATCCTTCATAGTCTTATTGTTGCAAACATACTTTCACTCCAGCTCTGGAAAAATAAACCTTCTCCATCTATTGTTCAATGGTCAGAAGAACTCACTACTTTGGCAACTCATCAGGGTTGTATTTTATAGACAGCTGCTTCAAGAAAATTTGTTTTTGGAAATATGGTCCGATTATATGCCTAGCCCACATCCATATCCTATTTATTTCAGCCCTTATCCACTTTCTTTTTCTTCTTTTTTTCCTTTTCTTTGTTATCATAGTTTTTAAAATCCAATAAAAATGTATTGTGAACAAATGAATTATGATAACAATTAATACTTGGTAGCACCTTGGACATTTTTATCTCATTCTTTAACAATAGCCTTCTGCCCCTGTCTCCTTCTCTAGTTTGGCAGTTCATTCAAACAGGGATGCAATTGTTCAATCAATGAGTAGTTTTAGCAAATTTTCTTCTACTGTGAGAAAATCTTCAAAAAACATTCAGTCTTCAAAGTCTATTTCAATTCAAGATTAATTCTTTCCAAATGTTGCATATGGTTATTTTGTGCAATAACCACAGATATTTTTTCTAGCTGCAACTGGGGACTTATCCTGAGCACCATCATTATTCTGCACAGAAAGAGTGGCATAAGAGCTTATCGCAAAGTTATATAATATGGCTTATCTGATCCATCTTAAAATTTAAATCTTCAAAAAACATTCAATCTTCAAAGTCTATTTCAATTCAAGATTGATTCTTTCCAAATGTTCCATGTGGTTATTTTGTGCAATAACCACAGATATCCTGCATCCTGATATTATCACAAGGATTTAGCCATTGAATCCACTGCCCGGGACCATCCCGGGTCCATCCCCACTCCCAGACTAAGGAAATTGGAATCAGCATGGTACAGCAATTATTGTTGGATAGGACTTGTTTTAATTTGGATGGGAAGGTGAGAGTTCTGGGTTCACATCCCCACTGAGTCATAAAAGTCAGTAGGTGTCCTTCAGCCAGTCATTCTCTCAGTTTGACCTACCATGAAGGGTTGTTATGAAGATAAAAGTAGGGAGGAAGATAAAAGTAGGGAAGAACAAAAATGGGATATAAATGTAACTGGGTTTTTTTAATGGCATGAAATGTGGCATGGGATCTGATTTTACTGGGAGAAATCAACAGAAAGTGAGGAAGTGCCTTCCACATCTTTATATCTGAGCCCATATTGAAGAAAATATTAAAAAGTTTCCAGCATAGGGATTTGCCAACTCCCATACTTCCTCCCAAAAGGCCATGCTGGTTGGGGCTTTTTAAAGTCTAAACTATATGCAAAGCCAAAGGTTCCCCAGCCTGTTCGAGGGATTTAATATAGTGCTGGGGGCAACAAAACCATACAATTCTGTAATGCTCCATGAGCCTGATAACAATTGTTTACATGGGGACTATTTCATCAAGTTAAAATTCAAGAGGTGAGATGTTTCACGGTGACAGATACATTTGTCACTAGACTGGCTTAGAGAACGCACATAAAATGAGGCGTTACACTGATCGCCTCCCTGTAGACTTTAATCAATATATGTGATGACTGAGATTTTTTTAAAAAATGGACTCAATTATCCAGTCATGGGGAGGAGAATTAAAAACAACAACTTCTTGACAAGCTATTTGAAAGTTTTCATGCATCTACTCTATATCCCACTTTTTAGCTTGTTTCTGTGTTGACAGAAACAGAGCTGCAAACAGTTACCTTTTGGGACCACAACACACAGAATCCCCCCAGCCATCACTGCCACTTTCCCAAGCTCTGAAGAGGAATAATGCTACACATCCATTTTATTTGTAAGATTAATTGCTAAGTCAGAGGAGTATTACATGCTTGCAGGAGAAATTACATCTTATTGGAATGAAACAGAACTGGGACAAAAGAGTATTCTAAATTGCTCCCATGAGACACGATGTAGCAGAAGCAATGGTGCTTGAATATTTCATCTCCACTCTCTCTCTCTCTCTCTCTCTGCATCCTTTTTGTATCAGTTACTTTATAATTGGGTTTTTAAATATTGTTCTACTCTTTCTGATTTTTGAAAATGGACCATTGGGGACCAATTTTATCCTAAAAAAGAAAATTTGAAATAAGAAAATCCATCCACATCTAGATCAGCCCTGGCATTTTAGTTTGATATATTGATAAAAGGGTGCAAGTAACATTTAAGTGTAACACCAGTGCACCTGCATAATGCAGGTCAGGCCCTACCATTAGGCAAAGTGAAAAGGTTGCCCCAAGTAGCAATTATACTCAAATCCTGCCTCAAGGTATTTGAAGTGTTACATTCCACATGAGCCTAGGGCTAGGCAGCATGATGGAACTTCACTTCCAAACTGCCGCAAGAACAGCAGGGAGTCCCTCATATTCTCCAAGCCACTTAGAAGCCTTCCTCCACCCATGATCAGGAGGATAAAAGGTTAAAAAAATACAAACCTTTGAGAGGACTGTTTGGGGGATAACAGTCTACAATCACAGGGTCAAAGCACAAGGATTTTTGGATTTTCTTGTACATGTCCCTTTTAAATCTTAACTCAGGGCTGTACAGATGGTCCCTAAGGAGTGGCTCCATGCTGCCTCTGGGAGTGCTGGATCGGGGCTGTGGCAACTGCATGCTGAGGCCCTGATCCAGCACTTTGCCACTCCAAAAAGAGCTGGCAAATGCCGCTCCTTTTTGGAGTGGCAAAAAGCTGCCCTTGCTGCAGCAGCAGTGGCTCATCTGCACTCCTTTGGTGCAGCATGCCATAATGCTGCACCAAGGGAGTGTCCTTATGCTACTCACCATCTGTTTGTGTGAGTGGCATGATGACAACATGAGGGTGGAATTAGGGCTGCTGGCGTGCGGTCGCCATGCCCTAACTCCATCCCCAGGCCAGCCCTTTTGGCCTGTCTGTATTGGTTCTCAGAAGAACAATGAACATGAACCATGACTACATTTATAATGACTTATAGTAGATGGTACATGATGGTCATACTTTAAAAAGTAAGTATGACCTCAATGTGTTGTATCCAATGCTAGTGTTTCTTAATAATATGCTCGATCCTACTTGAAACATGGGTAAAAGTAATAGACCCAATAGGATAGTTTTCTCAGGTAACAGACCTTCCTGCCCACCCATATTACCAGTACTCCAGAAATCCTAGCTATGCTGGTTGGGACATCTCATAGTTGCAATCCAAAAAAGTAACTTTTCAGTGCTCTGGATGCCTTTTGACTATCTGACAAATCAAACAGGCTGAATCAGGAAGTGTTGATCACCCACATCTACTCTAGTAAGACTAATTTTTTCTAGTTGTGATGAAGTCGCACTTCAGTTATCCACCCTGGAATATGAATTTGGCTAGCCTGAAGTTTTCTACATCTCAGAAAGTGATAAGACATTCTGCTCTCATGAAAAGTGTGGAAGTTTAATTCTATTATAAAACTTTTCTCTCTTTTTCTCTCCCCACCCTTAAGTCCACCCTTAAGTCCTCACATCTCCTTGTGGACCATCATCATTTGAAGATCCTCTTGCTTGCTTGTTAACTAACATCTAAATGAACTCATTCAGATGAAAGTTAGTTAATAAGGTAAGAACTGTCTTTATTTTATCTAGTTCCTAAGAATGTATTTGACAGATCATTGGGTACCATTAACTAAATATTCACAGTGGTGATAATGATAATGGGAAGTATTCAAAAGACATTATTTTGTAATATTTTAGCAATACTCTAAATCATCATCAAATGGCAAATCTATTGCCTGACAGATTTATTGAATAGCTTTCATATATGGAAGAAGAATAAGAGCTTCCCCTTTCTCCTTTGTGAAGCACAATTGGCTTCTTAATTACATCATGTGGCTTTTCCTATCAGTTTTTTTCTTGATAAATGAGAAGTCTTTTTGTATTTTTAATTAAGCAGCAATCTCAGTGGGAACTGAATTTCAGTTTTGGATAATAGTGTCCCATGGAAAGGTAAGTAGTGAAATGCTACTGGAGACATTCATTAAGATTAAATGTAGAGACAGGCTCAGTAATTAGGATTATTTCAAACACATTTACTTCTGAATAACTGATCACATACCATTGAGGGAGATACAATAAGTTTTCAGCATATCCTTCTTGAGAAGTGCTTTTCTTGTGTTTTCAAGTCATTTTTGACTTGTCGGAACCCTAAGGCAAACCTATTTTCCTGGCAAGTTTCTTCAGAGCAAGTTTGTCATTGCCATCCTCTGAGGCTGAGAGAGTGTGAGTGCTAAGAGGGATGCTTTATCCTACATATAGACTACATCAATAGGATTCAACTATATGTTGAATCACTATTCAATACTTGATTCAATGGGTCTACTGTAGATGGGGCTAACCAGTAGGATTCTAACTGGAATTCGGTGGGCTGATGTGTGAGCCAACAGTAGCAGTAACCAAGACTGCTCTGGTAAAATTAGTATCATTACATTTCCACCAAAAAAACCCAAAATAATTAAATTATGTAAGTTTACATTGGACTTTATTTTCAGTTTCTGGGCCACGTGTGATAACGTCCATTGAAAAAGGGATATTTATTACATTTACAGTAATTCAAAGTTGGCATTTAAATTTACATTTGATTACAAAGTGAAAAATGCCATCTATGATTCTAATCCTTCTGGCTACCATTTTTCTTGTCATCTTTTTAAAGTTTAAAGTTTAGGAAAGAATGACACAGCTTTCTGAATTACTGAAACCTTCATTTGTCACCCACTTGTCACAGAAAGGGAGTATATGAAGTTGATAAAAATGCATGCAAGATCTCCATGCTTTTCTTCCATTTTTCAGGCAATGCTTTCTGAAAAGAAATAAAAGAAGAGATAAGAACCTTACTCACAGTAAATCAGACTGGTTCATCGGTCTCAGTATTCTCTGTGCCCTCACACTGATTGGCAGCTTTCCAGGGTTGCATGCAGGGTACTTTCCCAGCCTTACCTATTGATGTCAGGATTGAACCTGTGGCCTAGTACATGTAAAGCATGTGCTCTACCACTAAACTGCAGTCTTTCCCCTAATTTGATGTTTTAGCCAAAGGTGACTCCCAAAGTTGTTGGACTCAAACTCCAATGAGCCCTAGGAGGCACAGCTGATGGTCAGGGATGATAAGAGTTGTAGTCTAATCTAACAACATCTGGAAGGCCATAGTGCTACTCCAAGGATGGATTTGGAATAAAAGTCCAAGGCTCATCTGTATCCCATCTCATAGCTCCAGGCTTGCCATGGAAGAATATGGGTGCATCTACACTGTAGAAATAATGCAGTTTGATACCATTTTAATTGTCATGGCTCCATCCTACAGAATCCTGGGATTTGTAGTTTTGTGAGGGATAAGCACACTTTGTCAGAGAAGGGTAAAGACTTTGTAAAACTACAGATTGCAGGAATTCATAGGATGGAGCTACAGTGCTTAAAGTCGTGTCAAACTGCATTATTTTTACAGCATAGATGCACCCATACTCTTCCATTTCTGACTTATGAATATCCTGGTTCTCCTACTTGCTACAGTATATAGAGGCAGCAGGTTGACCTCACTGTATTTTTGCCACAACACTACTATGACATCCTGTTTTTCTCAGTCACAATAGGTTTTACACCCCAATTTAGATGGCTTTAAAAGGAAATCAGACGAAGGTTGAAAAGATCTATGCCTACTTATTATGAATAATAACTAAATGGAACTGCCATGTTGAGGGGACACTTTGGGGGATACTTTTGTCATATTTTTATGGTCATCTTTTAGATGTAGAGGGCTTTTCCCCAACAGAAATTGGCATGAAAAGTTACTTTTTGGGCTCCTTAGGGCCACAAAAACAGTCCTGGGAGGCTGTACTTTCCCTACATTTGTCATAAGAGGCTGAAACCAGTAGGAAATGGGGCTCGATTAAAAAGTGAGGAAGCCTTTTATCTCTCTTTCCTTCACCCTTTTTTCTTTCAACTTGTCTCTTTGTATTTAGCCTGCTGCTGAAAAAGGGACAGATAGCTCTTGAAGAGGTCTTGAAGATCTTGAAGAGAAAAAAAAAAGTTGCAGAAGTTTTTTTTAAAGTAAACTGGTGTGTGTGTGTGCTTGAAACCAGACCGAGGCCCACATGTGGCCCAAAGGTTAGAGGTGTTGTTGTTGTTGTTGTTGTGTGACTTCAAGTTGTTTATAACTTATGATGACCCTGAGGTGACTATCACAGGGTTTTGCAAGATTTGTTTGAGAGCGGGTTTAACTTTGCCTTCCTCTGAGGCTGAGAGATGACTTGCCCAAGGTCACCCAATGGGCTTCCATGGCTGAGCGAGGATTCAAACCCTGATCTCAGAGTCATAGTCGAACTATTAAACCACTACACCACTCTGGATCTCAGAGGTTGCTTACCCATACTTATCCCTGCTATATTCCTGCTGTACACACACACACACACACCCCTTCAGTATACCAACCATACATACAAGGTCTGATAACATTGTGGGCATTTGTGGAGATCATTCATATTCTTTGAGTATTTATGATTACAAAGTTATTCATAACCAAACTCTTCACTTCTTACTCCACCAGATGCCTTTTGCAATGTTGGTCAGTGAAACCTATTTTCAAAATCATGTAAAAACCAGGTATAACTATTTAAGGTGAGGATGACATATAATAGCAAGGTTATTCAGAATAATTCTTTGCTGTGCATTCCATTCTACATAGCTGGCAACTATCCTTGGCAATTTGTTTGCCATTTATACTGCAATATTGAAAATAGAAGGAACATTGGCTCCCAAACTCAAACAGATGGGGCAGTGCATGGTTCCTTTTGCAGATATTATCAAAAGCTTGATTTTAATTATATTTTGCAGCTGTTTGCTATGAAAAAAATTACAAGATGTCTTGTGCTTCAGGTTTGAAAATGGGACTGATCCTTGGGTATAATTTGCTACATAAGTGATTCACCAAGCTGAGTTTAATGAATTGGGTAAAAATAAATGTCAGAAAGGGATCCAAACATTTTTGCCCCATCAGCATGTCAGTGGATAAAAAAAGGTACTTTGTGCTGCTTCTGTTCCATTGGACTTTGCCTTTTAAATAAATGTTTTAACACACTTACATTCATTCAGTATAATCATTAGTTGTGCTAAAATGTACAATATACCTTTCTCTTCTACCTACCCCTCTGGCCTGCTTAACATAGATGAAAGATACTAAGCCGATTTGGATATAGTTTTATTTAGTGTTGTCTTCTCCAACCTGATACTTTCCAGATGTGCTGAACTTTGGGATTCCTTGGTAGCGCAGTGGTTAAATGCCTGTACTGCAGCCACTCATTCACAAACCACAAGGTTGCAAGTTCAATCAGACAGGGCTCAGGCTTGCATCCTTCCGAGATTGCTAAAATGAGTAAACCGCTTAGAGATTGCATAGCATGGTATGAAGCAGTATATAAATGAAGCTGCTATTGTTATTCCAGAAGTTGTAAACCAGTATATCTGGAGAGCACCATGTTAGGAAGGTTGTTTTAGTCATGTGAACAAGTCTGCATAAGCATTGGATGCTCACCCGCTGCTATTCTCTGCTAATGTAGTTATGGGGAGAAGAGCAGAAGCATTCAGCTCAGGGGTAGGCAACCTTTCCCCTTTAAGGGCCGAGGGACTTCAGCTCCCAGAAGCCTCAGCCATGTTGGCCAATAGTCCCATGTTGGCCAATAGCTCCTGGGATTCTGGGAGCTGAAGTCCCTCAGCCCTTAAAGGGGAAAGGTTGCCTACCCCTGATTCAGCTGAAAGCATTAAGTCCCACTATTACCAAAAACTCCAGTTTATCTGCAGATCTTGGGGGCTGTGGTTGGTTAAAATTGACCTTCCAGAGGTTGTTTGGCCAAAGGCCCCCACCAATAGCTGTGCTGGTGGGTTGCTGAGAACTGTAGTCCAACAACATCTGGAAGGTCATACTGTCCTCACCCTAGATTTCAACAGTGGTCAGTGAACAAAGAAGGACCATAAATCTCAGTTTTATCCTAGCTTGCATGAACTAACCATTACCAAAACCACAATGTGACCTATTTTATTTTAGATACAATTGCCTTTTGCTGATATGGTCTTTCATTCTCAGTGATGCAACATGTGGACAAGAAAGAATGAAATGACATCAGCAGCAACATTTGCTGCATCACCACCATCATGATGCTGTTGTTGTGTGTCTTCAAGTGAACTATGACTTACAGCAGGGGTTGGCAACCCTTCCTTACCTGGGGCCGGTCCCTTGCAGCGGGCCCTTCTGGTGGGCGGGGGGAGGGAATGGCGGTGTGCATGCTCATGCACATGCACATGACCCCCGCTGCCCCGCGCACTGCTGCCGCCACCGCCTCCATGCATGTCGCGGCCGCCATTTTGGCAAACAGGATGTGGAACCAGATGGCTAGTAGATGCTATAGGTGTACTTAAGTAAGTAGCTGAGCTAAGATCTTGGCCACAGTTTCTTATCTTTCATTCCATTCCCATGTACTCTAAGGTTCATTAGTGTTGAAAAGAAATCTATATCTCTGACTTATTATTTATTCATTATGCTACTCGTATATTTTAGTTCATTTATATTTACATATTTAAATAAGCATTTGCCTGAAAGATTGGAAGTTGCTTACACTTTGAGAGTTTTACCATATCTTCAAAAATCCTCATTTGTCAATATCTATTTCCTCAGCAAACTCTGAATTTATGAGAAATGTTATTAGACCCATAAATCAATGACCGAGTGACAATGAGATATAAATAGTACTTTTCATTTTCTTCTGTATCGTTTTGTAACATAAATTTGCACTCATTTTGCTGAACCTAGCAACCTGTAAATTCAAAAGGTAAGAAACAATTTTCAACAGCAAAGGCACAATATAAAATATAATTGAAAATAATGGGATAAACTCTTCACCCCTGTAAACCAGTGGAAAGAAACAAGATGCACTGGGGATAAACCTGGCCCAATGTGAAGAAAATTGATGTTATTAGCCTTATTCCCTGGCACTGTACAGTTCACAGGAAAAAAACAAAAACAACCTCACTGCTTTTCTTTCTCTGTTTTCCTTTTGTGTGTGTGTGTGTATTTGTGAAGACAGCAGACTAGAAAATGAATTTGAATAAACATACAAATATACGGAACTGAAGCTCTTCAGACTCTTCTGACATGATGATTATAAAACAATAAAGTCAAGAATATGTTGTGCTACTGAAGCTGTACAGATGAGAGGTATTTCTCCAGCTCCTAGGAAAATCGTACCCAGAGATGCATTTTCCCACAGTTTATAAATGACAGAACCTGAGAACCTGCTCAGGGCTGATATCCTTAGGTAGCTTTTGGGATTCCAGAATTCTGCAAAAGTGTCCTGCTCAGTGGGTCAGAAGCCAAAGTCTCCACTTATCAAAGAGGAAAAAACCCCACCAACATAATAGGACATACCTTATTTTCCTGCGTATAAGATTACTTTTTAACCTGCAAAATTTGTGGTTAAAGTGGGGGGTCGTCTTATACGCCAGGTATAAGGATAAGGGGATAGAGGTGCTAAAACTCTATATTTTGACTGGAAAAATGGGGGGTTGTCTTATATGCCTGGTCGTCTTATACGCCGGAAAATACGGTATTTTGAAGTAAGCAAAGCGACACACAGCAATCCTATTGTCTAACTGCATCACTTCTACTAAACCCTGCCAACCCCTGCCAAAATGGGAATTATTTAAAAGATTGCAAATTTGCATTCAAAAAAAGTGACTTGTAGAATCTGATTGGCTAGCAGGGAAAGATATGTTTGTCACAGTTTGGTTTCCTTTCCTTTCATCAAGAATCATTGTGTGGTCCACCATTACATGAACAAACATTGCGAGTCTCATCTTTTTCAGACAAATATGCTATTAAAGAGGTTCAATGCAATCATTTTGTATAGAACTAAATTTACAATCAGCGGTGTGGTGTGTTGTTCTCTTTTCTTTTCTTTTTCTTTTCTGGTTGTATTGATTTGTTGTTATTGTTTATTGTCATAAATAACTTTTTTAAAACTTTTTTTAAAATTTAAAAATTGCAGCTAGTTTGATGGTAGTACATTGTTCCTGTATTACACAGAGAGCAAGTAAAAGCAGAACCCTGGATAGTTCCAAGTGAGCCCTTTTAGCTAGGGTCCCAAACACACTGCAGAAATAATCCAGGCTGAGACCACTTTAACTACCCAGACTCAATGCTATGGAATTCTGGGAACTGTAGTTTTGTGAGACATTTAGCCTTCTCTGTCAAAGAGCTCTGGTGCCACAATAAACTACAATTCCCAGGATTCGCTAACAGTGAGCCAGGGTAGTTAAAGTGGTCTCATAGTGGATTATTTCTGCAATCTGTTTTGGACCTGGAGCTCTCTTTTGCCAGCATAATTTTAAGAATTTGTCTCAGCTACAGCCAATTGACACTTTATGTAGGATGTAGCCATGGACCTTGGAATGGATGGTGGGTGATGATAGTGAGCCACCTTCAAGACTAGCAATAGCAATAGCATTTACATTACTGTACTGCTTCATACTGAACTAAGCAGTCTCTAAGTGACTTACAACATGTAAGCCAATTGGCCCCAACAAGCTGGGTATTGATGGAAGGCTGAGTCGACCTTGTAGTACCTCAGGATTGAATTCACAATGTTGTGGCTGCAGCACTGTCATTTAACCACTGTGCCACCAGGACCCCCTGTTGACTAGGTTGAGCCAGGAGCCCTCCCTGAAATGATTTGTCGGAATTGGATCAACAACACTCCTATGTAGGTGAACGTCCTTGGGAACTATCAATCAGAAGGGTAGTAAACAGTCAAGTACTAAGAAATATTAAAACAGTTCTTGTAAATGACCCCTCCCAAGGCAAGACAAAGGCTGCCTGAAATCTATCTTGCACAAACTTACTTGGGAGTACAGTACACAGTACAGTACTGAACACCTAATTTTCCTTCCCACTGCAAGTACCAGCAGGAAAAATTAATACAACGTCTCTGCCAGTGTTTAATACAATTTCCCTGCCAATGTTACCCCCCCCTTCCCAAATTTTATAAACTGTTTCAGGGTCCCCATATTTTGTATACTCTTCACTACCCAAACAGGTGACTCAGTTGTTAAAGGATCCTAACCTATTTTGCAATCTTAGACTCCTATGAGATTGAGGAAATAGCATTCACGGATAGGAGGGCATTTTAAAAAGTACAGAATATTGTTCCCCTAAAAAAAATAGATTCAGCATCAGAGTTGTCTACTGTGCACTGGAAGGTCTGAGGTTTGGAGATCATAATGTACTCCTGAACATAACAGCAACAATTTGGTAGTTCAGTTTGTGAATGAAGCAGATCTGTGGACTAAAACTGCCAACAACTTTACACAAAAAATACAGAATGATACAGAAAATATACATCACAGAAAACAATCCTGCCCATGTGGTAGGAGCATCACTACTTTGTTACACTATAGAAAATCTCACTGGAATAGCATAGTTACACTAATTTCAGTTCCACTAGTTTTACGACACCAAAATCTTACCATTATAATAAAACAAAAAGAATATGTGCTGGTGGCAATGAAAACTTAGTTTCTATTTCAACTGGCTTTTTCTGCACTGGCTAAATATTCAAAATAGTCCTCCTCCAGGTTGCTATTTGTTGAAGACAAAAGCAGCAAAATACTGTACAGCTGTGTTGTTACAATTCTCAGTCTCCTGGTGGTGTGCATCCTGTCACCAAAGCCATTAGACTGACCCCAGGAGAGATTTGACATTTCAAAGGAGGAGAAGAGTACATCTGTAACAAGCACAACAGCCAGGTGATTTACAATTAGACAATTTTGTTTCTATATGGAGAAAAAAAGTGATAGGCATGCAAACGGACATAGCACAATTATGAGCATTCCAGTTTCTGACTAATGCAGAAGTTCTCAAAATTGAAGGTATCAAAAAAGGTGATCCAAGATATTTTTCTTGCCTTAGACAAAAGCAAGATGGTGCCTCCACAATCACCAGGCTGAGAGTTAAATCTTAAATTAGTACAGGTAATAAGGTAGCATATTTTACAATTCCTGAAAGCATTAGGGTAACTCAGGGAACATTGAACAGGCCATGTGTCTGGCACAGCTTTGTCCTCCAACAGCTTGCTGCTATTTCTCCTCACTCCTAGCTTCTGGTACATGAGGCAGCTGCCTCACTCTGTCTAATGATAGGGTTGGCCATGTCTGAAAACAAGGAAGTACATAATAGGCTGATATGGTCTTATCCTATTTACTGATCTTTGTAAGCCACTATAGGATATGTCCTCATCTGAAGAGTGGGAACACAATGCTTTGAATAAATAAAGTTTAAAAGGATCTACAATTGAAAACTTTGCATAGAAAAGAAGGTCATTAGTGTTTAGGGTAGTTGAGGCACAGACATCCTACATGCTTAGGGTAGTTGAGAACAGAAAGAATACTTGGCTATTTAAATTTTGATTATGGTGTTAATTGTGAAAATGTGCAACATGCTGTAAAGGTCAGAATGTAAAGATCAGGAGTCCAGATACAGGTGATGAGGACATATGTATTAGCTTGAAGTCACCCCTGTCAATCCATGTAAACATTTGAACTTGGGTTCTATAATGTTAATGTTGGTGGTGAAATCCCACAAGGTAGACATCAAATAAAACTAACTCCAAGTGAGCACCTTGCCCCAACTGGAGCTGAAATTAAGCCTTTTCTTCTTTTTTTTTCTTTTATTCACAGACTACTCCCACTGCTTCCATTCTCTCTCACCAGATAGGAGGCCTTAAAGGGACAAGTTTTTGGCCTGAAACTTGGTATCTTCTCACCTCTCCAGGAGCCCCTACTGGGCATGTTATCAGTATATCAACTTCCAGGGTCATGGGACTTTTGGAAGAAATAAGCTTGCACTGGCAGCTATTGCCAGGCTCAGGAGGTGCCTAGTTTATCAGTGGAATAGAGTGATAATCTAGGTTTAGGGGTGTCAGGGACAGCTGTGGGGTGTGAGGCTTCACCAGCTCAGAGATGTTATATATGGCTGGCTCAGAAGAAATGAGATCCAAGCTGGCTCCCTAGCCTCTGGGTCTGTGTTCATACCACTGCTTACTAAATAATCAGTGTGGCTGGCTACTGGCATTGATCAATGAAAACATGTTCTTATGTTACTGTAGTTTTAGGCCACAGGGTATATATTTTTCTTAGATATGTGTGATTTCCTAAGTGCTTTCTGTGGTATGTGAAGGAAAGGATATTCATCTGCAAATGAAACATTTATTGATATTTATGCAAATCATGGGAAAGATTTCGAGTATAAAAACAGCTTATCATATGTTGAAAAGTACTGTGTGTCCTCTGTGTGGCCAAGCACCACCACTAAATGTTGATGATGCTTAGTATAGAATGTTCTGAGCTTCATCCATATTTCAATAATAACAGCAACACATCATGTTCTGCACCAGAACAGCAAAGGAATAAACAGTCATATTGCCATAATTAAGCACTCTATTTCTCATGACAAATGTTGTTTCATCAACTAGCCATGGTGATCCTTGTTATCTTATTTTCACAATCTACTAGGGATACATCCACACTGTAAAAATAATGTCTTTTGAACCACTTTAAGTGCTTTGGCTCTGTCCTACAGAATTCTGGGATTTTTAGTTTTGTGAGGCACCAGAACCCTTTGGCAGAGACAGTTAACAACCTTGTAAAAATACAAATCCCAGGATTCCATAGGATGGAGCTACAGGACTTAAAGTTGTGTCAAACTGCATTATTCCTACAGAGTGGATGCACTCTAGGTGTTACTGATTGGAGTTCTGGATTATTAGTGATTCAGATTTTAATTAGGAATCTAGGAATGAGTGTTTGATAAAGTAGCATGTTTCATGTAGTGTCATTTATTTATTTATTTATTTATTTGTAATTGAGCTATTGTTTATCTATGGTTATTTCATTCAGATTTTTTTGTCAGTCCATTTCAGATCCTAAAACATCTATCTTTATTTATGCTCCTTCTTTTCTCCCAACATTGGGACTCAGTGTGGATTATAAATTAAAGTAAATACAATATAGTTAAAACATACAAAATATCAATGTTATTAAAACAGTGTAAAACATATATTTAAAATTATAACAAGTAATGTAAAATACAGTTAAAACAATACAGCACCCTCTTTAAGGTCTTCTCTTTAAAATCTTCAGTTCTCAAAAGCCTATTTATTTATTTATTTATTTATTTTAAAGAAAAATCACTTTCTGGAAGAAGGACTGCCGGGGGGGGGGCAGTTATGGCCTCCCTAAGAAGGAGTTCCAGAGCCTAGGGATAGACTGAGAAGGCCCTATGCCATGTCCCACTAGCTAAGCCTATGAGAATGGTGGGACAAATGGGTTAATATTTAGAACCTTACAGATCAAGGGCATAGATTTAATTCACACAGCTCTATTTAGAACTGCTTCTAATTTTTTTTAACATATGTGTTTATGATGGCAGCATTGGTACTTCAATCCACCTTAAGCCATGGTACCTCATATCCTAGCTAAAGACTAATAATGTAGAAGGCTAGGTGATTGCAATGAACTGGACACAACACTCTGAACCAGATAATGTACTAATAACATAGTTCAGAACACATAAAACATGAGGGAGGAATGTGTCACAGCTATACATCACAAATCTAAGTTGAAACCTCCTCTGAATTTCAAGGGATCACATTAGAGGTACTGACAGTTTCCACAAGTAACCAATCCTGTTTGTAGTGTTTATTTTATTTTTCTGAAAGCTAAATCTCTCATCCCCCACATCCCAGGAGCCCCACAGCTGCTTCTTTGCTCCTGGGCTGAGGTTTTGGTAGTCTGGAGGGTAGGGAGTTCTCCTTGAAAAGAACCTCCATCATTCTACCCAGTCTTAGGGGGACTGCAGACGGGTAGCCACAGGAAGTGGTGGATTGGGGCCATGGCTAACCCATGGCGTGGCCCCAATCCTCCCTTTTGCCACCCCGAAAAGAGCAGCAAAATG
>JAIPUX010001880.1:84439732-84453323 GCA_020142125.1 Phrynosoma platyrhinos
ACAATAATGCTAGGAAAGGTGGAGGGAAGTAGGAAGAGAGGAAGGCCAAGTGCCAGATGGATGGACTTTGTTAAGGAGGTCATGGGTATAAAGCAGAGGAGTGGAGGACAGAGGGTGTTGGTGATGTCTCATCCATAGGGTCGCCATGAGTTGAGATTGACTCAAAGGCAGTTAACAACAAAAACAAAAGACCTGACTTTCCCTTGTCTACTTAGTTACTGAGGTAATAAAGAAAAGAAAAAAAAATGACAGTTCCCTGTCATTGTACTTTGTTTTGTGACTTCAGTCTAACATAGGGCGTTATGGTAGTTTTTAAGTGCTTCAGTACTTTGAGGTACACTTTGGGATGTATTATTACCATTTTTTTTTGGCAATACTTTACTATTGTTTTCCAGTCTGTGTTAGATGTTTTAAATGATTTCTCTTCTATCAGGTTTGTTAGTCTATCCATTTCTATATTGTCCAAGATTCTTAAAAGCCATTCATCTATTGTGGGTAGCTCTTTTAATTTTGATTTTTGTGCTATAAGAGTTTTGGCTGTAGTGATCATGTAGATTATGGTTTTCCAGTGGGGTTTTTTTTTTTTTTTTTGCTTCTTTATCTGAGATTTTATTAGTCATATTTAACAGAAAAATATCTGGTAACATTTCAAATCTTATATCTAGAATATTCTTAATCTCCATGTGGATGTTTTCGCAAAATATTTTGACCTTGGGATAAGTCCACTACACGTGGTACCAATTATTGAACACTTCATCATATTTCCAATATTTGTTTTCATTATTTTTTTTTAATAAATTTTATTTTTCATAAAATATGTTACAATCTACACACACATCTATAAATTACAAATACAATGATTAACAAACATAAATCAACAAACATAAAAAGACTTCTCTTTACTATGAATATAAAACTTTTATATACTTCTAACTTTCATATATTCTCCTTACTTCTTATTTCCTAATACATTAGAATACTTTCAAATCTCTATTTTACTATAAATACATACTTGACATCATTTTCTTTACCTGTTCCACACTGTATACAAGACCTGAACATTTTAAATACTTTTACCAAGGTTGAGCTATAAATATGTAAATATATTTTCCCCCTTTTTTGTTTATTCTTTCAGAGCTATCACAATGTTTTCTCCCCATTTTTGTATGAAATAATTCATAATTGAAGACCACTCTTTTTCATATCTGTTTCTGGTTTGCCTTTTCAGAAGACACACCAATTTGTCCATTTCCATAATATTGTATAATTTAAATAACCATTCCTCTAGTGTTGGTGACTCTTTGCTTTTCCACTTTTTTGCAATTTCTGCTCTTGCAGCTGCTTGGATTGTTGCCAATAAGTGGGATACAAATTATTATTATTATTATTATTATTATTATTATTATTATTATTATATAATAAATAAAATGTAATCTTGCCAAATTTCTTTTCATTTTCTTCATCTATCATTCCTAATAGATATGTGATGGGCTCCATATTCATCCTAATATTTAAAATCTTTTCTATTTCCATATATACTTGTGTCCAGTAATTTTTCGTTCTTTTGCAATTCCACCACATATGCATGTAAGAGCCACTGCATTCTAAACAGTTCCAACATTCTCCTTTACTATTTTTCATTAAGATCAGTTCTTATTTCCATTTTTATTTCACCTTTCATATTTTTCATATCTTGTCTCAATTCATCTTTATCTTTCTTCATCTTTTGTCTCATTTTTCTTATTTCTTCTAAAATTATTGTGTTAAACTCTTGTATTTTAGGTTGTTCTATTGATGGTCTTATTTGTGTCTGTTGTTGATGATGCATCTTTGTAGGTTGCAGTCTTGTCATCTGTGATATCCTCTCTTTATTTTTATTTTTCCCTTATATAACAGTTATATAACAATTTTCACGAAATTATTCACACTATTATTACCCAAAAGATATAAGATAGATCAATGTATACTTTCACAATCCAAAATAGTTACACAATCAACTGTTATTCTATTGACTATATCTCTATCTTTCAATAATATAATATATAGTGAATGATAAGTATGCAAATAAACAAAAAAGACAATTAATACTTTTCTCTATATAATTTCCAATTCTCCTCCAGCTATCTAAATCAGAGATTTTTAAAGTTCACTTTAAATTCTACTTCAATTAAATTACTTAATCTTATTTCAAAGTGATTTTTGTTGAATATCTTCTCTAGTTCCTAGAAAAATTAATACTCTCAATTTTATTATTAATTTTGACAAACAAACAAACAAGGTATATTTAAATGTTCATTTAAATTCTGTTTTCTTCTTCTCTCTCTTCTCTTTATCTTCTTCTGTCCTGTTTCTTCTCCTTTTTTCTCCTTCAATTATCCTCTACATGTCCCTTGATCAGTTCTTTTCAGTAATCATTAACTATCACAAACAGTTCTCACTATAAATCACACTGTCCTTCAGTTATTAATTTCCCCTTTTCCCCCACTTGACCACTAGGTGTCCTCAGACAAATCTTTTATCTCAGTTAACCCTAAATATTTTTCAAATTCTTTTATAACAATTGGCCATCAGATGTCACCCTTTAAATATTTCAAATTATAATAAGTACTGTCTTTTACTTTCTTGTCCAGTCCTTGAAGAATTTTCTCACAATCTTTCCCACAGGCCCACTTCCTCCCCTCACTTGCTTGTTGGCCTTGAAAATGCCACAATCATGTTAACAGAGTAGAAACAACCTCCTCTTTGCTTCCAAGGCACATGGCTTCTCTCCTTCGGCTTTCTCTCTTCTCGTCTCAATCTCCCCGCCACCTCTGGATCACTCCCTCTCCCTCTCAGGATCTCTCCTTCAGCTCTCTCTTTCTTTCAGCTCTGCTCTGACCTCCCTCCACCTCCAACTCACACAGCTTCTCTCCTTCGGCTTTCTCTCTTCCCTTCTCAATCTCCCCGCCACCTCTGGATCACTTGCTCTCCCTCTCAGGACCTCTCCTTTGGCTCTCTTTCTTTCAGCTCTGCTCCAACCTCCCCTCTGCCTCCAACTCATGCAGCTTTTCTCCTTCAGCTTTCTCTCTTCCCTTCTCAGTCTCCCCACCACCTCTGGATCACTCGCTCTCCCTCTCAGGTCCTCTCCTTCACTCCTGATTCCTTCTATGCCGCTCTCCCCAAACAACTCTCTCTTTTCCACTCCATTTCTCCTTTCACTCTTCTGTTTCCAGTATATCTTGCCTCCGATTCTTCAATGTTCAGTCTTTTCCTTTTAAATTAAGCCAGTGTGTTCTTATAGTGCAAAGTATATATTTATGTATCAAAAGTAAAGGTTTCTAGTATTACTGTCATTACCTGTTTCAGTTATTCTTAGTTGGTGTCATCTGTGAGCCATCCATAATGGCAGCACAAATGCAGCTGTGTATAGATCTTCGACCCCCTCTGCTACTTACCAGACTACAGCTTTTAATGTTCTTCTCCTGCTGTCCGGGGTGGGATCCGGGCCTCCATAGAACACATCCAAGTCCCTTATAACTAAGGAACAATCTGAGGCTATTTTCTCAAAGAAAAACAGCCCTCCCTGCCACATTTGGCAAGTGGTACCTCAGGAGTCTCCTTAAAGTTCCACTCTACTTGATGCCATACCTAACTGGAAAACATTTGTTTCCATTATTTCTGTAAATCCCCAACCTGGTGTCTTGGGGTAAAAGATTGGTCTGATTTTTTTCCCAAGTGGTGAAGATTGATTTATGAATGAAATGGCATTCAAAATCTTTGTGGATCCTGTTTTTGCCATACTATTGTTGAATTTTAATGATGATGAATGTACAGGAAAACAGTCCATGAGACCAGTCACCAACACGCAGGCAGCTTCAGCAAGCTTCTTCTTTTATTGCAAAAACAGCATGAGCAAAAAAGTAAAGTAACAACAATAAAGTCCAATAGCATTTTTACTTTATCCAGAATGGCTAACAGGAACAAAACTATAACTGCTACATTTTGAAAGATTAGTCAAGCTACAGCATATGCAAAATATTATTAGTTAATCCATACAGTTGAAAAATTTGAGAAGAACTGAACTTCTTTCCCAAACACACAATTCCAGCCCACATTTCTCCACCTCTTTGGGTGTAACCTTTTCATTCTAATTGGTTGATCTTTCATGACATGTGTTAACCCAACCTCTTATTGTTCATATTACATCATGTGACTGATATTCTCAAAACATTCTTTGTTATTGAAACCCTTCTGTAAATAAAACTCTTTCTCACAGAATTTTAGCTCGTTAACTAGCCTTTTGTTTTGACTCTGAACACCTGGGCTGATTGTTGTGAATCTGGCCTCAAGAAGCAGTTTTTCTCATCAAGGAAAAATACAGACACACATCTTTACATTTAAACATTTTAACATTGACTATATATCCCATCAAAACCTGACAACTAGAGATAGGCATGCCACCTGAAAAGTAAATTGAAGCCCTCTAGGGACCTTATCCCACGGGGCCAAAAGCAGCAAGAATCCACTAAGAATCAGGTGCTATAGTGCTATACATTCCCGGGTGATCACATGACGTCGCTCAGAATCGGCTAAGAATCAGGCGCTATAGCGCTATAGTTTTCCGGGTGATCACACGACGTCGCTCAGAATCGGCTAAGAATCAGGCGCTATAGCGCTATAGTTTTCCGGGTGATCACACGACGTCGCTCAGAATCGGCTAAGAATCAGGCGCTATAGCGCTATAGTTTTCCAGGTGATCACACGACGTCGCTCAGAATCCAACAAGAAACCGCTCGGAATGCAGCATCATTCGGGTTCTTTTGAATGTCGGTTTCAGCGGGCATTGCAATAGCGCTAGCTTATCCATAGCGCTATTATAGCGCTAGTGCCATATTTATACTAGCGCTATAGTACTGCAATGATGCTCATATCGCTTTCTTGCCACTTTTGAGAGCAGCGTGGGATAAGGTCCTAGGTTGAGTCATTTCTGGTTTTCAAGTTTTATCCATTCTAAGAGCCAAATTAAAGTGTTGGCCTGATAGTATAAATGTAGGTCTGGTAGGTTGCAACCTCCATTGAGTCTTGTATCTGTTAGAGTCTTCCACCTTACTCTAGGCCAGGGGTAGGCAACCTAAGGCCCGGGGGCCAGATGCGGCCCCCAAGGCCTTTGGACCATCCCCAGGCCAGTCCTGCCGCCACTGCTGCCGCCCCCCGCCATGATGATATTATTGTTGTTATTACTTGTTCTTGGGGTTTTCTTGGCAAAATCTCCACAGGGGTTTTGCCATGGCTTTTCTGGGGCTGAGAGAGTGTGCATGCATATTTTTTAAATTTTTAATTTTTTTAAAAAAAAGTATTTATTTATTTTGGGTTCTTTGGCCCCCCAATTGTCTGAGGGACAGCAACCCAGCCCCCAGCTCAAAATGGTTGCCTACCCCTGCTCTAGGCTTTTTAACTTCCCATAAGAATTTTTAAAGTTCTTTGTTCTATATATCAAATGCTTTGTTGTTAGTTATTATTGGGAGATTTATGAAAAGAAAATTAAATTTTGGGAGGATTGACATTTTGATTGCAGCCATTTTACCTGAGAAGGATAATTTCAATTTTATCCATGTGTGAAGGTCTTGTTGAATGAATTTCCACATTGTTTTATAATTGTTATCAAACAAATTGGTATTCTTGTTTGTTAGCCAGATACCGAGGTTAGTCATGTTTCTTGCTATAAGTACAGGCTTTTTGTTATTTATTTTGAAGCCCACAATCTTGTCAAAATTTGTATGCAAATTCAAACATTTGGTATTGTTTTCCATAGGGTCTTCTAGAAAAGACCACAAGGTCTTCTGCATATGCCCACAAAATGTACTCTTTCCCTTTTATTTTTGTTCCCTTTATCTCCGGGTCTCTTCTTATGATGTTGTTTAACATCTCTATCACAGAGATAAAAAGAAGAGGGGCCAGGGGGCATCTCTGCCTTGTCCCTTTTTGTATGGAAATAGGATCTGATTTTTCTCCATTTATAATGTCAGGCATATTGTTCCTTGTATATACTCTTCACAACAATTTGATGATATTTTCAAATGAAAAGATGTAAGAAATGTTTGTGAGTTGTAGCCAAGAGACATGCACAAGGTTGTTTTTTTTAAAAAAAAATAGATTGAGACAAAGATTGGCAAATATATTGCATTTGCTACACTTTTTGGCCAAACAAAGAGGACTGACAGCTACTCATATGTGGTCCATCACATATGAACTTGTCTTTACCAGTACTTAGTGTTTCATAATACCTTTGATTCTGCACTCACAAACATTTCTGTGGATTTGGGACATTTTGATGCTTTGCAATCGATTGAAATTCTCACTGGGGAATTCCACACATTAAGGAACTTGGGTGAGGTTAAAGGATTACAAAACCACTTCATTTCAGTTACCCCACTTCCTTACCCCAGATGCCTTAAGAGTTATAGATCCAAGACAGGCAAAGGAATCCTCATATTGTTTGATTGTCCTTTTTCAAGAGTAAGTTTTACCACATTCAGATCCAGAACCTCTGTGGTGTACAAAAAAAGAGATACAAATACTAGTGTTGCAATTTCTATTCAGCCAGTGTAAAATACAGTCATACAACTCATTGGAATTGATAACATGATTCTTTATTCAGTTGTACATGAATTATACAACACATCTAATACCTGCAAAACTTTAAAAGATATCATGCTGATTTGTGAGTATAAAAATCAATTACTTTCCCCCCCACCAAAAATGTACCTAGGAGATGAGAAGAAATTACTTAATATATAATTCAGGTATTATGACAGGAAACATGTGTTCTATGCTTAATATTATGAGTACCTATAGATCAAGGCAATGTTCTTTGAAATCTAGTATTTTTTATTTCATTATTTTTGCCATTAGAGGTATGCACACTAATTAATAACCTGTGGTAAATTGTGCGTCCAAAAGAGGGTTGCATAATAGATCACAGCAACTGAGTGATAAATTGTGCCTCTGTAAAAGAAAAAAACCTGTAGAATTTAAAACTTTGGTCTAACTTTCCATGGTATTTTTCATTTAATCACAACAACTACAAATTAAAGAAAGAACATTTTGGCTCTCTCCTGCAATCAGCTGCCCACTTTAAATTATTGATGTTCCCAGTCCATTTCAATATATATTTCCAAAGTAATAAAGGAAGTCTAGCAAAGTGTTTATGTGACTGAATATGAAACCGTTTTTAAAGCCTCATTCTTTAGATATATGAAATTCTATATCTATGAAGCTTCTGCATGAGAGAATATACTTCTAATAAATATATTAAAATATTAAAATGTAAAGCAAAGGAGGATCTCAACATTTTCTGTGAAGGTGGGGAGGAGAGATGGGGTAAGGGAAAAAGTAAGGAAGACATTCTCTTCAAGGCTGAAGGAGAGTGAAAATAGGTATGGGGAGAAACTGAGGAGAGTTGTAGGATAGATGGGATTTTTACATGACTGATTGATACTACTTATACATGAGTGAAAAGGTCAAAGGATGCTAAAATATTCACATTTTGAATATACAGGTTGCCATATTCCACATCTTCATATCTGGATATCTAATTTGTATATTTGCTAGTTTACATGTCCAAATGTTTACTTTTATTAGATTTTTACACTACAGAGGCCACCTATAACCCCTGAGGAGACATTTGGGTCAGTTCAGCCACATTTGGAGACTCTCTGGGCTGTTTTAAGCAAAGAGAAAACACATGAAGTTACCCCTTATTAGGATTGCCATTTCCCACATCTTCAAATTTGGGTATCTAATTTGCATATTGTGGAATTTATTCTAATCATGCAGATTCAGCGCATGAATCATTGAGTTTTTCTTCCATTATATTTAAACCTTTGTACCAGTTCATCTGGCCAAACCAATACAGAGTAATGTTTAAAGTGATGGATTTGTAGCCAGAAGACCCAAGCTCAAATCCCTGTTTGGTCATGAAATTTATCATGTGACCTTGGGGTACCACAACCTCTCAGCACATTTGCCTTAAAATCTCCTTGCTTCTTGCATCGCATCACTCATCCCATTCACTCTTCCTTTCCCTCCTACTCTCTCCCTCAGATCATGCTCTAGCAATGCACTCCACCCTTTATTCTTGCACTCTGCTGCTCACACCAGACACTCTCCTTTTCCCTATGCCTCTCCCCTCATTTCCACCGAGGGTGTTCTTCTCTTATTTTTTGCAATCTGTTGCTCACACTGCCAACTCTCCCTTTCTCCCTACTTTCCCCTTCTCATTTCTGTGTGACCTCACAATGCTTACATGCTGCCACTTGTACTGCTCACACTACTCATTTCTCTTCCCTTGCACTTCACCTCACCTCATCTCCTTGCAGTGCCTCTCTCCTTTACTTTTTACATGCCATTGCTTGGACCATGCTCTCTCTCTTCCCCCTATTCACCCTACTTCACCTCACACCATACACAATGCATTCCTTCTTTGCTTCTTACATGCTGCTGCTCTTCCCACATTACTCACTCCCTTTCCCTTCTACTCCCACCCACACTTCACCTCACAGCCTCACAGTACTTTCCCTTGCTTCTTGCACTCCCTTGCCTGCTTGGCTTACCTCCTTTTCAATTAAAAAGCAGATGCAGACTCATTTCTTGCATAACAATTTCACAAAAGAGTGCCTCCACAGTTTACCTCCTGTTGCAACTTCCACAAGGGCTTGAGATTTACTTTCTAAAATGAAAACTTGGAATCCAAGTCAGATGATGATCCAAATGGACACCATTCAGCATTCCTAGAATCCAGGAATACCCCAGCTAAACCAGGGGTAAGGCAACCCTACTTCTATCTCCCTAGGGGGCAAAGGGGTATTTATTTATTTATTTTTTTAAAAAAAGTAATTGAGGAAGTACTAGGTACTCTGAGGGCCTCAAAATGGTGATGGGGCAGTTGCCCCTCTAACTACAATAGTTCCTAGTTGTTCTGGTCTCATGACTCTGCCATGTGAGATGCTTATCAATAAATGTTGGTGCTTAGAAACGATGCTAAGATTTCTTGTTAGTCAGCCTCTTGGTCTATGAAGAGAGAGCACAAAGTGAGCTGTTTTTTGATGGGAGTCATCATTGATGGGAGAAAGAACAAAAGGACAGACTGACTGGTGGCAACTGAAAAATAAAGGGTGAATTGAGGGGTTCAGGAAGAGAAAGAATGCAGCCAAAAGCATGGAATAGAGAGAAAACGTTTTTGGGCAGCAGTAGTAGTGGTGGGTGACACTAATGTGAGATCTCACAAACAGAACAACAGTTACATCATAGCTAACACATGTTGGCATTATAACCTTTTTCTGGTCTGTTGAGATACCAAAATTGTTTTTGTAATGCCTTCATTGTTTTTTCACTGTACAAGTCACCAGAAGTCTGGATCCTAGAAATTTCCCATCCCAGTTCCTCAGACCTGATAACAGACAAAACTTTTTAAATGGAAGCTGACAGGCTGCTTTCTCAATCTTGATCCTGGGCTCTTAGGGTCTTCAGTCAAGAATGTCTCCCTACTCTCTGGTTCAGAAATACTGTGCACAGCTTGACACAGAACATTACATTGGAGTCAATGCCCCACGTCAGTGCTTCATACCTTGTTAACCACAACTCTTGCCCTTCAACAAGGGTAGGGCAAGCATACATGGATTTCATATGAAAGTATTTATGGGCAATAGAGGTTTTTATGTAGAAGGGAGGGTGGTGTGCCTCTCTTTCAGTACCATGTTGAAGAGAGATGCCAAACTGAATCAAGAACAATCCTATCCAATGAGAACATAAGAAAAGTCATGAAGAATCAAGCAAAATGAATGTTGAGTTCAGTACTTAGTTACACAGTAGTCTCTCAGACAGAAGCTCAGAAATCCCAAACAGGATACGAAAGCAACAGTTCCACCCTATTGTAACAGTTTAGCTGTCCTGATTGATAGACCTGCCTTCCAGAAATGTGTTCCTATTTTGCCACACAAGAGTCTTTTTGGTGGCTGCACCTAGATTTTAGAAACAGTTTTCCAAACTGCCTTTCAAGTGAAAGCCATACTTTTTTGAGAAGGCATTTTGATTGCCATTGGTTTTACTTGTCTCTGAGTTTAGTATAATTTTTTAATTGTTGCTGTATTCTGTAACAATTTCTGGGAGAGTAGCTGTATTAGTCTGCTGCAGCAAAAGTAATGTAGTCTGATGACACTTTAAAGATTAACACACCTTGATTTACACTGTGATGCCACATGATTTTATGTTGTTTATGCTGTATTTTGTTAATTCTTACTACTGTCTTAATTTTTTTTAGTATTTTGGCTTTAATTTCTATGTTCTATTGTAGAGAGTTAAATTGTGGTTTTATCTTTGTCATTCATTTTTTTGATATTAGGGAGATTTTGTAGCACTTTAAAGACTAACTGAAAGAAAGTAAGAAGTTGGCAGATGTTTTTGGAAGTAGACAGAAGTCTATGAAAGCTCGTGCTGCCAACTTCTTACTTTCTTTGAGTTAGTCTTCAAGGTGCTACAAAATCTCTCTAATACTGATTCTACAGACAAATCAGCTATATAAACCAGCAAAAAATTGAATTCTATTTTTTTTAGTTCTTCTCGGGAAAGATGGGAGACAATGTTTTTAAATAAATACTTAAATAACTTCAGCAGGTTTGCATTAAAAAGGAACAAGTATTCCACCTACTTTTGAAAAGGATAGTTATCCAAAGGAGTTAAGCTCCCTCACTTTACCCTGATCTATCACAGCATCACCATTTTAAATCAGACTACTTGTAGCAGCAGGGAATCTCTATTTCAGTTGATCCTCACCAACTTACACAAGGATTGCAACTAATCATTACTTACATAGTAGTAATCCATTCTTGACTAGGATTCATTAGACCAAACAATTTTGTGTATTTATAAATTAGGAGTCTTTTCAACTTGGTAATGAGCTTCATAGTTTGGTATTTTCAGCTGCATGATAAAGAGATGATTTACCATTTAGATATGAAGGTGGCTAAAGCTTTACCAAGGCAAATCTAAGATCTTGTTCTAAATTACTACTATTCATAAACAGTTCAAGTATATGCAGTTAAATATGCTGAAATTGTTAAGATAATAACCCAACAGAAGTACAAGTTGAGTGCATAAATAGCTTTGCCTCTTGGGGTTTTGCTATATTTGCAATGAAAATACTGTTGGAAGAAAATATGGAAGCTAACAAGCCAGCTGTCAGACTGTGCTTGTAATCAGTCTTAAGACATTCAGGGACGTTGTGATGCTCATCTTTGTTTTCCTTATCCATGGCTCACCTGAACCAGAACCAAAAGAAAGGATAAAGGAGACAACAAACCCTCTTGCATGACACTTATTAACCACAGCAAAGCAGATGACAAATATCTAGAGACAGAAAAGTTAATTTTCAAAATGCTGTTATGTTAACCCAGACTGGTGATTTTTGCTGATTGATATTGCACTAATTAATTTTGTTTTTTGACATTTACAAGGGGGTGCTGAAAAGTTCTCAGTCCAACCCACTTCCCAAAATCTGAGTGTAATTTTGTCACTGCAGCTTGAATGAGCATTCTTTTGTATTATAAATTGATAATCTGGAGGAACATAGCTCTGGTTTCTGAATTTCTGAATCATTCATAGAATCATGCCAGCAAAAGGTGTGGAATTTTCAAGTGTTGAACTCTGGGCCATCATGAAGTTTCTGTTCCTGCAGAAGAAAACACCAAAGGAAATCTATGAGTGTATGATAGAAAGATTGAGTGACAAATACCCACCATACTCAATTGTGAAGAAGAGGTGTGCCAACTTTCAGTGTGGAGATGCAACAAGGTCTGGGAGATCTTCAACAGTGTCAACTGCTGAAATTGTTGAGCATGTTGATGACCTGATTTTGGTAGACTGATGAATCTCAGCTAAAATAATTGCTGAGACACCTGAGACATCCTGGGAATGTATTGGGTTTATAATTCAGGAGC
Organism: Phrynosoma platyrhinos; assembly: GCA_020142125.1. Taxonomy (NCBI): domain Eukaryota; kingdom Metazoa; phylum Chordata; class Lepidosauria; order Squamata; family Phrynosomatidae; genus Phrynosoma; species Phrynosoma platyrhinos. Next base: position 84,451,705 of record JAIPUX010001880.1, read on the forward strand.
AGTTGACTATGCAGAAGTTGTCATCCAAGTGAGTGCTGAAACACTTGAATGTAGTGATAATTTTTTGAATGACTCATCACTGTTGATGAAACATGGTTACATTACTATGATCCAGTCCTTGTAGTGGTTGCACTTGGATTCTCAATGGCTAAAAAAATGAATGACTCAAAGGTCAGTAGGAAAGGTCATGGCCACAGCTTTTTTAGGATAAGAAAGTATTTTGATGAGTATTTTAAGAGGGTCCAAACAATTTATGCAGAATACTACTCTAACTTGCTGTGCTGATTAAAGACAGCATTGAAGAAAAAATGGTGGGGGAAGTTGAATAAAGGTGTTCTCTTTCTGCAGGACAATACATCTGCTGTCAAGGCTGGCAAGAAAATTGATGTTTTGAAGAATTTGAGGGGTCTGAGTGCATAGACCATCCACCTTGCTCACCAGATCTTGCTCCATCTGACTATTTCCTGTTTTCAAACTTTAAAAAGAGATTGAAAGGAAGGAAATTTTCAAATTATTCAGAGGTGATAGCAGCACTTTCAGTTTCTCCTTCAGTGCTTCCTAAGTTTATTTTATTTTTAATTTTGTTCTCTAATTTTATAGATCTAAAGTGGTAATTGTTCCATTACTGTGTTTTTCCCCCTTGGAGCAACATCACCCTCCCCTGCCTTCCCCATACATAGAGATTTCCTCAGAAGACATTCTTCTTCAGTGCTCCCCCATGCAGGGAGTGAATACATGTGTGTATATGTAAGGGATGCTCTTGCTAGAAAGAAACATAAGAATAACAGCATAACAAAAAAAAAAAAAAAAGCTAAGCTCCTGTGCTCAGATAGTTCACACAGCTCATATGCACACACTTTGTTGTTGTTGCTAGCTGCCATCAAGCCAACTTTGACTGATGGCAACCCTATGAATGAGATGCTTCCAAGACACTCAGATTCGATTTAGTAATCTTGGCTTCTAGGAAGAGTTCAAGTTTAATTTGCTTTGGGACTTTAGGATTTATTTGTCTTTTTGGCAGCCCAGGATATCTGAAAAAATTATTTCTCCAGCACCACGTTTCAAATCAATTCATTAGCTTCCTGTCAGTTTTCATTGCTGTCAAGCTTTCACAACCATATATACAAATTGGAAATACAATGGCATGGACAATCCTGAGTTTGGTGTTTGTGAAGACACACCCAACTAAAGGTAGTGGCAAATATGGGTGTGCAGCACTAATACCCTGGTGAGAACAAACTCTATACCCAAAAAGGCTCCAAAGCTGAATGTAAAGTCCAAAAGGGGGAAATTAATTTTGAAAAACAAAAGAAAAGGGTTTCTCCTTCCCAGCTCTAACAGGCTTAAAATAAAAGGTACTTTACAGTTTATGTTTCAGCAATCTTCAGTGTTGTCATCTCTCTGGGTTTGATCTTGGTTTGAACTCCTTCTCAATGAAGTTGGTGCAGGGTCTTTCAGCTTCTGGTGCTCTTGACTTCTTTGTTGTTGATATTTATTATAATTAACTGCTTCTGGTAACTAAATTGGCTAATGATAAGTATTTGGCTAAATGGTGTAAGTTGCCTAAATGTGGTAACTAAGGGCCTCAGCAGACGGAGGCCCTGGAGCCGCCGCCGGAC
>JAIPUX010001880.1:84453423-84468364 GCA_020142125.1 Phrynosoma platyrhinos
GAAAATGCAGGGGAGAATTTAAACAGTCCAGGCTGGACATCACAGTGTTCAATGATATTATCTTTACACTTCAGAATCTTATCTAGTTCCTTCACAACTGCCCTTCCAAATCCTAGTCATTTTCTGATTTCTTAACTCCTGTCTCTATTTTAATTAATAACTGAGCCAAAGTATAGGAAATAATTTACTGTCTCAATGTATTCTTTGCCTACTTTACCTTAATGTAAATCAACTATGACCATTATTTTTGTTTTCTTAATGTTCAGCTGTAAACCTGCATTTGCACTTTCTCCCTTGACTTCCTTCAGTAATTGTTCCATGCTTTTGCTATTTTGTACTAGTAGTATGGCGGCTTCTGCATTTCTTACATTGTTGATGTTCCTCTTCTCATACTTCACTTGTTGGAGTCAAATCCAGCTTTGCATTTGATATGTTCAGCATACAACTAAAACAGTGTGATAAAATGCTGTTTAATCTGACCCCCTTGCCAACTGGAAACCATTCTGTTTCTATATTCTCTCCTAACAGTGGTCGCTTGTGCTGAGTACAGGTTACACATTAGGATAATCAAATAGACAAGGTGTGCATATTTAGATCACCTATCACCTTATTGTGATCCCATGAATTTCATAAGGGTTTCTTAGCCAAGAAATACTATGGGGTGGCTTTGCCAATTCCTTCCTCTGAAATAAAGCCTACAGCACCAGGTATTTGTTGGTAGGCTCCCATCCAACTACTAACCAGAGTTGATTCTGTTTTGCTTTACACTAATCAAATTGTTCAACCACCACTCCCCCCCATACACAATTTTCTTATTCTTAGAAATATTTTGTACAAATTGACAGTTTAACAAGTGCTTTCCTGGGGAATCACCACAGCTGTTTTCCTGGGAACCCATTACTCTGCTGTTGTTCAGCTACTCTTATCTTCCTCTTTCCTCCAGTGGCTTCCACAATTTCTTACTATTTTTTGAAAGATGTGCCCTCAGAAAGAAAGAAAGAAAGAAAGAAAGAAAGAAAGAAAGAAAGAAATCAGGACAGTATGAAAAAGAAAGATACTTCACATTCAGAACACTGTTGTACACATTCTTTGTTATATAAAAACCTAAAGCACCCTAGGAAGACCATAGCTATGTGCACTATGTGCTCACCATTGCTCCTAATTGGATCTGGAGCTTATCTCTGCACACATGGCCATTTGTATTGGGTGTCAGCAATAGCTGAATTTCACTTGCAGGTTTTTCCTCTTCATACCTTTAGGGCTCCAATTCAGACAGTGAGACCGAAAGTTAAGATGAGACAAAGAGGCCAGAGAGTGGGACAGAGGGCCCTGGCAGTGAGAAAAAAAGCCAAGAAAGTATACCAGTTTCAGAATAGCAAAATACAGAGCTTCCAGTATCTACGATTGTAAATGGTGGAGACAGAGAGAAGCCCAGAATAGGTTGGAGCATTTAAATGACAGATGCTTATTAGTTAGGGAACAGATGCATGCTTCTAACTGACCACAAATTCCAGCATCTCGCTCAAGCAGCTGGTTGCTCACAACCAACTTTCTTGTTGGACACAACCTTCTTGGCTTCTGTTCCATATTCATATTGCCTGATTACTTCAGACCTTACTTTGTTTGAAGAACATGCTTTTGGATTACTTGCTTGATGTGTTTGACTCTGACTGACCTCATTACTCTGCTACATCAATCTTGTTGGCGAGGCACCAGAACAAGACACTTTATAAAGATTAAAGCTGTTTCATACCTGTCCTAGGATATGTCAATACTGAAGCCAAGAATAGGGGTATCCACATTGCTCAGATTCCCACTTTAAGTCCCATGGCTCATAGGATTTGTAGCTTTGTCCCTCAATGAACTACTGATCCTAGTATTCCATTGGATGGAGCCATGACACTTGAAGTGAGGCCAAACTATTACAATTGTGTGGATACTTCCAGTGAATGGTGGTGGCTTCTCCATCTCTTCCTGGATGTCTGCAACAGCAGCTCCATCTATTTCAAAGACTACAGGCAAATATAAGCTCATTATCTAATAAATTTAGTAAGATTCCTATATCTTTTTGCACATAGTAAAATGCCAATGTTGAAATTATTTAATTAATATTAATAATTAAGCACATTCTCACATGAATGCATGGTTTCTTAACAGGATCTATATTATTTCTATTCCACATTTCGACAGAGTAGGTTGTGTTTGGAATAATTCATTCTGCACTGAAATTCTCCTTGCAGACAAGATCCCAGATGCTGACCAGCCCAAGAGTTGGTAAGATTGTTAAAGTTCAATATGAATTTAAAATGTTAACAAATGTTAAAATATATTCAGGAGGAGTGTGTTTTATTTATTGTGAACAAAGTAAGCATTTGGATTTGCTTTGGGAACCATTTTGATTAAAAGGAATATGTACAGATAGAAAATTACAATAAGACATATATCAAATGAATTTTTTGATAAAAGATGGCCAGCCTTACAACTGATAATTTATTGGCTACCTAATATGAAGCTTTAAACAAATGCTGAAAACAGGGAGAACATTTGATACTTTTTATTTTACTTTGTATCTTAGATTTTATGACTCCAGTTTTGCTTATGATTTTAATTCAATAACAAATTTATAAATCATAAATTGATATTAAAACTATATTAAATTAAAACAGTTGCCAAGCTTCATGGATACTAAAACACACACACACACACACACACACACACCACCAACAACATAAACCTTTAACTGAAAACTTTCCAAGAAAACAAAATAAAATTTTAAAGCCCTCTGAAAGTGTAACAGATGAGACCAGACTTATGTCTTTTGAGAAGAAGAGCAAGGGCCACAAATGAGATACCCAGTATCCCCCTTCATTGTTATGGATTTTATTGACATGCCAGTGCACATGGCCAGAGTTTATAACCTCCCTTTCCCACCTAATAACAAGAAAAACAAAATGCCTGAGTTCAAAATACAGTTTCCAGATGGAGTCCTCCAAAGGTTCTTTTTGGGAAAAAGATTATGTCTTTTAAGGCATGTTGCTCATACATTTTTATTTTGGGGATATTTTTAAAGAAACACCTTAAAGATATATGTTGCATTCAAGGCCAGAAATCCACTCTAAGGGCTCTTAGACACTTCCACAAGCATGAATTAGTCTCATTGGGCTTCTGGGATGATCCAACTGTTATTTTACTGGAGGCAAAACTCAGAATTCTACTGATGAACTGAGTTGCCTTAACCGATGGGAATAGCTGGAAAGAGAAGACAGATCCCTCCTGGTTCCCAATTCCCTTAGTATGCATGCTTCAGCTAGCAGGATACACAACATTAATAACGTCTGCAAACCTTGATATGTGTCTGTGAATGGACTGAGCCTGTGAGATTTAGCAAAGTAAGCATCAATCACTGAAGAAGCTTTTAGTTCAATGTAGTGTGACTGAAAAACAGGGGATCCTTAAGTGGAGCAAGTAGTTTTAGGATAGCAGAAACAGGAAACAAATCACAAACAGCATTTTGAAAACTGCCAGTAGCCGAGGCTATCACAGAATTACTTGACAAGGAGAAGAGAAAGCCCCCAGAAAGCTATCAGAGCACCATTTGAATCTATCAGCTCCTTGGCCAGACCAGTCAGCCACCCCTGTAGAGGCTCTGAACCTCAGCATGTTTGAACCTCACCAAGCAGTGATCTATCCATGATAATGGAACTTCATCCACACCCAACTCACCACCTTCCCAAGCAGTACAGAACATTAGATTCAGACTTCAGACTTCAGAATGAATAGGGGCTGATGTCAGTTGTCACAAATCCATGAAGACTATGAAGGCCTGACAGAATCATCTCAGTGTGGATATTGAACTCCTTTAGCAGAACAAGTCAAGAGTATAACAAGCTGATCAAACCTTAACATCACTCCCTTAATTATAGCAATGCCCTCGGGAAGGGAGACTGCAATGCAGTAGGCTGGGTGATATACCAAAAAGATCCTGATCATGTCCTGGCCACTTGCCTTCAAGTACATATGTTCAAGACTGGCAGACTGGGACATCTGTTCATGGGAAGGGAATTGCAATATACTACTGCTCTGCCTCCTGTTCTGACACCTACTGCTCCACAGCAAATTCAAATGAACAAAGGTGGAAGAGATTTAACATTCCTCACCTCAGCTTCATCAAACCTAGGGCCTTTCACACCACACAATTATATACTATAATTCCTCTTCAACTGTCATGATTCCATCCTATGCAATCCTGAGCTTTGAAATGTGGTGAGACACTACAGCTTGCTGGCTGAGAGTCCCTGTGATACAACTCAGTTGGTCTGCTCATCCAGGATCATATCCTGGATGTTTTGGGTTTTTTTTAAATTCACGAACTGGATATTTTGGTCTAAAATGTTGTAATTCTGAAGACAGAGACAAGGTGGAAGAAGATATAGATTATTTTATGTTGGGTAAGCAAATTGTGGCCTCTAAATGGCATTGGACTGAAACTCCCATCATACACTGCCAACATCTAGAGATGACGGGCATTTCTACAACATTTGGAAGCCTGTATTTTGCCCTTCCCATTCCAGGTGAAGCTCTTATTATTGCTCTCAGGCACTGAGCAAAGGAATCATTAAATGTATTGTTCCAGAAAGTTTTATGTCAGATATTTTAATAAGTTAAGGATGCCATGCATGAGCCTTTGAGTTCATAAATAAACTGCTCAGAAAAAAATAATTTCTCAGACTTCTTATTTAATAACACATTTGTTTGTTATTTGCTAATCATGGTTCTTTCAGTTGTTTGTTTCCTGAAATCTCATTCAATGTAATTTTATATTTTTTATTTTTTTACATTGAGGTTGATTTATATATTTTAAATCAGCAAATAAATAGAAGAGACATAGAAGAGAAAATCTTTTCCCCTGCAAGACTTTACTTTGATTAAAGAAAATAAGCTTTAAAAAAAGAACAGTTAAGAGTTCCTGGATATCTGTCTACATGCATCCCCTTCTAATAAACTGTCAATAGTGGAAGGGAGATTGAAAGGCAGTCAGTTTGATGATCCTAGATAGAATGTGAAAATTCCACATCTACATGGAAGGTTGTTGTGCACAACATATGCAGCTAGTGATGTCTGAATTCCTTCTGGCTAACACTCAAAATCAGCTAGAATTTCAAGCATACCATTTAATGTTCATATTAATAGCTTCTTGGGGTGGTGCGGAGGGGGTGGCATTTAATAGAAACATTGAAAAAGACAAGTTCTCTCTTTGCCAAACAAACAAACAAACAAATAAACATGAACAGAGAAGGAAATTATCCTGAGGGAAGATATATGGGATGGCAGGAAGTTCATTTCTTCATTGGAATGGCACCTGCAGAAAATTGCAGAACCAGGAGTTGACATGGCCTTGGTTTGAAGCTTCAAGACAGGTCTCCTTGAAAGTCAGCAGCTCCACAAGAGTAAGAGTTCTCCTCAAGTGAGGGAGGCTTCAAGTTGCCTCAGCTCAGCCATCAAAACCTGACTGGGAGCTGCTAGGAACAAATGTTCTCAGGGACAATAGAGGAGATCCAATATGTCTGCTAGTAGAGCATAGGGACACAGTGGATTAAGACACCAATTCTGCTGATTATAAGATCAGAAGGTTGGCTGTTCAAGGCCCAGGTGCCACATGATGGAGTGAGCTCCTGTCACTAGTCCCAGCTTCTGCCAATCTAACAGTTTGGAAGCATGCAAATGCAAGTAAATAAATAGGTACCACTTTATTGGGAAGGTAACGGCATTCCATGCAGTCATGCTGGCCACATGACCACTGGAGTCATCTTTGAACAATGCTGGATCCCTCAGTTTAGGTGATAACCTCCCCCTACAGTCAGTTATGACTAGACATTCATGCCAAGGGAAAACCTTTACATTTAAGCTTTGCAGCCTAGGTATCTGGAGGTGGGGGTAGCAGTAGTGGCTGGGTAGTAGTAGTAGCAGTAGTAGTAGTAATATAGAGGTGGCCTTTTCCTATCTTCCCATTGCAGAAGGGCAGCTGGAAGCTTTATTCTCCAGGCATGGGTGGAAGCAACCTCTTTTATTCCTAGGTATGGAAAGGCAACTAAATACTTCCAGGGCACAACTGAGCCAGGAGACTCTAGCTGCCTTTCCACATAGAACACAAAGGCAACGAGGCACAGGCATAAGCTATTCATAGGATTCTGGACAATATCTGTAGGTTAACCTTGCCAGCTATTTTTGGCAAACTGAGTATCTTGTCCTGACTGTTTCTTGTGCTTGGATTGATGTTCTGGTTTCCACCAGTTTATGTGAGCTTGCCATGACTCTTTGAAGCCTATAATGAAATTTTGTCATTTGAGTTGCTAAGGATGAAAGTATGAAGTAACTATTTAAAGGGATACAGCACCACCTCAAGGATACAGTTTTACTAACATTCTTTAGGATGTTATTTCAGAAATGAAAACTAAGGAATTGGATGCCTGCACAGCTTGTTGTAGAGTAGCAGAACATATTTTGCCATTTTCATATCAACATGAAAAATTTGGTTTATTGATGTTCTGCCATTTGAAACCATCTTGAAAAATTTAGGATGATTTTGCTGTAGGGGGCGAGTATGAATCCATAAAATGACAGGGGAAACTGAAAACATGAAGGTAAGGTGTAAAACACGAATGGGGAGGAAGAGGGATTTTATTGTGGCATCTAGTAGGAAATTAAAAGCTATTCTTGAGCAATGCTATTCATTATGTGACTGTAAGGTCATACCTGCCATGACATCTGAGTATTTTAAAAAGGATGTAACATGCCTCAATCCAGGTAATGTGTCTGCTGATTTTACATTAAAGATGTATCTTAGCTTCACACTTACAGTAAACTCCTGAAGACACAAATGTTTTTGCATGCTGCATCAGCTGCTACAGCAGTAATAAATCTTGAAGAAAGAACTACACAAGAAAGTAGCCATGCTTTGAAAATAATGGGACAAGAATTATGGTGGCAAATTTGACTTCACGAATAAAGCCTGAAGCCTTCTCAGAAGACAGAGCTGACAGAATGCATTCCATACCAGTGCTTTTAGGCCATGTCCATTGATGAGTTTAAAGTACAACTATCACCCATTCTAACAATGCATTCAAGATCCACAGAATATAGAAACCTTGAAATATTGACAAAATTTTAACATGCAAATATGTAAATACTGTTTTTCCCCTCCAACTTGGTACTCTATCCATATCAGTTTGCCTGTTGTGTGTGACGCTGAAGTCTCAGGAATGTACAGAGTTCATGATACCCACCCATTAGCCAGAATACCTTCCCCAAATACTTACAGGGACAAGAGACACCCTTTTCTCTGGTTTATCTTAAAGGAAAAGTGATTGTGAGAAAGCCCAAACATTACTTTGCATCTAGCATAAACTTCTCCTAATGGTCAGCTGAAACAATTCAAAGAGAGTAGGTGGACAAAATTGCTGGGATCTCTGCAAAGCTAATGAAGAGAACATGTGGGATGGGAGCCTTCCTAAGTAACAGTCCCCAAACTAGAAACCTCAGTGAGCTGATGAATTTTCAGCATATTACCACCTCATGATGCCAATCATCAAAATATGTTAACTTTTGCTAAACTGTCACTGTGTCGCAAACATTCTACTCTACCTATATTCAGTCAATGTAGAAATATAAACTCATTTCTTTTAATAGTTAATTCTATTAAAGAACAATATAATCCAATCGCTATTTAACAATATTTATTATTTTATTTATTTAAATTATTTATACCCCACTCTTCAGCCATAAAGGCTCTTTAAAGATTGTTAATTTGACAGTTCCCTGCCCTCAGGCTTACAGTCTAGAAAGATATTACACAAAAAGAAAAGGGAATGGCAGTGGGAAAGAGCATCAAGTCCAGCATATGCTGCTGGTTCTTCTCTCCCTCCAAGGCAAGGGCGGTGGCAGTTGGAATGGAGGGAGGGTCTTCCCTCTGTGTCTGGGCCTAGGAATAGTGGAGCTGTGCCTGCCTCTTCTTCTCTCCTTCCAAGGCCAGGGTGGAGGGGCTGCCTTTCATCTGCCTCTGGGGCTATGCATGGTGGAGCCAATGGCATCACTAGGGGGTGCAGTGATTTGGCCCGTACTGGGTAACACCCCAGAAGAGGAGTGAGCCCTGATCAGGCCCTCCTCCTACAAAGTGCTGCCTAGAGAGAAAGAAAGAGAAAGAGGGCAGCTGAAGCCAGCCTTCAACTTCCACCAACCTGTCCACCCCTCAGCCCTTGGCTAGTGCCAGGCTGCTGGCACTCTTGATTCCCCCCCGCCCCTGCAGCTTGACTGAACTGGCTCCACATGCGAATGAGCTGCAGGTTTCCTCCACCTCTGCCTCCACCCCTCACTATAGCCACAGTAGCCAGCTGTCCCAGGTAAGCTTCTTCCATCTTCAGCAGCACCTGAGCCACATGGTCACCTTACCCATCACCCCTGCTCCATCACCACCAGATCATCCACTGCCCTTATCCCTCCTATTGGCAGAGGGTGGTCCTGGAGTGGATCAGAGCTGGGAAGGACCATGGGAGACTCTGGCACTCATCAAGAAACTGTCCCTGTCCACCAGAGGTAAGGGCACAGCTCCCATCCCACCCCCACCACTGCTGCCCCACTGGCTCTCCTGCCATGTCTTCAAACAGCTGGCCAGTGCCACCTCTTCCAACCCATTGACTGCCTTGCTCACAGCAGAGATGAGTACAGCCACTGGAGGTTCCCAGACAAGCAATTTGAGTTATTTTCTTAACAGATCACTCCAAAATTTCTGATAATGTAATGGAATCTTCCACAGGCTACCATTATTGTTCAGATGATCAGTGAATCAGAACTCTTTTCCTGCACCGTTGTCTTCTGTATATTCTCCTTTTAGATATTTAATCTTCATGGTTAATTTTCCATTTAATGTGAGATCTAGACTTCTTTGGAAGCAGAGATGCATATCCAGATTCTCTGCATGTCTCAAGTGTTGCGTTATTAGCAAGAGTTTTGAAATCAAATAGTTATTAAGCATTATATACATTAATAAAGAAAGTAAAAGCAACTCATCTATTTTTAAAATTCTTTCCTTTGTGATGTCTTCATTGTATTAAATTGATATGCTCCAGAATTCCACTACTTTAGGATTGTTAAGCCATGTTGTGGACTAATGTTCCCTGATCTCAGCATTCCCTCCAGCAGGAAGGTGGGGCTGTATTACAAAATATAGTTTTGATAGGCAGCAGTGCCACCTATATATAGTTTTATGTCTATATATAGTTTTATATGCATCTCACAAATATAAATGGATGAATCTGACTTTTATCAGGTTATAAATTGACATAAACCTTAACTGGAAAGATATTTCTTAATTTATTCTGCCACTGTGTGGGCTAAATGAGAAATGCAGAGAATAAGTGGCAGAGTGAAAAGGTCCCCTTGCCAGCTGTTCTGCCCACCCAGCTCCAAAGCATAGATAAAAGAATCCATCAGATAGATGAAAGAATCCACAAAATAGCTGGCTAACTGATAAAATTACAAGTATAATTTGCTATAATTATTAAGGATAACCTCTGCAAGATACTGGAAAAGCAAAGAAACTCCTAAAATAGAAGAATGGTTCCTGAAACTGAAGGAAGCCACGAGAATGGATATACTCATGGCTTTAATACAAGACAAGGCAAAAAATGAAACCAAGAAACAATGGGAACCAGTAGAGAAATATATAGAAAAAGAAATGAATAAGAAAAGGAAAAAATTAAGGAACACAAAGAGAATAGGTAATGAGGTTTAAGCTAGAAAATAAAGAGACAAGAGAATATAAAAAATATGCGTAGGCAGAAATGATGGAGAATAAGTGATTATTATAGGATAGAAAAAAGATGAGGAAAAGAAAACTAGATGGTTAAAAAATGTAAAAAGAAAGAATACGATGGTATAATTTGCTATAATTATACCAGTATAATTTCTGTCCAACTGTGAAAATAACTAACATATTATTATGGCAGCTTTAGGGAACTAACAAGGCATAGCAGTACATTTTTGGTCATAAAGCATATCTGTCTTAACAAAGTCAATTCTTTATTAGTGCCCTTGGTCTGTAATAGAGGTGATAATAAGACTTTGTAACAAGTGATTATGTCCAAAGTCATTCAAAAGCTGCAGTGATTTATCTGCTATTTTATGATGGTTTGTGAAAGTTATCATCCCCTCATGTAGTCCTTTTACAAAGCAAAGGACAATTTCTGCATTTTCTGTTTTATCTGAAGTTGAGAAAAACAGTGATCTATGAAAAATCAACAAAATCTGAGCAGGTAACTGATGAAAGGGCAGTAACTAAAACATATAAAATAACTGATATACAAGAAATGAAATCAAAGCATTTCATATAAATCAACGCCTTTCACATTCATTTCAGTCAAAGTGAAGGACAAAACAGACTGGCACTAAACACCAGCATCAGTGGGGGTGTGGTGACCGCATGATGCATGCCCTGACACCGCCCCATTGCCGGTGTCATGCCACCTGCCCAACTGCATGGTGGGCGGCATTTCTGCGGTGCAATATTTAGACACGCTGCACTGCAGAAACCCCCCAGGAACACTGCCATGGTGACAAAGGTGCCTTTTCCCCAATGAGAAAAGGAAATGCAGGATTGGAGGCATGGCGTGCAGTTGCCACATCCTCAGCCTGGCAAGGAAAGGGGTGGCAGCAAGCCAATCCTTCACCATGGTCTGTACAGCCCCTGAGATTGCTAGGAATAAATCTGTAATAAAGAATAAAAATATGTGATTAAAGACAAGGAGGAAAAGTAATGAATATTGTAAAATATAGTTTAAAGCAGGGTAATAGTCTTGTTTGAAAGACTAACACATTTTCTAGACAAGACAAGGTTTTGGGTGCTAGTGCTGAGTGTGAAAAGTTGGTGAACGGGGGTGATTTTACTTCCCCCCCCCCAGAGCACCATATCTATGTGATGGTACTGGTATCATGGGTCTTCAATTTTGTTTTTATCTGTCTTTGTCCAATATATCTCTTATCAGGAGCATCTGCAGGCTCTTCCCAGTGGTTCATGATTGCCATTTCCCCATACAGTACATATAATGTTCTGTGAGAAAAGGGCAGAACTGGCAGCCACCATTTTTTCTTCAAAAATGCCATCACATTACATCTGTGAAATTGTAAGAAAAGATGAGGACCACTGTCCACTAGCTTCTGTTCCTGCTGATGCCACCATCATAGATAGTGGTAAACACTAGAGTGTTGTTTTGTTTTTAAACTGTATCCATTCATACCATTAAAGGTAATTTCACCCCATCCCAGTCTCACTACCAATAGGATGTTGTTTGTATACCTTGCTTGTAGGCATGTCGGTTTGAACACTGTAGAGACAGAATGATAGATCATATAGGCCAGGGGTCCCCAAACTTTTTGATCTGGGGGCCGGTTCGCTGGCCCCCAGATCTCTGGGGGGATGGAGGCACGTGCCAACTCAGGCATCATTTTGGAAGACAAAATGGTGCCTGGCGGTGCACGCGAGCGGTAGCACGGTGGCAGGACCAGCCGCGGGCCAGTAAGAAGGCCTCAATGGGCTGGGTCTGGCCCATGGGCCGTAGTTTGGGGACCCCTAATATAGGCTTTTGTCCTTATTCAGCAGGGCTTTTCTTACAGACTTAGATTCTTATAAGAAATTTCTTTCTCTCCAAAATGCATACAACTCAGCACTTTGTAAATCCCTTAATACAACATTTCAGGTTGGAAAATGCAAGTGTACATGGAAGGATGGGAAAGGAATATACTAAAGGAAAGAAAGGAAAGTGTTTTTCTGAAAGAATTACATTTCTCTTTGACAGAGAGAACCATGTAATGTGGTTCATCTCATCACACTAAATACACTACTTGTCGTGTGAAAAATACACAGCCAAATTATATGCAACTCACTCAAATGCCAGCTTTTCAATTATATGTGTAGATGTTACTGCTTTTCCAGAGGGGCTACAAGGTTAAGGCAGATCTTAATGTGAAATAATTCAGCCTCTTTCATAGTAGATAAAATTCAGTTAGAAACTTAAGGGGACACACACACACAGATGTTCTGTGTATATTTTAGGTATGTGTATCTGTAAAGTTCCCAGCTGTTAGGAATTCCATAGGCTTCAAGACAGAATATTATACCTTCACTTACACCTTCACTTTCTAGCAGTCAGAAGTATAATTCAGACTGCCTGCCAGTTACTAATTACATTATTTTAGCAACCAAGAGGAACCTGTAATTGTTCCATGTCAGATAAGATACCATTTTTGAAAGCCAGCATTAAAATTTGCAGACTGGTTTTACAACCCTCAGAATAAGAAAAAATCTGCATGTAAATACTGAGATGAATGAATAGCTGATTTCACAGCCACATAAAACATAAATGAAAAGAGCAATTTAGCTAAATGTGCACACTACACAGGGACAGTAGAACCACATGGCATTTAGTTTTGTTAAGGCAATTTCTACTAGAAGCAAGCTCCTCCATTACATTTTGAGGGTGGGACTTTAAATCAGAGTTGGCATCAGCACCTAGTGCTTTCAAGCTAGAATTATTGAAGCAAAAGATAGATATACTTAAGTCAGCATGATTTATAGATATTTGCTTTCTTGAGAGTCTGGGCCTTTTGTTGGCAATGTCCATTTTCATATGTCTGCAGCAAGTGTGATTTCCATGTGAGTGCTTATATTGATGTCCTGCCCTGCCTTCCTCTGTCCTCAAAAACACACAGAAAATGAAATCCTATCCAACATTACTCTATATGTATAGAAGAAACAATATACAATACTCATGTTCAAGAGGTTGACTGCATGCCCATATATTTATTTCAAAATGGCATTTTGCAAGGCACACCAAAGCCATTCTCTTATTCATCTGTGTAATACACTGCACCATCCCTATTGACTGAGGAGGTGGAATAAAAACCTATTGTGCTGCATCCCACACCCTGGAAGGAGGTTCTAGCAGACAGGTGTCATATATATTTGACTGAAGAATGGTACACTCCTTCTATCTGGGATGGTTGTCTTCCAAGTGTGCTGCTATGGCAGGGATGCAAATGGAGCAGTGAGGGAGGATCAGTGAGCCAGATAAGCTGAATCAATCGTGTGATCAGTGGGGTAACAGATGTCACAGCCCGATCATCCTTATGCCCCATCCTGGAAGGAAGCTACAAAGCACTGGATCACTACCACATCCATTTTCTTGCTGAAGAACCTGCCATCCATATTTGTGGATGAATGTTGCATGAGGCAGCATTGAATACCTCCTTCTGCAATATCCAAAACTGATATATGTGCATGTAATCCCATGTTATGTAGGAGCACATATCACCAACAGGATTCTAGCCCCCATGTTCTAGAACCAGAGCAAAATGATCCAGAAGCAGTTAATGCAAAATATGAGATCCTGCGATGTAATAGGTGAATGGATCAGATTTGAACCAGGAAGACAATTGTTCCAGTTCTATCTCAGTCAACTAATTTACCTATGCCAATCATGCTATTTAGTCTAACTACTTCACAGTATTGTTGCGACCAACAGAGTCTCCTGCAAAATATTGCAGCATGGAGTACTTGTGTTCTACATGCCAGCCATGGCCTTTCCAGAATACCCCATTCCACCCTCCTTGCCATTCATATTCCCCACATTCATACCAAAAGTCACATGGAATTCTGTGTTCAGAGAGTATGCTTAGTTCACATAGAAGTGTTTGGGTCCCCCCACTTAAAGATCTTACACACTTATGAGTGGTTTCCGCTGTTGCCATTCTTTGTTGGGTAATTTGGTTTTATTTAATTTCATGTTTTTATCTAATATGTTTTAATTAGTGTTAGTTTAATCCTTTCTTAAAGGGGTGGGTGGGTATTGGTTTTAAGATTGTATACTATGTATTTTTAACTGTTGTTAGCAGCCCTGATTGTGCTCAGAGGGGCGAGATATAAATAAAATTTTATTATTATTATTATTCTCCCAAATGTCCTGATAAAATGATAGTGAATGGTGGCGGTGGGGGACCTCAATGAGTTAAGGTCTGCAGAGGAAGAGGCAAAAATACAATAAATGAGGGAAACAGTGACCTGGTTCTAAAGATCATGCTAGCAGAATATCAGGGAGGTACTTTTTTCTATTTTCTCTTTGTCCCCTGCATCGTCCTGAACAGCTTCTCTGGAAAGTTGGTTAACCCATCCAAACAATATGAGAGGTGGTGCTGCAGCTGCAAGGAAAAGAGAGGAATGGTGAAAATCTACCAGTTTCCTCAAGGAGGAGCCTTACTTCTTTGAACCATTCCCATTTTGGGAGGGTGACTCCAGATTTAACCAATGAGCATCTGTATTTCTTATAGCATGGGGTGGGGGAGAGAAGTATATGCATTAAAAGCCATCAGCCTGATTACTGTAGAATTGTCAAATTGCACAGTTGTCATATTCTCAAGAGGGGAGCATGGACATAGCTGTGCCATAAGGACTGTTGTGCAAATGGAGGAATCAGTGTCAATGTTATGCAACTGTCCTGGTGCACCATGTCTTACAATGTACAGTGATCCCAATGTACAATGTGTCCCATTACACAATGCATCCCACTGTGCAATGGGAGCCCCTGTTGTGCAGCTGGACATCTAGCGTAGTGTACCATTGTGCACTGTTGCAGTTCACTAGCTAAGCTGCAAATCATGTCAGCACTGTAGTCCCATCATTGAAAGGTTACACCTCATAGCCTTGGCATATTTCTTAGGAGCAAGTATTTGGGAAACTGAAAGGAATGCAATTAAAGTATACTCCCAATACTTTTAGCCTGGGTAATTATCTCCAAGTAAGTGCCAACACTGATGTGTCACTATCCAAATTTAATGGAATGAAATTACAAAGGATTCTGTTGTTAGCTGTCTTTGATTCGACCTCAACTCATGGTGA
>JAIPUX010001880.1:84477595-84512970 GCA_020142125.1 Phrynosoma platyrhinos
CCTCCACTGGCTGCTGATTAGTTTCCAGGCACAATACAAGGTGTTGGTTTTGACCTTTAAGCCCTACATGGCTTGGGTCCATCTTATCTTAGGGACCGCCTCTCCCCGTATGATTCCCCCCCACGCCCTTCGGTCCTCAGGGAGGAATCTGTTACAGCCTATAAAAACTAGGCTGTCACAGACCTCTCAGAGGACCTTCTCTGCAACCGCTCCCAGACTTTGGAATGGCCTGCTGGACGAGATCCATCTTATTACTACTCTTGCTGCTTTTAAAAAAGCAGTTAAGACGGATCTCTTCCAGCAGGCCTTCCTGGAATAGCTGCTGTCTAATGGGAGATGAGTTTTCATCTTGTCTTATTATTGCTGATTCCTTGTTTTTATTGTTTTTATTGTTTTATTGTATTGTTCTATTTAAATTTTTCTTATAGTTTAATTCTGTTTTAAGGGGATGGGAGGGTTGGATTGTGGGATGGAGGAATGTTTTAATTCTGTTTGTTTTAATATGCTGTAACCCACCCCGATTGCCACGCAGAGGGATGGGTTATAAATAAAAATTTATTATTATTATTATTATTATTATTATTATTATTATTATTATTATTATATACCATGTACCAGTTAGACAGTACATTTTTGTATGCATTTTAATAAATAATGCAATTTTGTACTGAAAATGTATTACAAAATTTGCAGTAATATGAAAAACTTGAAGATAACTGCATTCATATCCACTTACTAGTCTAGGAAATACAAATGAGAGTGGTTCACCTTAAAAATGTGTGCTGGATGAAATCTTTGAGAAGCCCTAATCCATGTGCATGGTACAGCAAATCAAAAAATGAATTCAAGGATAATGGCTTGATCTGTGATTTTTTTTTAACTTCCCAGGATACAAACGGAAGCATTATTAACTGTGTTGTTAGACAAATGTTTCCTTTTATAGTATTAGACGTGGAATCACTGGTAAATGGATGGGATTCAATGTGCCAAGGACTGCTACCTCTGGTGACATTATTAAAAACTCATTACCAATCCCTTTGCAGTTGATGATGATCTACAGTTGGAACAGCTGGAATTATTAATTAATAGCAATATGATGAATTTCCAGAACAATCATTAGTCTAGTGACACATGAGAGTATAAGATAATCATTCCAGATGTAACTGAAGACTAAAGAGGCACTTCACCCAACAGCTCTCAGAAGGAACCTAATTGAGTTTTGTTGTCTCTAAGATGAGATCATAAATACTCTAAAGATTGCCTCCCCCTGAGAACATTTCCTAATTTTGTAAAAACCCTGCCAACTCTTTGACCAAGTCTTTTTGTGAGCAAATTAATTCTGAAACATAGACTTTCAAACTGTATTTCTTTTGAGCAGATGAGATTTTATTTCATGATTACACATCTTGGGGATTGTTGGATTTGTCATGATATTTTGTAATACAAATTAATTTATTTTTGTTTCTAGAATATAGAAAGAAAGTTTGTAATGAAGGGAAGAGGTGCTTACATCTCCCAGTGTGCAGCATAAGCAACATGTTTATTTACACACATGTTTTCACTGCAAGGACTTTATTCCTCAAGCAGGTTCAATTCTGTAAGTAAAAGCTGCTAGTTCAGCATTAGAATCCAGCTTCTTTCTGGCCTCCAAATGTGTGCATGTATATGTGTATATGTTATGTGTGTGTAATATACATTCTTTGAATCTGTTCATCTGTTAAAATAAATGGAGCTTTCCCAAAACCATGTGCATCTCTGAGCACCCATAAATATATGGACAGAAGGAATAGCAGGAAAAACCATAGTTTACCACACAATTGTTGTTGTTGTTGAATGCCTTCAAGTCATTTCTGATTTATGGTGACTGTAAGGCAGCCCTATCACAGGAATTTCTTGGCGAGACTTCTTCAGAGGAGGTTCACCATTGTCTTCCCCTGAGGCTGAGAGAGTGTGATTTGTCCAAAGTTACCCAGTGAGTTTCATAGCTGAGCAGGGAATTGAACACTGTTCTCTGGAGTCAGTCTAACACTCAAACTACTATGGCATGCTGGCTCTCACTATGCAATTACTGTAGGAGAATACAATCGTATTTTAGTCATGAAATAGTCTTGTGTTGCTATGAAAGATTTTGGTATGTGTCTTTGGCAAAAAAAAAAAAAAAAAAATGGGGCCCCCATTACAAGAGTCCAGAGGACAAACACAGGTGGATAATTACTGAGGCAGGGTATAGCTTTATTATGTATTATTATGTATTCTACATCAGATGAGGATGTGGTGGCTATAATCCAGATTAGTGCTCCACACAATTAATTGTGATTAAGCAGCAAATATAAATTCAGCATATATTGACTACTGTCTTTTTCTTTGTGCTGCACATGTGCCGTAATAATAATAAATTAAAAATATATAAATTCAGCTGCATCCTATAGCCATCTGACACCATAGGTAAGGAAAAGCCCATGGGTGCAGGAAGGAAAAGACCATGAGTGAACAAAGGAAGACACTGGTAAAAAGGCATTTAGGATTGGCAGATGCCAAGCTAAATTGTACAACCATGTTCACAACCATGAGGATTGAAGTAGTTTGATTAGATGATGATCGGAGGACTTTCAACTGAGGTGTTATCAATACACAAAGAACACCTAACTCCATTTGTCCTTTTTCATTCAGGGGAAGTTCTGATGTGTGCCTGATGGTGGTTAACCAGTGCCTTTGCAAATAAACAGGGTGAGAGAAGGCCAATGAACTGAAATTCGGGGTAGACTAAGGGGAGTTGCTATCAGTGGGAAGTTCATTTGCTTACGTTAGTGTGTTCATCTTGTGCTGGCTGGGGTTACATTTCTTATGAAAGAACATGTTTTCAGTCTGTACACACATTGTTCATCTCTGTCCTGGATGTGAGGGAATGCAGACAGCCTCTGTGCCACTGAGTGCCTTCTACCAGCTTGAGCTAGTGCACCAGCTGTAAGCCCACCCGAACAAAGAAACCCTAGTCTCAATCACCCACTGCCTGGCAATCTCCATCTTGAACTATGGCAAACCATATATGCAGGGATGCCCCTGAAGGCAGTTCAGAAACTAGTTAGCTCAGAATCCAGGAGTGGGAATATTAATTAGTTAGTTCAAAATCCAGGAGTGGGGATATTAACATCACACTGTGTTCTGCCAGATGTGCTGGTGCCCCATAGTTTCAGACTCAGTTCAAAATGCTGGTTTTGATTTTTAAAACCCTTCATGGTTTGGGACTGGGATATTGAGGGATCATTTGTTTCTGTACATTTCCTTATTTTAAAAGAGTTGCTACAAGAGTCTCAAACACCTCAGGTATAAAAGGTATGTAGAGTGGAAAAAAGTGGGATTTTTTCCCCAGAGTGAAATACAATGTTTCAATCTTGAGATCATTTCATCACAAAAGAACCTCCTCCTCCTCCTCCTCTTTTTGATTCTCTGTATGCTGCTACACTTGTTTTTAACTGTCTTTATTGCTTTTATTCTGCTCTTTGTATTGTAGAATTAAAGTATATGGCCTATTTTGTTTTAATGTAAAGATATAGCCATGTTAGTCTGGGAAATTAGTATGCAAAGGGATCTTGCAGCATTTTTGAGACTAACTGAAACATATAGGTTGGTAGCATGAGCTTTCATAGACTTGGGCCTACTTCCTCCAAATGTATCTGAGGAAGTAGGCTCAAGTCTATGAAAGCTCATGCTACCCACTTCTATCTTTCATTTAGTCTCAAAGGTGCTGTAAGATTGCTTTGTTTTAGTGTGTTTAACTGGGAGTTTTATCTTTTTGTCAACTGCCCTCAGAACATATTAGACAACCCAGAATTTACATTAAACAAGAAAACAAAACACCACTCCAGTCTGAACCAATGAATAAAATGTAATAGGTAAGTAAAGGGCAAAATACATGATGTGATGAAATCCAAAGAAAAACTTTATAGCAATTTGGTGGAAGGAAAAACCACACCCTACAAAGGAGAATGCAATATACTTATAGTATAAGACCATACTAGGCCTCAGAGAGTTTGGTGTAATCAGTGTTACCGAAAGAACAAAGTAAGATAACCAACTTTACAACAAGTGAGGGTTGCTTGAAGGAGAGCTCTAACAGTGAGTAGCAATTACATTCAGTCAAGAGAGCAAAAGGAGACAAGCATAGAGTGGATAGACATGAGCAGAGTACAGAAAAAGAAATTCAGTGAGTGAGAGGTTGAAGATATCTCTTGTAATGAAAGCGGTTGTGAGATCTTGTTTATCAGACAATATACTTGGTGAAAGATAATAATAAAAATTGATTCGGTGGCAGAGCAAAAGAGATAGATCAAGAAGAAAGATGGTCTCATCTGTGATGAAAAGAATTAGGATACTTTGTTTAACTGGAAAAAATAATATGAGGAAGGGCACTTTTAAATGGCTCAGGAAATGAGTAAAGTGCTATATGGTTGATATTTATTTATTTATTTTGTAATGAAGAAAACAAAAAAGGCTGACAGTGGGACATAAAAAAAGATTTATATCTGGTTTTAATTTTTTTTCCAGAAAAAAAAGACAGTTAGGATGGGAAAGCACATTGTTAGCTTGAATTTATGCAATTATTTTAATTCATCATGATTCCACAAGGAATATGGGACTAAGGAATAATGTGTCACCTTTTCATGCTACACAATTGTAGTAGTATGATTCTACTTTAACTGCCATGGCTGCATCCTATGGAATCCAAGGGGTTTTAGTTTGATGGAGCATAAGTTGACTTTGATTTATGGTGACCCTATGAATGAGAGACCTCCAAGATATCCTGCCATCAGCTCCTGTAAACTCAGGACTCTGACTTCCTTAATCAAGTCTATCCACATGTAACACTAACTTCCTATTTTCCACTGCCTTCTCCTTTATATTATTATCTTTCCAATGAGTCATCAAGTCATAATATGTCCAAAATATGATAGCCCCAATTTGGTCTCAATATCCTTCCCTAAACTGCAACTCCTGGGATTCTATAGGATGGAACCATGACAGTTAACGTGGAATCACAGAACTATAATTGTGTAGTGTTAAAGGATTTCTAGTTGTGCTAAACCTGTGAAATACTCCTCATGATGAAAGCCTAGCTTGCTCTCCCCCTCAGTCACATTTCGCAAAACTTTCCTCTTTATTTTGGTTCACAAGCCATTTTAGCAGTCTCTTAACAGCCTGAGATTTTAAAGGTAATGTTGCATATAGAGTCTTACTTACTTGAAAAATTTTAGAAATTCAACTCACAGTGGGCATGCTAGTTGTGGGATTCTGGGACTTGTAGTCTAAGTCCAAATGAGCAACAAGCTCTGTTCTTTCTACTTGTTTGGATGGACATTCTTTTAATTGAGGCTATATTGCTACTATTTTTGTTGTAGTCTAAACTGCTGTTTCCAGTTTTCCAGTTTTGACACAAATGTTTTATCACTTTCCATGTTATGTTATTCCATAAAGCATGAGAAAGGCACAGTGCAGGGCATATAATTATCCCCTTTCTCCTAAAAGGTGTCCATTCTACAAAATAGACATCTCAGTGGGTTTCTGAACAAAATTCCATTTCTCTCTTATTCCTGCTGCTAATGGCTTTGTTTTGCTCATTTGTGCTTTTCCATGGCAATCAATGTAGATTCATAATAATCTATATTTCTTTTTTCTTGCTTAGACTTTGTGTTTAGATTTCCTACTGGTCATGTCTTTCATGTCCTTTATTGTTTGGATTGTTATCAACTACAGAGTTTTCTGAAAATGTGGGAGGAACATTTGCAAATGAATAAATGAATAATGTAGTCAAGTGCGACTTTGCAGGGCCTTTTAAATGAAATTGTTGTTGGGTGTCCATTCTCCTATTGAAAGCTTTCCCGAGTGGATGTTTCTTCACTATATTACAGTCCATGACATTTGGATTGTGTCAAAAGTGACTTTTTTTCTTTTTAAAAAAGGAAGGCATGAATACAAAGTTGCAAATGCATTTACACACATGACTATTCTAGCAATATTTATTAGCCTGCCTACATCAGAAAATAGCTGATTTTTTTTAAAAAAAAAAAAAAAGAAAGAAAAATCCCCTCAAATACAAAACTGATCTGGGATTGAAATATGTATGCTGTCTAACACAGAGACATAGATATATGGATTTGTTTTAATTTTGGTTTGAAGTAACTTGCAGAAGGCATTAAAACAGGTCAGGAATCATGTGATCCTGTAGATCTTCTAGCAGTCCAAGACATAATACCCAATGGGGAGGAAAACTTGAAGTTGTAGTTCAGCAATATTTGGAGGGCTCCCCAGCCTCGCATTAATACACCTGCATTCTACACACACACAAACACACACACACAAAACCCTCTGATCATTGTGCAGACTTTAATGCCAGAACTTTGAAATTGAAGAGCTGAGATCTTGTTCATGATATATGCATATATAGGTCAGGTTTATATGCATATATAGCTCAGGGTTATATGTACTAGCCCCTTATTTAACAAACATAGACACTAGGAGGAAAACGACTCAGGAGATCAAGAAGTGTCCTTTTCAGCTGCAAGTGCAGCTAAGTTGAAGAGAAATAAGATCACTCTTCTAGATAGCGTGTCCTTATTTTTCCAACTGAAATAAGCAGCAGTTTGATTGCCTGAGCTGTTTCTCTCGCCTTCCTGTCTGCTGCCCTGCCATGTGATCTATAATGTGAAATTAAGAAGTGGGATTTCCAGGAAAGATGCCACACAATTCAGGCAGTGCTGAACCCTAGCAATTCCCTTAGGAATTAAGGCCTAGCTCATGAACAGATGAGAAATTTCCTTCACACATCACAGTAAACAGAGAGAGAGATGTTGTTAACATATTTTTTCCAGAAAGATTGGTGGTTTTGTATCTCAATTGACAAACATACAGTATGTTAGGGGAAAACAGTCTTTTGGGATTTAGCTGGAGAACTTTTGCTGGCAAGGCTTTAACTGGAGATCCTGCATTGAGCAAGGGGTTGGACTCTATGACTCATGAGGTCCCTTCCAACTCTATGATTCTATGGGCAGTGTCTTCTGAAGTAATTGCTCCAGAATGATAATCTTGCACCATTGGGCCAAAGAACCACTAGATTAGCAATGACATAATGAACCAAAATCAACTGTCATAGTAAACTGCCACAACGAACCCAGAAATGCCATGATGAACCAAAACCAGCATAAGAAATAAAAAGGTCTTGGTTCTGCATGACCTTTTTCTTCAGAGGAGCTGCTTGTGGGTCATAGTGACTTTGAGGAAACAAAGAAAATGTGTGCATCACTTCTTCCTTCTTTCTTTTCTTCCTTCCTTTGATTTATTTAATGGATTTCTGTCTGGTCTTTCTCTTGGGATGGGATCCAAGATGGTTTGATCTCAGCATGTAGATAGATAACAAGAATGAAAAATACGGTACCTTGTGAATTCATAAGAAAGCTATGAAAGTCTTAATGGCAGACAAGGAGAAGGTGTATTATTTGCTTGGCAAGATTGTGGATGGTGATGCTTTCCCTAGGTAAAATTTAGGTAAAGAGGGAGAGTTGGAAGGTTCTATGCTTACCTTTTTGTGTCAACATCTGTGGAAAACAGGAATGTCTGACCTCACCTCCAATCAATGTAAAAAAAAGTCTAAGCTGGGAGGTTTGTTGTTGTTGTGTACCTTCAAGTCATTTCTGACTTATGGTGACCCTAAGACAAACCTATCATGGGGTTTTCTTGGCAGGATTTGTTCAGAGGTGTTTGCCATTGCCTTCCCTGGAGGCTGAGAGAGTGTGACTTGCCCAGGGTCACCCTGTGGGTTTCCATGGTCGAACAGGGATTCGAACCCTGGTCTCCAGGGTCATAGTCCAACACTTAAACCATTCCACCACTCTGGCTCTCTATCCCATGCTGGGACAGTAGCTGTACTTTGTTTAGAATGACAAAATGACAAAATCCTATGACACTCAGATTTATCTGTAATGTAATTGGGCTGAAAGGAATTTACACTTATGGAACATACTCTGAAATGAGGCTTGGCTTTCATTTGTTTGTCCTGCTTGTGCCCTTCCTATAGGTCAGAGATGAAAATAAGTGGTCCTTTCAAAGTCTGGCCAGCATAGCCAATGGAGATGAATGATGGGATCTCTAGTCTGGCTGCTTATTCAACTGCTTCATAGATAATTTACTTAACCACTCTTGATAACAGAATGGTTGATTAGTTAGCACTTTACTCTGATTCCAAGAGCTATTATGATTTCTCTTTAGTTCTTTATGATCCTTATTTTCCATGTTATTTATATCTAATTATTATCTTTGCCTATCATTTCTTTCACTATTGCTTTTGAAGATTATTGCATTAATAAATAAAGTGACTAACCTCTTTTAAATTAGGGACAAATACTAGATGCAGCCAGGTATTATCACATGGATTTTGCTGCTGTTGCTGCCTCCCAACTCCATCCAGGCAAAAACCCAGCTAAAATCCACCCTAGCTGGCAGATTTGCAAAGCCAGGAAGCTCCCAAAAGTGAAAAGTGGCCAATTGAGGGTGGATTTTAGCTGTGTTTTTGCCTGGATGTAGTTGGGAGGCAGCAACGATGGCAAAATCCATGTGACAATACCTGGCTGCATCCAGTATTCATCTCTAATTTGGAAAAGGTAAATCACCTTATTTATTAATGCGATAATCTCCTTTGTGTTGAATTTTTACTTTGTCCTTTATTGATTCTGTTTCTTTGTTGTTGCATATTATTGAGGAGTGTGTACCAATAAGCAATTCAATACATTTCCATTATAGTCCTGGTTCATCTTTACCTACCAGGATGCACTTCTGAACCTAAAATTACACAGGCAATGGGAAACTTTTTACCCTGAAAAAGTATTGCAAATGTGTAATGCAAAAAAAAAAAAAAAAGCTGCAGCAGTGACAGCTATGAACCCTGGAGCTGGCCAGGGGCAGGGGGGCATATGAGCCCTCCCCCCAAGACTAGGCTAGAGGTGCTTGATCCTTCCCTCAAACGATGAGGCAAAGTTGAAACACCAAGACTCTGATGTAGCTGAGCCTCCACAGGAATTAATAATCAAAAGGAAACTAAATGATCAAACACCAAAATAGATAAATAAAATATTAAGATACCTCATGTAGCAGAGCCTTCCCAGGAATAACAAAGGCTTCATGCAATCTATCCTATGCACACTTGGGAGTAAACTACATTAACACAAGAAAAGGAATTCTAAATACACATTGTACTTGTTAGAATTTTTGTATGTAAGGATGACTTAATCATTATGGATGGGAGGAATATCTCTTGGTCAGTTGCTGTCCACTCACATCTCATCATATGTGGATATGTGACATTGGGGGCTAGAATCTTGTATCAGCTAATACTTAACAAAGTGGTTAACTAAGTAATTTCTCCTGGCCCACCTCCCCAAACGCTGATGGAAACATTACTCAACTGTGCTCTGATCATCAGAAGAATGGTCCTCCTTCCTCCCATGCAGCTGATGTCCAATAAAGTAGGTTGGGGCAAGTTCTGCTTGTGGCAATAGCGTAAAAATTGTCACCATACAGTGATTCTGAATACAAAATAGTTGGGATTAGACAACTGCTACAGTTAGTGTCAGTTAGGTAACTGTTTTTTATTTACTAACATTACTTGGTCATGATTTTGACACCATTTCCATGAATATAACTGTTCTCCCAACCTACTTTACTGGGTATTCACTTGAAGAGGTAAAGGATGACCATTCTGACAACAATCAGAACATGATTGAAGATATTTTCATCAGGTTTTTAGGAACTGGGCCAGAAGTTACTTAAATTCAAAACACACTGCAGAAATAATCCAGTTTGAGACTGCTTTAACTGCCCTGGCTCAGTTCTAGGGAATCCTAGAAACTGTAGTTTTGTGAGACATTTAGCCTTCTCTGTCAGAGAGTTCTGGTGCTACAATAAACTACAGTTTCCAGGATTTCCTAGCACTGAGCCAGGACAGTTAAAGTGATCTCACACTGGATTATTCCTGCAGTCTGTTTTGGATCTTAGTTAAGTACTTTGATATGTATAAGCTGATAACAGGATTCTGGCCAGGATTTTTTGTTCCAAATATACATCACTTTATGCTTGCTTTTACTTTACAAACTCTTGCTTTTACTTTACAAACTCTTTTTGTTCTTATCATCTCAAATAATTTAATATCCTCAGCAACTTTGACCACCTGCCAGTGTTGAGCCACTCTCTCCAACTCTGCTTAAAAATATTTCTGGGGGTCCTGGCAGCAGTGATAGATTAAGATCTGTAGGTCAGGATGGAACAAGAACATTTCCCATCAACAACAACTTCTGCTCCACAGAAATAAGACAATTCCATTAAGAAAAAATAGCTCAGGAGACAATGTTCATTTCATGTCCCAGCAGATTACAACAGGATGTGTTTAACAGCCTTGATGTATGAAACTATTCTGTGGAGAATTCATATGTTCCAGGATTGTCAAACAAGATGTTACCAGAGGTCAATTGTTGCTTTTTTTGCTGCAGGGTGGGGGTGAAGTGAAGACACCAGATACAAGATAAGTGGTGAATTTTGCAATGCCTTGACAGGTTTGTGATGTACAGGAGATGTGCTGTCAAAATGGTGTCTTTAGCCAGAAGCAACCATGTTTTCAATATTTTTCTTCCCACGTTTACTTCTGTAACAATGTTTTGATCAGTTCTAAATTGGGACAAGCAAGAAATAGCAAGCTAGAAATATGCTATGTGTTCTGAAAAATGATCAACAAAACATTTCAAAGCCTTTGCTCATTATTTTCTAGCCATGCAGGATGATAATAAAAGAAAATATTACAGAATGTCTAACAATTTTGAAAACAAGAGGTCAAAGAAATAGCTCCAAGATCTCCCAAGACTGCTCATTAGTGGTGCTTACTCATACTTCTCAATTTTTCCTGTTAAATACTGGCTTCTATATTGTCATTTCTTTGTTCAGCTAGATTAATTTTTCTTCACTGTCAACTTGTATGTTTGTAAGGGCCTAAAACAGGTATGTATATTCTGGTCTTTCTGATATATATGTATATAGGTATGTACTATGTATGTATATGGAGCAGTCATATTGTTGCACACCAATGCAACGTACAAATATCCAAGGTTAGTGACACCCGAGGAAATAATCTGATAAGCACCCCTTGTTGTCATTAATATAGAACAATTAATTAAATAACAGTGTGCTGCCATTTTTTAACACCCAATGTGCTGTTTGAGGAATCTTCCTCACTATACCCAATGATAGGGCCAGACTTGTCCTCCATAGCTTTTGACTCCAACGGCTCTCTTGCCTACAGTCATGTCAACACTATCTGACCCCATCCTCTTGGTGGTGGCATCCTACACCCATCTATCCTCTCCAACTGCAGGCTAATTTCCAAGGCCAAACTTATCTTGCCACCTCATTTCCGTATCCAATGGCTATGTCGTTGTCCACAAACAACCATAGTTAAAACTGGACTTTCTATTTCATTTCCATACACAAAGGATTTTGAATTTGAATTGACATTCTCTCACAAGGGCATATATATGTCTGTCCCTGGCTTCCACGCCACCAAAAGCCTCTGAGGAAGTAGACTGATGTTCATGCTGCCAACTTCTTTCTTTAAGTTAATCTCAAAGGTGCTATAAGATCTCCCTACATACATTGCCTTATTAGAATATGGGCAAAAGACCTTTTAATTGCCTTTTTTGAAGTGTGCCCATGGCAGCTTTAGCATAGCCCTTCCATTAGTATGCACCTCAGCTGCTCACTCATATTGACAGCAGGGTTTATTTTAAGCTCTCCTCCCCACTATGTACAAGAAGCTGGAAAGCAGGTACCAAGAAGATGCTTTTTTCTATCTGCCCTGCATTTTGCATTACCATGCAGTGCATTGTAGGTGGCTGACAGCTTCACCAAGGCACTGACTGAATATAGATTATAACTGTTCCTGACTTGTGATGGCATTGTGGACCAAAACAGAATTAATAAAATATATGCAGTGGTGAAAGTCATTACAAAATCTGGTAATAAAAAGCAGGACTTTCTAGGTTTCAGTGCACCCCAGACTCATGGTGTAAAATAAGTAGTGAATGAAATCAACAATATCTGCAGCAAAACAGGGGGATCCAAAGCAGGTAGCTGTATTTCTATGTATACTCTTTGATCACAGATACAGCAGTCATATTGTTGGTCCCAACAATATACGATCATTATATGATTATGAGCACTGAAAGTAACAGTAGTCATTTTAAGATTCTGTTCTTTATCATATCCACATCTATTCATTTTAAAGAAATGATATAGTTTCTGATAAAGTCCAAATCACAAACTATACAAAAACCTATTTCCTGGCGAACATTTTATTTTCCCACTGCACAAAATGTGTCCAGCTTCACATTAAAATAATGGCTGATGCACTGGCCAAATGATAGAAATTCTGGGCCCTTCATCCAGAAGGTTGTCAAAGACCCTGTGGACTATGTTGTGGCTCTGTTTGGTGGGTGTTAGTGAATCGGATCAGTATGGCTTTAACTAATTGGAGTTGATGGAAGGTGGGCACCAATGCAGGCAAATTAAAAGTAAGATAGGAAAAGCCCAGAGTGAAGGCCCAAAGGACCAAGGCACCTGAAGGAACCGTTCATATTCTGGGTTGTCCTGGTCTACCCACCTTGTTCACAAATTCCAAAGGAGTCGAGGTGCCATTCAGCAAAACAGTAGAGGTCTCCAGGAGTTTGCTGTGGCATTCTGACAGCATCCTAACCAGCCTATTTGCTACCGCTGGACAGATGGACGGGGTCCTTCCCAGGAAGGCAGACAACCCCTCTGAAGTGTCACCCAGTGCAATATGCACACCCAACCCCAGAAATGTCCCTGGTCTGAAAAGTCTCTTTTCTCTTCAAGGCAGCAGTTTGACCCTAAGATTCTTCCCCTCACTTTGAAGTCTGGGAGAGCCAAGCTCTAAGAGATAGGGACAGGAAGTCATATCTGAATGCTATAGACAAGCCATGGGCTAATTTGTAATGTATTCAGCCTAAAGCTTTCCAGTTCCATCTTTGCAAGGGGCATTATAAACAAAGTGGAATGATTTTGTGGCGACCACACAGAAAATACAGAATTTTGCTTTGTCTTAGAGTGCCTTGGTGAAGACAATCTTCATTGGCAATTTTAAAGTAATCAAAATGTGTTTATTTATTTTTTACTCATATAAAAATATACAGCCTAGTCTTCTAGTGCTCACCTTTCAGGTTGAATAACAACAATTAAAGTCAATAATAAAAATAATAAAAGTCCAGGCATTTTGTTCTTCCAACTCTAGTAACACCCACATACTGGATCATCATATGAAAAGTGCATTCATTTATTTATGCAGTTACTTTATGCTATATCTCAACATATAACTGATTGTTCAACAGTCAGCAGAATTTACTGTTGGAACACTAGAATACTTTTTCTGAATTCAATGTGGTGGTTCTTTGGCAGCCAATATTGTACAAAACAATGTGAGTTAATAGAAAATTCATTCCTACAGTCTGATTTCAAAAGAGGACCTTTTAATTGTTACTGTTGGAAGAAATATATCAACATAACTGCATCTTAAATCATCTAGAAAAATGTAATCTTTGGCCATTTTTCCATTGAGCAAAATGTTGTTTCAGACAAAGAAATGGGTCCTGTTTCTTTGTATGTTTTTAGTGAGTGTTCTCTAGGGCAGTGCTATTTACTTTGCAAGATCATTGTAAACATTCTGCTATTTTATTCAGTAGATTTTTGAATCATGCCCCAGTAGCTATGAAATGGAGTGTCTAGTATTTTTGGAAGTTCTTGGGATGTATATACTGATATTTCATTAACCTTTCCTTTAAAAAAATTAAAAATATATTGGCCATGTTTATTATAGATGTGACTTTCAATGAAGACCTGCCAAAAGGGGAAATTATTTATTCAGCAATTTATTCAGTTGAACAGCAGTTGTTCTACAGGAATCACATTAATTTTATTTATTTATTTTAAAATCCACATCCTCATTTGCTTTATATGCCAAACAGGACAGAATAAAAGGGTTGTTGGAATGGGAAATCTCCAGGCATGTAGTGAGCTAGGTGTGGTTTTTCAGTCATACATATTGTTGGAAAGTTGCACATTGCTCTTGGCTATGCAATATTGCCAACTGAACTAGATTCCATTAGACTGCACACATTTGTGTAGATGCTTATTTCAGCTGCCAAAATTTTAAAGAAATTGGACTGCACAAAATTCCTTTAAAATTTTTGTTTTTTAACAAGGACACTGACACATTTGCCTTTCATGTTACATATTAAAACAACAGAGTAAACAACAGTAAGCAAAGACTTAAAAAAAACTGTGGGGGGGGGGGAAGGATATCCCAACCCATAACTGATCTGTTTCTTAGATGAGAAACTAGAAAATATGACCAAAATTTTCCAGTATTTACATGATTCTGCCCATGCTTTCTCATTTAACTTTACCAGGCAAAGCATAGCAAGATTCAATATTTTTCAGTGTCATCAATATTAAATCCTTATTCTGCATTATAACATGAATCCAAGTTTCCTGAGAGTCTTCACTATATTAGGGATATATCATTCCAGTAGTGTAAGACTCAATGGCAAGACTAGAAAACCTGAAACCTTGGGATCAGTATAGCCCTCTTGGATTCAAATCCAGCCATCTGGTCTTCCCCAGATGGCTATACTCCCTTGCACCGACAGAAAAATGACACCATACTCAACTTTATGGTTGTAAAACTTGGCCACAACTTTATTTGTACAGGGTAATCGATAATTTTTTAACATTTCAATTTAACCAAAATTTTTATTGTTCTTGACACATGTGTTCCTTTACATATCTAATTTAACCAACTATGTCAATCTATCCCTTTAATTCATGTGTCAAGAACATCAAGTTCCAAATAAACCCCACATCGAATAAATCATCTCCCCCCAAACAAAATTACATCATAATTCAGCTCATGATGTAACTTGTCCATGCTGTTATCAATTTGTTTGGTGATGACATAGCAACAAATTGATTAATCCCTTGACGGATACTCTTTGTCCACTTAAATTTGAACCAATTTTGTAATTTCAATTAACTAACTTATCCCCGGGGGGGGGGGGAATCCTGTCCGCCATAACATTAAAAACAGTTTGGTATAACATAACATAACCAGAACCCTGACACTCAGTTGTGACAGATTAACTTCACTTGTCCACAATGCAACATAAACACAATAACAATTGCACTTAGTCATAGCAAATATGCTAACAAATACAAGCATAACCCAATTTATTCTCAGGGAGGTTGAAAAACCCAGGTCACAATAACTCTGGGAAAATTCTCTCCCAGAAGGTGACCAGCCCCAACCTAAGAATAAATGCTTATTAATGAAGGGTGGGTGGGATGGGTTGCTTGTCTGCTTCTATAAAATGGCTGCCACCACGAGGCAGCCTTGTAATCCTGTTGGTAGTCTTGAGATAAGTGAGACCACCATCGAGACGGGATCCTAGAAGATCCCTCTCCTGATTGGCAGAGCGGTTAAGGAAGGGGCGGGACTTCCCTCCCACCCAGCCAATCAATCGTCCAGCATCATTTAATGGCCGGCGCAATGAAGAACCCCTCCCCAACACGTCGGGGGGGGAGGTCTTTCTCTATTATACCATCACTTAGTGGTTTCCCAGCTTTTCCCAATCTAAAAGGCTGAAATGTCTGTCATAAAGTTTAGCTGCTGGCCATAAGATCATTAATATATGATGGCATTTTTGGCTCCTTCTTTTTGCTTCATTACCTCTCACATTTTGAATATGGCCTCAAGAACTTATCTGAAGTTGAATTTGGCTGGGAAAGGGTTTTCTACTTTACTTTATTTCCTTTCTGAGAATTATGGGACTGCCCTCAAATATCTTCAGGCCAACAAATGTAGTTTGGTTTTCTCAGTTGAATGGTGAGATAGTGGTCTGACACTTGGGGTTATGACAACTCCCCTTTAATGTATGAATCATTTTCTGTTGAGATTTAGCCTAAAGTCACTGCATGCAGTTTAGAATGCTTGAGACACTGTCTTAATTTTATAATCCATCTATGACCCTTCCTATACAGAAACTGCTTTGCATTAGCCATTCCATGTTCTGATAGCCTCTGGCTGGATTACTGCAGTGGGATTTAAGTGCAGTGTTCGCTGAAAATGGTCCAGAAATGGCAGCTGGTAACTGTTAGTCCACGTCATGACTTTATTGAGACTAACTGAGAAGAACAGAGCATGCACTTCCGGGCCGAGTTCAAACTGCTGGTTTTGACCTTTAAAGTTTTCAGTACTTGTATTGAAGCACTTCCTCCCATATGTACTTTTCTAGAACCTGAGATTATCTTTAGGGGAAAACTGAGACACATGGGACAAGTAATGTCAAAGTGTGGTCGAGATGGCAAAAGTTATTAATAAGGAAGAATGCACAAGCTGGGAGACATTGCAACAGTTTGTTTTTGCATGAGCCTACTATGAAGGGCAAAATTACATCTGCTCCTGTTGAACACAAAATACTTTTTTAAATTTGGATCCATTGTATAGTAACTGAAATAAACTGAGACCAGAGGGGGGAATTGGGAGGAGGAGAAAGATGTTGGGATACTTTAAAAACTTCTGAAAAAGTGGGATAATGGAGTCCCTACCAAACTGGTACAGTTGAAGGGCAGAGAGGTGTGGTTGGTGGCTATTGATGAAAGTGTCTTTTCATTACTGGTACCCTTCTTATGAAATACCCTGGCATCTATTTGGCTGCCATTTTGATACCAAGCCTTTTAGATATTGTATAAACCTGTTGTTGTTGGGTGCCTTCAAGTCATTTCTGATTTATGGTAATCCTAAGGCAAACCTGTCACAGGTTTTTCATGGCAAGGTTTGCTCAGAGGTTTGCCATTGCTTTTCCCTGAGGCTGAGAGCATGTGACTTGCCCAAGGTCACCTAATGGGTTTTCATGGCCAAGTGAGAAATTGAACTCTGGTCTCCAGAGTCATAGTCCAATGCTCAAATTATTATGCCACGCTGGCTCTTGTAGCATTTGTAGCTTGTTAAATTTATTTCAGTCCACATTTTGCTTCCTGTTTCTCAGTTTGAAATCCTATTTTTATCACTATTGTTATTTAATTTCAATATATTATGTATAAAACAATTTACTGTATTATTTTAAGTTCTAACCTGCCCTGAGATCTTTTTGTTATGGTGTAACTGATAATTATAATACATAAAATGATAATGATAATAATGTTGCTGTTGTTGTGTGCCTTCAAGTTGTTACCCGTTATGGCAACCATTAGGCCATAATAAGGCCTGGATACCTCCAAATGCCCTTACAGCATCTAGTGTTACTCCAGGATAATACATCCATTTATACTTTATACACTACGAAAGAGAAGTGCCCAGAGGCAGTTTAAGTTACAGCAATGAGAGTTAAATAGCTAGAGTATGTGAAATTCAGAAGTATGTAACACTAGAGCCAAAGCTGTAAATTCCATATTCTTCTACAAATATATATATAAATATAGACAGGGGGAAAGTAGAATGATAAACATGGAGCAAGTCATGGGAGCCAACTGGAAAGGAGTAAAACCATGCATAAATGTATTTTTAAAAGGCAGCTAGGTATTAAGACTACTTAGCATAAATATGCAGATAGATATACATATACATAAATATACATGGCTCTCAGCTTTCATTTCCCAATCACATATTCTTCTAAGATATACAAAGCAGAGTTTAGGGTGTACAATTCTCTATACCTTATTGGCAAAAAAGATTTCTCAATTAACAAAGTAAATAACCATTCTAAATTTAAGCAAGCTAGTTCCCTATTGTGTATTCTCCTGCTCTCTTGTAATATAAATGCAAAACATCTGAAAAAGAGAGTTTTAGGAATGTGTTAAGATCTCATAGTGGTGTTTATTATTCATTTAATTACATGTACTATATAGATAGACCTCCATTTTCATGGCAGACCTTTAGCAAGTCAGATAAATAGATGGGTTTTCACAGAAATATCACAGAAAGACATTAAAACTGATAAAATAATATGTCTTTCCTTAGCTAAAAATCAAAATAAAGGAATAGCAAAATAATTTTGTTCTCTTCCTTGGCAATATAATTCATTATTTTAAAGGGCCTGAATCCAATTGCTAGTCCCAATTACTATAGATTGACTGAATCAATAGAAATTGGACAAGTCAAAGTTCTACTCTAATTGGGAACTAACCACTGGATTTACTTAGTAGTGTAGCTATGCTAATATATACTGACAAAAGGACTCATGACAACTATCACCAGATTTCTAAACCTGTCTCTAAAATTAAACTCTGCTGAATTCAGGAGATCACTACTAGTACCTACGATTAGCAATGCAAAGAAAGGTTTGGCCACGATTCTAGTTGAATGTATGTCAAAATTAATGGAACAGACTTAAATCCTACCAATTTCTATGCCAAGCAAGTTCAGCTAAAATATTTTATTCAGGCAGATTTTTGAAATGTAATTGAATGTGAGGGAGGGTACCGTAAAGTTTTAATTATTACCTTTAAAAAAATTGACAGAAAGTTTGTTTTGATTTGGAGTTGTTAACTTATCTCTAGGTAGTCACCATCCAGATTTACACATTTTTCCAGCTTTTTTTGAAACTCCAAATACCATTATTGTAGAAATCTGCAGATTGCACCTCAAACCAGTCTTCCACTTCATAAATGACATCATCTGTGTTGTCAAATCGGTGACCCCGCAATGAATTTTTCATTTTTGGGAAAATAAAAAGTCACCTGGTGATGAAGACACTGACAACATTTTACCAATATACTATAATAACTTCCAGGTGATAATTATTACTTTACAATACCCCCTAGTACCTCTCCATCTTACACTTTAGTCACTTTAGTCAAAACCTGTAACAAAAATAAAGGACACAGTGAGATGATTTTCTCAACATCATGCACTTAGTGACCAATGACAACATTTCATCAAAATACCATAATAATTTATAGGTGATAATTATTACTTTACGATACCACCTCGTATGTTCATGAAAGGGTTTTAAACTGTTTCAAAAAGAATTGGGCACAACCTCTTTTATGGTTGTGTTTCTAATTGCATTATAATTTCATTTTAAGTTATATTTTAATTGCAAGTTTAATCTAAAATTGTATTTTATTGTTCTTAGCTGCCTTGAGGACAGCCAATGTAGTGTAGTGGTTTAAGCACTGGGCTATGACTCTGGAGACTAGGGTTCGAATCCACACTCACCACAGAAAACCACTGGATGACTTTGGGCAGGTAACATTCTCTCAGCCTCAGAGCAAGGTAAACAAATAACATGAACAAATTTTGCCCCAAACAAATCTTGCCAAGAAAACCCCATGATGGTTCACCTTAAGGTCAGAAACAACTTGAAGGCATATAACAATAAGTTGTTTTGAGTACCAATTTTATTGGAATGTAGAAAATAATTTTTATAAATAAATAAATAAATAAATAGCTGCATCTGAATCTGAAGCCATCCTGAAAGTAAAATCTTACTTCATTACCTGTTGTTGTTGTTGCTGCTGCTGTTATTTTGGCCTAACAAATGCTAGCATCTGCAAACATAGCAACTGGGTGAGCTGGGGAATATGCACACACACTTTCTTATTTCTTTTGTTGATAAAGTAAAGGGCCAAACTAGCCTATACAATGCCTATACATATCAGATTATGATGTAATATAAAATGTGATTTATCATCATCATCATCATCATCACACCCTCCTCCCAAAACTGCGACTCAGGGCAGCTTACAATATTTAAAAAAAAAGTACAATATAACACAGTATCTGTTTGTACCATTGTAAAGCATATTACAGTCAGCCCTCCACATTTGCTGCTTTGATTTTTGCAGATTTGATTACTCATAGATTTGATTACTATGTTCTCACTAGGAATCTTTGGGTCCTCCAGTGCAACTCTATGGTCAATTTCTACTAAAAGTCATGCTAGATGATCTAGAGGTTCCTAGAAAGAACATTTCTCTAGGCATTTGTAGGTCCTCCATAGCAATTCTATGGTCAGCTTACATAGACATCCCTTAAAAGAACAACAATCAACACCACCTTGAGAAAATACAAGCCTGTGACTAACATCACCATTTTATTTTATTTTTCTCCTGCATGATTCTTAACACCTTTGCCTGATGAAGAAGCCAGTGGAGCTTCTAAACCTTGCATCATGTATTTTATGCATTTTGGTTGGTTGAATAAAGTTACCACTGTTTTGTAGATTTTGGATGTTAGTGAATGTAAGAAGTAGCATATATTATATGATAAAATTATTTAATAAATATGTGTCTATAGTCAGATATTGGTCACCCAGTACAACCTTTAACCCAATATTTTTTGTGATGAAGGATACTGAGAAGTCAGATATAGTTATATATTATGCTTATTGTTAATTGACATCAATTTGGTTTCAATTTATGGCAACCATATGAATGAGAGACCTCTAAGAGATGGCATTTCAGGTCTTGCAAACTCAGGGCTGTAGTTTCCTTTGCGGAATCAATCTACACATGTTATAGTCTTCCTCTTTTCCTATTGCCTTCAACTTTACTAATCATTATCATCTTATCTAATGAGTTATGTCATTCTAGAATATGTCCAAAGTATGATAGCCACATTTTAGTCATTTTGGCTTCTAACGAGAACCCAGACTTGATTTGCTCTGGGATCTATCTATCTATCTATCTATCTATCTATCTATCTATCTATCTATTTTCTTCCAGCACTACAAATGAGTTGATTTGCTTAATATTGAGAGACTGAATAATTATTCTTTATTCCCTTTGCCTATTTTTTTGTCATGTCTATTATTTTGCTTACTACAGCACGAACTATAGAAGTACCATAACAGTACCTTATATGCTTTTGATAGTAAGAGTAGAACCTACATAAAGATCCTGATGACAGCATAAATTCAAAAAGAAAGGCATGTAAAGATGTTTACTCAGGGTAGTGAAATGAAACCTAGTAATTAGTCTTAAAGGGAAGGAGATTAAGTAAAAAACAGTACACCATTGGAGAAGGACCAAGGAAAATCATCAATGCATTTAACTGATATGAGAAGTAGAAGAGGAATTGAAAAAGTAAATATATTGCATGGTGCACAATAAATGTGTAGATAGCAAAATGCTGTGAAAATTTCACATAAGAAGCAACCCTGGTCTGGATTGCTGAGAAATACAAACATGCTAA
Organism: Phrynosoma platyrhinos; assembly: GCA_020142125.1. NCBI lineage: Eukaryota > Metazoa > Chordata > Lepidosauria > Squamata > Phrynosomatidae > Phrynosoma > Phrynosoma platyrhinos. The sequence continues at coordinate 84,498,891 of JAIPUX010001880.1, forward strand.
GAACTCATATAGCCCCAAGTAGTCTAGTGAAGCACAATCAATACAAATGTGGGCATCTCCAAAATAAGATGACATCAAACCACAAATATTCAGCAGTTTTGAAACCATGATGATAGGAAACGTTGAAATCTCAGTCACTTCACTCCATATACAGCTTAGACCCAGACTATCTGAAATACCTTTTCTCCCCATACAAACCTATCAGAGATCTAAGATCTTCAGGGGAAAGCTTTATCTTGGTTCCACCACTATCACAGTCTCATTAGGTGAGGACACAAGAGACCTCTTCTCAGTGACTGCTTCAAATCTCTGGAACTCCTTCTGTGGGAGGCTAGGCTCCTCTCTGCTCTCTTTCTATTGGCAGGCAAAGAGTTTTCTGTTTAAGGAAGCTTTTAATGAGTAATTGTTAGTAGGGACGCTTCTTATGGGAGGGTGCTTTTTAAAACATTTGTATGCTTTTTAATTATATTTTTAATGTTATTTTAATGTGATGATTTGAATTGTGTTTTAAAATGGTGTTGTTTTTAGTTTAGTCTTTTGTGAGCTGCCTTGGGTTCTAATCCAGGAAAAAGGTGGCATATAGATGAAATGAAATGAAATGAAATAAACAAATAATCTTGTAGATTCAGTCTCTTACTGCCTATAAGGTTCAGGAACTAGATAACATTTTCAATATTCTTATGAACAGAATTTTTATATTTGTATTCAAGGATAAGGACATGTTTTTCATACTGCTGCCAAATATGGTGTTGAACATAAGAAACTTCTCCAGGAATTGTTGCTGTGGTTGCATATTGAGTAATAATATCTTGGAAATAATTATCTTTCCCTCTTGTTTACATAAAGCTGAACTTTGGTTTATATGCTTTGTTTCCCCACTGCAGTTTTAAATCTTAAACATGGAACAACTATGCTTCTGAAGTGTAGTGTTAGGTACAGCAATGAAAGAGATAAAGAGAAAAGGATGTTGTACAAAATGCAATGTTCTAGCAGTATAATGGCTGCAATGGAAATAAGTAAAATGTCAAGGAAAATCCAAGCTGGAATTGTTGGCTTCTTTCAGCTCTAAGTACTCTGGAATGAAAATCAAATGTATGCTGGAGAAATCAGGCAAGTAGAAGTATATACACAAGTGAGCTGTAGTTTTGAAACACTATAACAATTCTAATTTTATATTTAAAATTACTTTTGAGTACATGATTGACACATGTGGGGAATTTTCAGAATCCTAATGAATGCCTACTTAGAAATAAGTGCCCACTTATAAAATGTTTCACAGAAAATTTTGCAATATGGACTGTCTCCAGAACCTACCACTCCATGACTCAATATATGGAGCCAATAAAATAAGTAATAGACCAGTGCTATCTTTTAGGGAGGGAAGTCAGAAACTAACAATGGATATCTTCCTAATGCACATCTAATGAGAAGCAAGGGAAGGGCTTCAAAGATTAAAAGAAAAGGCTGAACATATTTCATTAACCATTAGTCAGTCAGAAATGCCAATCTGTTTATTTTGGGTGGGTGACTTTTTTAACACAGTAAATTGGAATTCTTGATTGTTTATGATAACTTTAGAAACCATACAACTGATAGAGTTTAATCTAGGCTGAAAGATGAGTGTCTGTCTCCTTGGATTCTTCACATTGCATATCAGTCTCAATTGCCCTTTCCCAATTGGCTCTCAAAACATTGCTGTGTAAGAATGAAACATATTTTCCAACCAAGTAAATTCCAGGCATAGCACATCCTCTCTAAGTCTGGTAAAAAGCCATCTAGTCATTTTCATGTGGTGTGGTAACAAACAAACAGAAACTGTGACTGCATCTAAACTGCAGAAATAATGCTCCTTGACGCTGCTTTAACTGCCATGGCTCAATGCTTTGGAATTCTGGGATTTGTAGTTTGTTGTGGCACCAAAGTTCTCTAACAGCAAAGGCTAACTATCACACAAAACTAAAAATTCCAGAATTCCATAACATTGAGCCATGGCAGTTTAAGCAATGTCAAACTGCATTTATTTCTGTAGTGCAGATGCAGCCTGTAATTAGTATAGATTAAATACTGTGATGATGCACATCGTAAACGAGAACATCTTTTTTTGGGGGGGGGGATGACTTGCACTTTTGATATTTATTTGTCAAATGAGTTCTTTATTCCCCACTAACCACCACCCATAATATATCTAGTAATGCACTTTCGGGGCTTGAATATATGCGATTTTCCATTTTTGTAGGAGAGGGTCCGGAACAGATCCCCCGCAAAAATGGAGGGGTGACTGTAATTTTAAAAGATGCAAATAGTCAAACACAAGTATATATCTGGAGGACAGAATGTTTTATTTATTTACATACAGTAAACACATTTCATCCTTGCAGCCCAGTACTGCAAAATCATTTTGAACCCCAATAGCCTCAATTACTGCAGCTATGAAATGACTAAGCTGAAGTCCCAGAAGAATATTTTGCCTCTTGTTTACATGCCAGGATTGTGTTGGGGGAGGGAAATGTTCTTGAAAAATCATTTTGACCACGTACCCATTTATTCAAACTACTCTTTTATGAAATTCTCCAGCACCAATTTTACAAGCTTTTAGACTCCAATTCCAGAAAGTGTTATTTTTCCTGGCTTTTTAAACTGTATATGATGACTCAATGTTTTTCTGCATGCATATCTTTCCTTCCTCCCACCTCACTCTCTCGCATTCTATGCATAGTGGTTTTTTTTTTACAATCTTCCAATTATTTTTTCTGGTGTTATGATTTGTGTATATTGCATAGTGATCTGAAATTTTTATTTGATGGAAGGTGGTATTAGAAGGTTTTAAATATATAAATGTTTCTAAAACCTTTCATCAGAAATGGTCCTGGGACCACTTCTCCAAAACTGAAATGACTATAATAGCATAAGTTCAATTGTACCAAACAAATTAAAATTACATTAAAAATAGTAAATTCTGATTCTGATAAGTTTGGCAAAAATGAAAATATCTTCTACTGCCTCTAACAGGAGATAAGAAAATAACACAGCAGTCTAAATAGAGATGTAGTTGTACTGTAGCAGAGAAGATAAAAACTGTGTGCCTGATCTGTCTACTGCCACACTGCTAACTTTGTATGAACAACTTGAAGACTGCTGCTCATCTTCTTATTCAGGGGTAGGCAACCTTTTTGGGCTGGGGGCCGGGTTGCTGTCCCTCAGACAATTGGGGGGGCCGAAGCACCATAAATAAATAAATAAATAAATTAAAATTAAAATTTAAAAAATTAATAAAAATTAAAAACATATGCATGCACACTCTCTCAGCTCCAGAAAGCCATGGCAAAACCCCTGTGGAGATTTTGCCAAGAAAACCCCAAGAACAAGTAATAACAACAATAATCAATATCATTATGGTAGGCGGTGGCGGCAGCGGCGGCAGGACCAGACCTGGGCCGGTACAAAGGCCTCAGGGGGCCGCATCCGGCCCCCGGGCCTTAGGTTGTCTACCCCTGTTCTTATTGCTCAGACCAGTATTTGACTTGAGGGTTATTCAGATGTTTTTTAGTATGTGAGTAATCTCACTCATGCATTCCAGTTTTGTTGTACATTATTTTTTAAAAATCAGAACCACATCTTTGCACATCTCTGTGCATTTCTGTGAGATCTGTTGCTCACACATGTCAGCACTGCAAATAAAGAAGGAGTCAATGATGCAGATGTATTTGAAACACGTTCAAGGCATGCAGAGTTTTATCCCAGTTTATCCTGGGTCTATTCGCATTGGTTATTCACACAGCTGACAATGCAAACCATTGCATCAATCCCATAAATAAAGGGAGACAATTCCTTAGGTAAAAATGCCAGCAAAACTCCAACCTTTTGTTGATCATCCAACTTTCCCCCTTCTATCAATAATTTATTCAGTAAGCAAAAGATTTTTTCCATATCTTTCACTGGATTATCACTACCCACTAGCTGGAGAGAAAATAATTTTCTGTACAGCTCAATCTGATTTTGAATACCTGTCTGTCCATATATATATTCTGATTGAATCATATTCCAAGCAAATGCTTTATTTTTCATGTGTATAAGCTGAGCATCCCCCAAGCATTGAATTATAAGGCTCTTTGTCTTACAGTTTCTATTGTCCTATCTTGACATATCTGCTTCATTGTGGGCTGGATTTTCAGTTTTCAAGGCACACGAAATACTTTCTTCTTCCATCTAAGTCTCAGTTCTGTAATGATATGGACGAATGTTGTCTGGTTGCAATTTGGGAATTAAAGCATGCCCATTTGTGCTGGTCTGAGCCATCTCTGCTTGCTTTAAAATCTCCATACATGTGGCCTTTTTTGTTTGTTTTTGGGGTAATCTGCCTCTTTTCATTGAACTTTCCAATGTGAGGGAAAGTGTTGGAGTCTCATTACTAAGTTTCAGAAGTCTTTGGACATTGTCCACAAACACCATATTATGATCAAGATGATGACTGATCGAGCTAGCAAATCAATATTACACAGAACTGCATAGAGGGAGCTGGGTTATATAACACTATGAAGCCAACTGATAAAACAGTGCTGAATTTCCTTGCATATTTTCCCTTTCAAAGGTTTATTTCTGTTTTGCCATAATGACTCTTGATTCCCCATGCACATCATAAGGGGATTTTTCTGCCACCACTGCTGTACAAAACAGAATTACAAAATGGCATCATTACTCTCTTCATGGTATACAGATTTTCAAAACCATTACCCATCAATCATACCCGGTGACTCCACCATTTTTTCTCCCTTTCAAGGAAAAAAACAACATGGCTACAGGGATGAAGCAGGTGCTTCCCTCTGTTCCCATGGCAACAACAATTTTAGCTAAAATACTGTACAGGCCAAAGATCTGCCTTTGTCTTGAAACAGGAACATAGTAGCTTGGGATTTACATCTAACCTCATTTTAAACTGATGGTGTGTGCTGCGCTTTTTGGTTCTGGTTTGTTTGTTTGCATTTTAAATTGGAGGCTGATGATAGCTTTGAAATGGCAGTGTTTCACTTAGGCCATCATGGAATGGGTTTTCGTGGTATTTAACTTTTTAAAAGGCTTCTGCAGAATTACTGAGGGAAGGATGCAAGCCTGAGAAATGAGGATGTTGGAAAATTGTTAAGGATGGAAAAAATACAACAGATTTGTTTCAGTAACTGTCACATCTTGGAAATCTACTTTTAAAAAGTTATTAATTCCCATGACTTGTCATGGTTTTGTCTCTTTTTAAAAAGTGATGCATCACCATGCCATCTTACAGTGTGTTAGAAGCTATTATCTATAATGTTGGTTGTTGCACCACTTTGCCACATTGCTTATTTGTCTTCTTCATAAAAAACCCAATAATTGACATGAAATCTATATAAAACTTTTTAAATTATTTTAAAATACCTCTTCAAATACAGTTAAAACATTTTAAAATGCCCTTTAAAAGTACGCCATTCTTCATTTTCATTACAAAAAAAAAAAGTTCTTGTAATTCATTACTTAAAGGTAAAGGTAAAGATATTCCCCATTGACAAGGTTGTCAAGTTATGTCCAACCATAGGGGGCAGTGCTCATCTCCGTTACTAAGCCAAAGAGCCAGCATTGTCAGAGACTACTCTGTGATCATGTGGCCAGCATGATTGCACAGAACGCTGTTTACCTTCTCACTAAAGTGGTACCTATTTATCTACTTGAATTTCCATGCTTTCGAACTGCTAGGTTGGCAGAAGCTGGGACTAATGACAGGAACTCACTCCATCTTATAACATGGTCTTATAACAATGAAAGGTGGCCATTCTCTTTAGAGCAGCTACCCTCAATCTAGGTGTATGGATCATCATCCCAAAGATTACATGTACAGAGCGAAATCCACATGGGAACACTATAGAATCTTCAAACTGGCACCTTCTATCTACTACACCAAATACATAAACCTGGCTAGCCTGAATGGCCCATGGTTTCAAACACTGGAACCCTCACTTGCCGGGGTACTTGACTCAATTCTCAGATCATATGCTATTAATATTAAAAACTATGTGAAAGATACAACTGATTTCCTGAAGAAAATACATTCTGTCAACAAAATCCCAGAGAACACCACTCTAGCCACTATACACTACACACTATACTCTACACAAACCTTACATGCAACGATGGATTACAAGCATCAAAAATGAAATTCTGAATGAGGCCATAGCACACCTAAGCCATGAAACTTTGTCATTTTATACTCAGTCATTACTACTTCACTTTTGGAAATCACATGTGCCATCAAGTTAATGTTTGCTTATAGGTACTCACATGTCACCACAGTATGTAAAGTTCTTTATGGTTAGCCTGGAATGATGCTTTGCCACTTCCTGTATGCCCTTCATCTACCTCAGGTATGTCGATGAGATCTTTATCATTTGGACTCATGGAAAGGAGTCACTAAGGACTCCTTAGTGGGATTGCCATCTGCGGATTTGAGCATCCATGGATGGCAAGCTCCATTGAGTTTAATGGCCATGCATGCAGGGGGTCCAGAACAGAATCCCTGAGGATAAGAATGACCCATTGTATCACCAGAATTTTGCTGCAAAGAATACCCAATTGCATGGGTAACATAAACCATGAAGAAGAACCAGGTCTAATGGTCTGAAGTCACATAAGGATAGATTTTGATTGAACATTACAAGGAATCTCTTGTTAGTAAGAGTGGCTCAGTAGTGGAACCAATTACCTAGAGAGTTGGTGAGGGCTTCTCCTCTGGACATCTTCAAAAAAGAAAGAAAGAAAGAAAAGGGCTGGATGCTCTAGCTGGAGATCTTGCACTGAGCAGAGCGTTGGACTCTATGGCCCATGGGGTCCCTTCCAACTTGATGATTCAATGATTCTTCAGACCATTGCTCTCCATATGTAGAATATGTTGAGAATGTGTGAAGACGGATGGAGTTTGAATGATCATGCATGCTGTCCTTTTGTGTAGAATCTGGATGCAAGGAGAATGTCCAAATACCATCTCACTTTAATTTGAAGACAATTATAAATAAGATGGGGAAACTTTGCCTGTGATTTTTGGCTAGTACTAATGGATTGTGGGAGCTGTGGTCCAAAATATCTAGAAGATCAGAATTTCCCACTTCTGTTATACACTTTACAACCAAAGACATCCTTTTGAATCAATAAACAAAATGTACAGCCACATTGAACCAGGAGCTGAATTCCAATACAACTGGAGGCTAGGTGGTTTAGAAAGGCTCATTTAGAGAAGAAAATGAGCATGCCATATTAATTACTTTTTTCTTGCAAAACAAGTTTTTATTATTGTTGTTAGTGTATACACACAAATCATACAAAAAAAGAGTAAAAACAGTTTACAACACAATTATTCAGTGTGACACTCGTAATGTGTACATAGTTAAGATCAATGACATCCCCACACACACACACACATACCCTCCCACCCCCTTAAGCATCCAACTGAATTGTGTTTGGAATTATAGTCAAGCATCATTTATAAAATATTCTTCTTTAAGTAATTGTTTGTATACATCCACAAATTAATAATATTAGTTAGATTGTTTGTCAGCTATGCTGTATTTATACACATATTAAACAAAACAGAAAAAATAACTGTAATAAAAGATAAATGGAAAAACGTAAGCTACTCATCTCTTTAAACAGTCTTCAGCTGCTTATTGTACTTGCATTTACATTTGTCACATGCCATTTCTGATCACAAAAGTTTATCAGTAGTTTCCAATTTTTATCCCATTCTTGAGTTTGTTTGTCCATCAGAGATATAATCAGTTTATCTAATTCTATCATATCAAGACATTTTATAAGCCAATCATCCATTGATGTTACCTCTTTTTCTTTCCACTTTTGAGCATAAATCAATCTGGCGGCTGATACAAAATATAAAATATATTTTAGATGTTTTCTTTCTTCCTTCCCCCCCCCCACTGTATTTAGTGAGAAATATTCCAGAGTCAATTTAATTGTAGTTTGAATTATTTGTTGTAATGTCTTATGGATTCCTTTCCAGAATTCTTTTGCTACGGGGCAGGTCCACCAAACGTGGTATAGTGAACATTCAGTCATGCCACATTTCCAACCTTTACCTTTTTCATAATGTTGGATTTTTGCCAGTTTGTTGGAGGTTAAATACTATCTGTGTAGCATTTTATAAAAGTTCTCTTTAATATCCATACAGTGAGTAAATTTTAGGTCTTAGCCCCATGCTCTTTCCCAGCTTTTCATTTTAATTGTGTAGTTGAAATTAGTTGCCCATTTAATAAGACATTCCTTAACAGTCTCAGATTCCATCTCTATTTTCGATAGAAATTTGTAAAATTAAGTTATTGTAGATTTCTGTGATTCTATTATTGTCTTGTCAAATTCTGTTTTTCTATTGCTTATTCCTTTTAATTTAAGATCCATTTTAAATCTTTCATTTAGTTGGCAATATGTAAACCAATGGCATAAATACCCCTCCTTCTCTAAGTTTGGAGGTGTTTTCATGGTCGCGGAATCTCCATCCCATTTTAGCATATCTTCATACTTTAAATAGTGTTTCTGTTGTGTTGCTTAAGCAATCTTGAATGCTTCTTGTGGGGACAGCCAGTTTGGCAGTTTGGAATAATTTTTTTGTTTCATTATTGACCATACTTGAAGGAGAGCTCTTTTGATAATACGATCTTTAAATTCCTTGTTGACTTCTACTTTATTATAAAATAGGTAGCCATGCCATCCATATCTGTTATTAAATCCTTCCAGCACCAATGTCCTTTCATCACTGAGTATTATCCATTTATGGATCCAATCAGCTGCACAAGTGTAATAATAAATTTTCAAGTCTGGGATTCCAAACCCTCCTCATTCCTTAGTGTCTTTCATCACTTTCCACTTTACTTGCACTTTTTTTTCCAGCCCAAATGAATTGGGATATATCCCTCTACCAGAGTTTAAAAAAATTATCATTAGTTAGGATTGGTAGGTTTTGAAATAAAAACATTACTTTCAATAGAACATTCATTTTAACCAATTAAATCTGACCCATGAGTGATAAGTTTAACATTGACCACCTATCCAAATCTTTCTTTATGTCTTTCCATAGAGGCGCATAATTATTGTTGAATAATTCCAAGTTCTTTTTTGATAAAGTTATTCTGAGATATGTCACCTTTCTACAAATTTGGAGAGAGTCTGATCGATCATCTTCTCTTTTTTTTTTTTTTACATATTCATTGTTAATATAATTGATTTAGATTTGTTAAGTTTGAATCCAACAAAACTTCCAAAATGTTGAACTTTTCCAATTAATTCTTTTATATTCTCAATTGGCTCTTCGAGGTTAATTACTAAATCATCAGCATAGGCTCTTATTTTGTAACTGTGGCCCTTAATTTGGGCCCCTGGGATTCTTTTGTCTTTCCTTATTAGATCAATTAGGATTTCTAAAGTCAAAATAAATAGTGAGGGAGAAAGTGGACACCCTTGTCTGGTCCCCTTTGTAATTGGGCAAATTTTCATTTTTTTCTCCATTTATTATTATTTGCACTGATTGTTCTTTATATATAGCCTGAATCGAACTTAAGAACACACCACGAAAGTCCACTGATTTCATTATTTGTCATGAAATCCCAATTAACCTCATCAAAGGCTTTATCAGCATCTAAAAAAAATAGTGCTGTCTTTTTCCCCGGATTTTTTTCATAGTACTCTATTAGGTTAATCATGGTTCTTATATTTTGTTTCATATACCTTTGTGGTAAGAAGCCACACTGATCTTTTTGAATGATATCTTGAAGTACCATCCTTATCCTCTTGGCTAAAATTGCTGCAAACAATTTATAATCTAGGTTTAACAAAGAGACCAGCCTGTAATTCTGGGAAAGAGACAGATCTTTATTAGTCTTTGGTACTGGAGTAATGTTTGCCTTTGTCCAGGAGCCTGGTATGCCTTTTTGTTTAACCTCATTAAATAATGAATGTAAGGGAAGACTCAATTCATCTTGTAAGATTTTATAGTATATTGCTGAAAATCCATCTGGCCCAGGTGCTTTACCAGATTTCCTTTATTCCTTCAAGGACCCCCATCATTGTGATATTTGAATTTAATGTCTTTTTTTGCTTTTCTGTTATTTTGCCCAAAGTGTGTGGTTTAATATAATTTTCTAATTCTAATTTGAAGTTACCTCCTTTGATTTTTTTCCTTTATACAGATTAGTAAAACACACTCTGAATTCCTTTCACATTTGTAACTTTGGTCTTCCCATCCATTTTTTCTATTATTGTTCTTTCCCCCCCCCCATCTTCCTTAATCTATATGCTAATAATTTCCCAGCTTTGTTCCCATATTCAAAATATTTTTGTCTTGTGAATTTTAACTTTCTTTCTAGTTCATTTGATGTTAAAATTGAGAGTTGCTTTTGTAACAGTTTAATCTCATTATTGATTTCTTTTTTTATCTGTATTTTTATTTAATTCTTGTTCTTTAATTTTTATCTTATATGATATATCTTCTAATTTTTGATTTCTTTGCCTTTTCCATTCCACATTTTTCTGGATAAAAAAACCCAACACACATTACAGCTTTGCTTGCATCCCATATGGTTCTGAGGTCAGTTCCTTTATCAAGATTTTCTTCATAATAAAGCTTCAGACAGTCCTTAGCTTGTTTCATTATTTTCTCATCCTTCAATAGATATTCATTGAGTCACCACGATATATCTTTTTTCCTCTTTTTAAAACAGATCAAAATTGGGTTGTGATCAGATATCTTTTTTGCTAGAATTTCAATCTCTGCCACCTCATTGAATAAATCTGATGAAATTAAAAACATGTCAATTCTTGAAGTTGATTGATGAGGTTCTGAATAATATGTGTACTCCTTAGAATTTTTATTTTGAATTCTCCAGTGATCTATCAATGATAGCATGTCTAACACTTCAAAAAAAGATTGTGGGAGTTTACCTTGATTTTCTGTTATTTTTTTCCTGGAGGAGACTATCCATTACCAGGTCTATTACCCCATTCCAATCACCCATCAAAATCAGAAACTCATAATCTATATCTACTAGCATTTTGGTAAGTCTCTTGTAAAACTTAGATTTATTTTCCAATGGGGCATAAATTCCCAGTATCAATGTTCATTTGCCCTCCATGCTAATTTCTACTCCTATGTATCTTCCCTCATTATCATTGATTATTTCTTTTGCTGTGATGTGATTGGAGATATACAAAACTACACCGCTTCTTCCCCCCCCCCCGGCTGATATAAAATTTTGACCTAGTTTGGAATTTTTAAGATACTTTATGTCTTTATTTTGGATGTGTGTTTCTTGTAGACAGATTATTTCAGCTCATTCTTTTTCTGAAAGCTGAAAAACTTGTTTTCATTTATGTGGAGAATTCATTCCCCAGATGTTCACTTATATCATTTTCATCTTGATTAGCTTGTTCTTCCTTTTGTTAATAATCAAATCACTTATTGCTTCTTCCCTATTTGTTTATTATTTATTTAATTTTTATAGTACGGGTTTATAATTCTTCTATAACATCAACCTCAGATCCCTCAGAGTCCTCTTCACTTGGGTCTACTCTTCATGATGCTTCCAAAGTTCCTTCTTCTCTGCTATGATTAGTCCCCTCTTCTACCTCTTTGCTGGGTAAGATCTCTTCTGGGGAATTTAGTTGGAGATTCAATTTCTTTTTGTTGTTGTTGTTGTTCTCTATTTTTACCTGGAATGTTTTGTTTCCAGTTGCTATGTCTTTCTTTATTGTCTTGGTCCATATCTTCCAAAGTTTCATCAGATTTGTTAAACTTTTCTAGGAATTTTCTTGCTTTTTCTATAGAATTTATTCTATAATTTCTTTCTTTCCAAACAAGCAAAATTCCTTCTGGCATCTGATCCCACCTGAATCAAATATTTCTCGATTGTAATTGTCTGGTTAGGAACACATAATCTCTTCCCCTCAACCAGACCTGGATTAGCTAGAAAAACCAAATACTAACAGTGTGGTGATGGGACATTTGTAAGAATATGAGCAAGGCAAAAATTATTTAATGAGAAAGTACTTGAGGATGTGTAAAGGTGTGTTTTCAGGATACATTCCTGAAAGATTATTCAGGATGAAAGTGATGGGACATGGGCATTTAAATAGCTTATTTTAATATGATGTATGAACATCAAATAAAATACAAATACTGTGTCTTTATTTTCAGTTAGTACATAATTCAAATACTATAATTTTAGAATGTGAAGGGAAAAAACACCTTTATTTGTCATTTTTTTGCTCAATGGATTTCAAAAGTCATAAATAAATAGTGGATCCTTTCTAAGTAATAAGATATTTTTATATCTCTACATGCTTCGCACCTTGATCCACAGCTGAGTTTGATTTTTCAAAAAAGTAGTGGCCTTTAATCTTGTTTCCAAATGCTAGTAGAGATATCCATTTTCCTGCAAAGGAGTTTTATAACAAGCTCATATGGCACATTCTTTTTCACAGAGAGCTTCAAGTTTTGCAAATTATTGTGCAGACAGTAAAATGTCAGAGACACACAGAGACAGAAGGAGACTTTCTTAAAGAGGCCTGTCATGTTTTTCAGACTGGGATGACATTTTCAAAGCAGACCCCCTATGAATCTATTCCTCTGTTCATCTTAGACCTGACTCAACATTATTCCAATTCAAGACCTTTCCTGAGTCACTACCATCTTTCTGTTTCACTAGCCACTTAATGACAGCATTGACATTTATTGTAAACTAGTAGGTTAATCATCGATAGGGCTAAGAACAGTAAAACAAAAAAACCTTCCCAGGGCTGTGACTAAAAGTTATTATGAACTTTACTTGGATTTTTGCTGTCATTGTTACAATACAGTTTGATACAGCTAGAGATGTTTTCCAAGTTAGGCCTGAAAACTATATTTAGGGTTTTTAAATTGATGAAAATTTCAGTGTTTCCCATAGTAAAGCTTAGCCTATAGTTTTATTCCATGCAGTGCACTCTCTGTTCAATTCAGAGTGAGAGTCCTTTAGTACTCCAGGTATTTGTTGGACTCCAACCAACATGGCCACAAAATGTTCTTGGACTCTCACCCCAACCTACCTGGTCAATGGTCAAAGAATGCAAAAGCTGGACTCTTAACTTAGAGGGATACATTTTCCTGAATTTCTTATTTATGTAGAAATAGCAGCATCCTTCTTACTCAGTGAAACCAACTAATGTTTATGTAAATATACCAATGAAAACACATCAGTTTTAATTCTGTATCAGGAGATGTAGCTAGGAAATGTATGTTGAAATAAAGTATAAGTTCATAAAGGATGCATGTAAACAAGGGCTTATCAAGCTGGAACACTGCCCAATAGAAGACATGATTGCAGACACCGTTACCAAGGCATTGGCCAGAAACTGTTACCAAGCTGTATGAGGGAAGATGGATCTTCCCTGAGAAAGTGGTTGAACATAGAGGAGGTTATAAAAGATTTGGACTCATATGCTGCAGTTACAGGACTAAAAGTTAACAAAGCCAAAACAGCAATTCTAACAATGAACCTTTCAGAAGAAGAAATAAAAGAAGTGAAGGAGAAAACTGGGTTTCAGATTAAGAAGGAAACTAAGTACTTAGGAATAACGATCACAATCAAGAACGAAGATCTGTTCAAAAACAATTACGAGAAAAATGGCAAGAAGTTAAAAAAGAATTGAAGAATTGGGGTAAACTAAAATTATCATGGTTAGGAAAATTTTCTGCTATAAAGATGAATATTCTTGCAAAGATCCTTTTTTTTATTTCAAAACTTGCCGATTATAAGAAATGGCAGTCCGTTTAAAATTTGGCATCAGGACCTTTCCAAATTTTTCTGGGGTGATAAAAGACCCAGAGTAAGATGGAAGGTTATCCAAGATAAAGTTGAAAGAGGGGGATTGGCAATGCCTAATTTGAAAAAATATTTTGAAGCTTGCTGCCTGGTATGGCTAACTGATTGGTTCTTCTTAAAAAACAAGGAAGTGTTATCCTTAGAAGGAGGAGGTCTGAGGTACGGCTTTCATGCTTATCTTTTCCACGATAAAGTAAAAG
>JAIPUX010001880.1:84531036-84552495 GCA_020142125.1 Phrynosoma platyrhinos
ACCTTTAAAGTTCTACATGGTTTGGGTCCAGGTTACCTACAGGATCACCTACTCCCATGTAATCCACCTTGTACACTTGGGTCTTCTGGTGGACATTTACTCCAGACATCCAAGACTAAGGAGCGATGCAGACTGGCAGTTTAGGCTGGCCTGGGGGTGGAGTTGGGGTGGGGCAACCACACGCCAGCCACCCTGACTTTGCCCCAACTCTGCTCCAACACCGCACACCCATCCGCATGGCATGCAGTGTCAGGGTGCCCTCTTGGCACAGCGTGTGCACATGCTGTGCCAAAGGGTCGCAAAAGAGATGCAGCAGTGGCTCTAAGGGTGGCCTTTTGCTACCTCCAAAAGAAGAAGCCCTAAGTTGGCAACTGTGAGTTAGAGAACTTTTTCTTCAGCTACTCCTAGACAGTGCAACAACCTGTGGAAGAGATTTGGCAGCTGAATATGCTGTCTGAATTTAAAAATTTCTTCTGGCAGGCTTATCCAAATTATTTTTAAATTGGGAATTTTAAATTATGAATTTTAAATGTGGATTGTTTTAATTTGTGTACATCTTATTTGTCCTTTTAAATGTTTTATTTATTATATCTTTGTACAGTGCTGTGTACATTGACAGTGTATGTTTTAACTGTCATATTTTTAACTGATAATTATTGTTGTTCTCCACATTGATCCACATGGAGAGATGGGATAATAATAATAATAATAATAATAATAATAATAATAATAATAATAATAATAATAATAATAATATATTCAATGAAATGTGGTACTGGATAAAAGTTATGCAAATACCTTCAAAAATTTCTGCCAAAAAGACATTAATTCCCGGATTAATTCACTAGTTGGTTCCAGAATTGCCTTCCCTCCGAGATGCTCCCCTCTTCTGTGATTGGGCCCCTTTTTTGAGCCAGTATTTGACATCCGCCGGCACTCTTTTTTTTTTCCTTTTATGTATTGCTTGTTTTTTAATGAAGGAATTTACCTCCTTACATTGTGTTTTTAAATTGTATTGGGTTTAATAACTTTTTAAGGGGGGGAGGGGGAGGTAATTGTTTTAAATTGCTGTTGACAATTTTATGATGTAAGCCGCCCCGATTGCACTCAGAGGCGCGGGGTATTAAATAAAAATTATTATTATTATTATTATTATTATTATTATTATTATTATTATTATTATTATTATTATAAATGAGTTTGAGAAGAAATCAAGCCTGAACTCTGCATAGAAGCCAAGATGACTAAAAGTGGTGTACTTTGGACATGTCTCATTGGAAAAGACAATAAGCCTTGGCAAAGCAGAAAACAGTAGTAAAGGAAGAAGACCAGATTAAAGGTGCATAGCCCCAATCAAGGAAGCTGTGGCCCTGCATTTGAAAGACGGAAACAGGGCTGTTGATAATCTCCCATTCATAAGCTCATCATAAGTTAAAGCTGACCTGACAACAGTTAACAACAACAAGAATTCAATGTTCAAGTTAATGATAAATGCTGATTCATTTTTTTTCACACTCAATGCAAACAATTTGAATGATATGAATAAATGTTGATTTGAGCATAAACAGGACATAGAGTCGTCCACCTCATATTAAAGTGATTCAAAAGCCATAATACATGAAGTGCACAGGTACTTAAAGCTATTAAATCCCTTTTCCACCACAGAGAAGTCTATGTTTAGGTCAAGAGTATTAAAAGAGATTCTATATACCCTTTGACAGACAGATTTAGACAGCAGGTATCACAGTCATATTATCACAGCGCTCTAGCACTGTATTTGATCCAATCCACTTTTGGGATTGTTAAGATTTGTCAGAGAGGTTGGTAGAGGGTCAGCATGGTGTAGTGGTCTGAGTGTTGAAGTAGGACTCTGTTAAAATCACTTCTCAGAAATGGGAACCCTGTGGGTGACCTTGGGCAATTCACATCCTCTCAGAGGAAGGCAATGGCAAAATCCTTTGAAACAGATCGTGCCAAGAAAGCCTCATGATAGGATCATCTTAGGGTCACCATAAGAATCAACTTGAAGGCACATGACAACAACAGGACCTCTACTGAGCACCTATCCATTTGTCTTTTTTAAAAAAGAAAAGAAAAGAAAAAATATCAATATGTACATAGCACTTTAAAAAAATCTGGTGAGGAAATCTTGCACATTTGCTTCTTTCACTTCCTTTCTTTCAAATCTTGAGATTTCTGATAATGGACGTTTCTTTCTTTCTTTCTTTCTTTCTTTCTTTCTTTCTTTCTTTCTTTCTTTTTTCTTTTGGTGATAGTCTGGTAAATGTAACCAGAAATGTCACCATCTATCACATTTCCCTTTCTTGTACTAAAGGAAGAGGCTGTGACTCAGTGGTAGAGCCTGGGGAAGTCTATGGTCCAAGAGTGAGGTGGCACTGCACTCCCAAATGTTCAAAAGAGTTACTCCCTTGCTTGAGTCACAAGCTATTCCTGGGTAGATTGCATGCTTTGTACACAAAACATTCCATGTTTATTCTCTGACATCTCTCCAGGTAAGGCCAGGAAGGACTCCTGTCAGAAGTCCTGGACAGCATCTTTCAGACAGAGCCAAGGTGCACATAACAATCAATACATAGCATGCAGGTTCTTCTCATTACAGATTCAAAGAGGACTTGAGGAATCACAGTGTGTGCTAATGGGATATTTCACATCATCATTCCCTAGCCACGAGCACTGAAAATCACACCCTGCCCCCATAGAGGTGAGTGGGGCAAATCCTGTTGGTGGCAATAGGAACATCTTAAAATTAATAACCTAGCCACCTGTGGAAGGGGTTAATCTGGGAAGGAGATGGACAAACTTTCCTCCTCTCACAATGTGACTTTCAAAATTGCTTGTCAATCTGTAATAAATACTTTGAAACCCTGCATGTTGTAGTGGTTTGCTTGATTAGAACTCTGGGGCACCAGGATTCAAATCCTCACTTGGCCATGGAAATCCATTATCTGGGGCATAGTCTTGGGCAAATCACATTCTCAGCCTCAGAAATAAGCAACAGCAACCCTTCACTGAACAAATCTTGCCAAGAAAACCATGTGATAGGGACACCTTAGGGTCACTATATGTCATAAACTACTGAAGATACACAACAACAATTACTTAATTAGAAGGTGAAATATATTGAATGTAACATGTAGACAGTAAGAAGCTAGATGGGCCAATGGGCTGCTTTCATATAAGGCAGCCTGCAAGCTACCTTGGATGCACATTTCCAGTTAAACCAATAGCTTCACTAATAAGTCAATCCAGCCAAAGATAACTGAGCACTTAAGCCCTCTTCTATGCTCATTGCCAATTTGTACAGCCACCTCCATGCACAGCCCTATTCTACATCTACACTGAAGTGTTTGTTCCACCATGTTAAAAAAAAAAATCAGTTCTACATTTCAGCAAATTCCCATACATTTTGGGCTTTATTGAAACATTTTGACCTTTATTGAGCCAAATGGGGATATGGGGAAAACTATTTCTGATGTAAATGACAACTGACAAGAAAAAAAAAAGCATAGACTTGGCTGCATGATCAAGCTCTGGCAGCCAACATATAACAGTCTTACCAATTTATTCTAATGTAGATAGCAGTTTAGCTAGCTGTGTAATTTAAAATCATTTTCTTAAGCATGATCACCATCAAATAAAATCAGAAATGACATACTTAACCCACTGTTTTCTTAACTCATTGCAGGCTCATATTTATTTTATCATATATGCAATTTGATTCAATTTTTGACTGTGCACAGCACTAACTACATGAACACAATTAAGTCACTATTTTATATATGAACAACAAAGGGGAGGGAAGGCTATCCCCCCATTGCTGTAAAACACTGTAGCAAGAGAGTTGTATCATTTATTTCAATCAGTATTTAAGGAAGCAAAACAGTACACCCACAAACTTCCTTTCTCTCTTCTTAAATTTCTCAGCATGTCATTATTTTTGAAGTATTCATTTCTGTAAACACAGGAAATGCTTTGGTAAAAGAAAAATACTCATGTGTTTTAGATGTTTCTAACTACTTTGTTTACTAAAATTACATATGCTTTTTATGGTGAAGGGTGCATCATTTGACAAAACAAAACAACTTCAGATTTTGATTTCATTATTCTTCCTAGGAATAATGAAGATCTCTGAGAATGCACCAGGCAGGATGACTGCTGGAGAGCTGGTTGTGTTTTCTTCAGGTGAAAGAGCCAAATATCAGAATGCTGAATTACCTTCTGAAGTAATAATCCCTGCAGCAATGGCAATACATACCCTGGGAATAAACCACATAATTCCTAACTGCAGTAAAGACATAAAATCCCTAGTACAATAAAGGCAAAGTTCATCTAAACCAAGGGTGTATTTTTGAGCAGAGGACTCCAGATGTCTCCCATTAACATGCCTCTGAATGTACATCACCCAATGACTTTGAAGAACTTCCAATGAAAAACGTATCAATTGATCATCCAAATGTGAATTTATGTCTGGGTTTGCCATTCTTCCACTTTCATCTGCTGGTTGCCAATCGTGTGGTCCTGTGTTCTTTCAAGTTTTATGCACATTTTAGTATCTTCTTTGCTTATGAGAGAACACCACCAAAATGTCTTCAACATTCGTATTGATATTTAAAATCCAGAAATTCTACATGATACTAAAAAAGAAAAGCCCTGGGGGGGGGCAGAGAATTAAATACAGAACATGACCTTCTGAAAGAAGCATATGTTAAAACTGTCACATTTTCATGCTGGGGATTTCTGCCTAAGACTCTTAATGGAAGTCACCTTATCCCCATTACAAGTAGTTTTTTTTAAAAAACACAAAAAGCATATTGTGGATCTCAATTGAAAGTATCTCTTTTCTTACACCAAATTGTTTTAAAGTACATTACTGTTTAAATACCAATATGAATCATTATGAGCTACAGAAAAAAATGGAAGTCCTTCTGTAAGGTAGGGCTCAGTACAAATGCCTGGGCCATGCAATAATGCATAACATACAGCAAGAGTATTAAAGGATATGGAAAATTGCAGATGCACCTCACTCTTTGCACTTCATACTCTTCAAGAGCAATGAGGATATGGGAGGCAATTATATAAAGGAATGAGTGTAGGATCTGGATATAGTCTGATGAGCAAAAAAAGACTCTTGGGAGAAACAAAGTCAATAAGCTTTATTACAGAAAGTCCATCTAAGAACAGAATGGTTATTTAGAATACTATAGGGAGCTGCTTGCCCAAACTGAACTAGTTGGCAAAAGAAGTGAAATAATTCCTGAGAATATCAGTCTACATGATAGTCTACAGAACAGACAAAACAAGAGAAGAAAACCCTCTATTTGACTCTAGCACTACTGCCCACTACACCTTCCTTCCTTCCTTCCTTCCTTCCTTCCTTCCTTCCTTCCTTCCTTCCTTCCTTCCTTCCTTCCTTCCTTATCCTGCCTTTCTCCTTGTACAGGATTAAAGGCAGTTTACAGACAATTAAAAACTGGCTAGGTGTATTGTCTGCCTTCAAGTTATTTCAGACCTATGATGACCCTGAGGTGAACCTATCATGAGGTTTTCTTGGCAAGATCCATTTGGAGGAGATTTACCATTGCCTTTCTCTGAGGCTGAGAGAATGTGACATGCCCAAGGTCATCCAGTGGGTTTCCATGACTAAACAGGGATTCAACCCCTGGTTTCCCAGGGTCATAGTCCAACACTCAAACCATTGCATCACACTGGTTCTTTAAAACTGAATACAACTAAAATATTATTTGTACAAATGTTAAAAAAAAACAATTAAAAGTTGAGTTAAAAACACAGAGTTAAAAATATATAAAATACAATTAAAACATAGCACATCCCCATTAAAAGCCTTCTCTGCCACCTAAAATTATAAACTAAAATCCTGCCAGAGTGAAAAAGTCTTTGCCTGCCAGTGGAAGGAAAGGAGAGTGGAGGGCCTTCCATGGAAGAGAATTCCTTAACCTGAGAGCAGGAACTGAGAAGGCTCTCTCCTGTATCTTCACCAAATGAGCCGATGATGGTGGTCGAACCAAGAGAAAACTGTCTGCCAAAGACCTTAAAATTTAGGAAGGCTCTTACAGGAATATATGGTCTTTTCACAAAATGTTTTGGACCTCATTTTCACTACCAATAGTATAAACCTCCCTTTTTCAACAGGACATTCTTGTGTTGTATCTTAAAGGTAAAGGTAAAGGTATTCCCCGTTTACAAGGTTGTCAAGTCATGTCTGACTGTAGGAGGCGGTGCTCATCTCCATTACTAAGCCAAAGAGCTAGCATTGTCAGAGACTACTCTGTGATCATGTGGCCAGCATGATTGCACAGAGCGCTGTTTACCTTCCCACCTAAGTGGTACCTATTTATCTATTTGTATTTGCATGCTTTTGAACTGCTATCATCTATGCTTATTTATTCGCATTGGAATAGAGGCAAGGAAAGCAGAGCTCTTCTGAGCCCTTTAAAAATTATGCTCAGAAGGATGCTGTGCCTGCACTTGACCAGATCAGGCTGACTGAATTCTTCAATAATTCAATATAATTAATGTAACCTAAAGCTGTTTGAGTTTTTAAAAACTTATTGTCATCAGCTAAGGTTGCATATAACTGAATAATTCCAAAGCCCCCTCCCAAGATAATTAATTGTGCAAATTTAGACAGTTTCTACCCCATGTTCAAATTAGCAGATTGGATTTCTGTTCTAAAATGTAAAGGAATATAAAGTGTGATCATTTTTCTGTCAAGCTAATTTTAGAATGGGAATGCTAAAACTGATTTATTAATGTAAAGCAATCTCAGAGGCGTGTGGGAGGACAGAACTTCATTGCAGTTTTAATCCAGACCATTACTTTTACTGTAGTTCTGTATGTAATGAGCTGGTGATTCTAGGTGATTTCATGGAGGCAGATTTATATTCACAGAGCAAAACTGTCATTTGGTTCCTCAGGACAGGTATGAAGAATAAAGATGCCAAAGGGATTCTGCTATGTAGCAGAAAATTCCAGGTCAAAGCAATTTGGGAGATCACAAGAAAATATAGACAACCCAAGTGTTCTTATAAGCCCTCCTTAGACATTAGTAAGTTAATAGGAAATAGGAAATTGAGAATCATTATGCAGTTAATGTGAGCAGAATGGTGGGCCCAGCCAACAGAAGTATCCATTTCAACTGGTGGATCTCCAACAGTGGGCAAATCATGTGTGTACTAACCTTCCTGGAGAGCAACAGCTCTTCAAGAAGCTTAACTCTCCAGAACCAGTTAGGCCCTAAATGCCTGACACTTAGGATTCTCTATGGTGGGTCAAATATGTATGTATGTATGTATGTATGTATGTTGTGTGCCTTCAAGTCATTTCTGACTTATGGCAACCTTAAGGCAACCCAATCACAGGGTTTCCTTGGCAAGATTTATTCAGCGAGGGTTTGCCTTTGCCATCCTCTGAAGCTAAGAGAGTGTGACTTGCCCAAGGTCACCCAGTGGATTTCCATGGCTGAGTGGGGATTCAAACCATGTTCTACAGAGTCATAGTCCAATACTCAAACCACTACAGGAAGGACACTTCCTTCTGGAGTCTCAAATGTACTTTTTCATTTTAGTGTATACAAACAGATGTATATCCAGCTAGTCAGCAAGAGGTTTGAATTATCTCTTACACCACTTCTTTTAACTGTCCTGCTTTAAGATTCAGGTTCTTCACTTTTTGGAGGGCAGAGGGCCTCGGCAGATGGCTAATAGAGCCGTCCCTGAGGCAGGGAAGAGGAGGGGCAGCCGCATGCTCGGCGCCCCTTCCTCCTCCTGAGGTTGCCCTCGGAGCAACCGGCCCTCCACACCGCCGGTGCTCCGAGGGCAACCTCCCACCGCAGCGTCCGGACACGCTGCGGCGGATAAGTCAGTGAAAGTGCGCCCTACGCTTTTGGGGTGCACTTTCACTGACTTCTGAAAGGAGCGCTGATTTAGCGCTCCTTTCAGGGGCGCCGACGGTGCGCCGTGGTGCTGATGCCTTGGTCCCGCGGTGCACCATCCCACGGCGTCCCAGAGGCCCTCGTCTGCTTCCCGCCAGAGTTCCTGAGCCAGCAGCAATTTGAATGAAATCTGCTTGCTCTATTCTAGTAATACCACATCTGCAAATTTCAAAGATATGGACAGCCTAGAAATACTATGATAATATAAACCTGGTGATATATGTTCAAACAAATAAAAATTTAATTGTGCTATGGCTTTTATAATAATGTGCCTGCTTCCAATAACATCCACACTTTCCTAACTGTGTAGTGTATCCCTTTTTATGATCTGGAAATAGCAGGATACAGTTTGAAATGTGCTAAACCAGGGGTAGGCAACCTTTCCCCTTTAAGGGCCGAGGGACTTCAGCTCCCAGAAGCCTCAGCCATGTTGGCCAATAGTCCCATGTTGGCCAATAGCTCCTGGGATTCTGGGAGCTGAAGTCCCTCGGCCCTTAAAGGGGAAAGGTTGCCTACCCCGTGCTAAACACTGTATTTATCAACCTGTGATCTAAATCCTGTGGTTAGTCCTATGTGCTGATTCATCATTCAACAATTGATTCAATGGGTCACCTTTATTTGGAATCAACCAAGTGTTAGCCATACTATTACAGTAGCTAGGGGCATCTACAGGACTAGCAAAGGAAAAGTCTGCCCCATCAGCCATAACTCTCAAATTGTAAACAATATATATTTTTAAAAGCAATCCTTAGCCCATGTAGAAGCCAGGATACAAGGCAAAATGTGCCACTATTTTGACTGTTTGTTTCGTAAACAATTAGTCTTTTCCCCCAGGTTTTGTTTTGTTTTGTTTTTTAGTGATGACTATTACACCCTCTCTATAGAGGAGGAATTTTCTGGACTATTTTTGCTTTGTATTTTCCAGATAGGAATGATTGCTGTGCCACAAAAGAAAAAATATATATAGTACTTGCTCTCTCTAAATATCTTCACAGTTCTTTTTGAATATAACTTGGGCAGAATATGTAGCTATGACAGACCTGTGCATTTTCTCTCTCTGTCTTTCTCTCTGTCTCCCTGAGTGTGTGTGAATGCATTGGATCTTAATATGATAGTTATCATAGCAATGGGCTGGGAGAATTCTCAGAATTTTACTTCATTAATACACAATGGCACATGCATAATGAATTTGACAAATTATGTGAGTAAGAAAGATTTTTAAAAACAGTAAAGAACAGACTGGAAACATTTAATATGCATTCCCATCCACAATAAAGGAGATGCCAAAATACTTTTTAGGATTATAGCATTAATTTCCCATACAAGCAAAATTATGCCTAAAATTCTGCTACACAAACCCCAAGCACATATGCATAGAGCAGGAGAGGACAGGTGCAAGCAGGCTTCAGGAAAGGTAGAGGTACTAGGAACCACATTGCAAACACACAATGGCTAATGGAGTGCATCAGGGAATTTCAAAAGAAAATCAACATGTGCATTATAGACTATAGCAATGTGTTTGATTACATTCATAATGAACATCAAAGACACGAGAGCCCCTCTACATGCTATAATTCTGATGGGAAATCTGTACTCAGGACAAGAGGCCACTGTTAGAATATGGAGCAACAGAATGGTGCCCAATTGGCAGGGGGGGTCAAGCAACAGTGGTGTTCCTGCACTGGGTGACACCTGGTGTGGGGGGTCAGGACTTCTGGGGGCAGGACTTCTGGGCCCAGACTTCCAGCAGGGTTTCTGGGTGGGGGCACATAGGGGCAGCTTGCTGGGCTGCAACAGGGGCTCTGGCCAGCCCCGAAAAGCCCCCAGGCAAGACTAGAAGGGCCCAAAAAGCCCCCTGGCAGCCCCAAAATAACCCCAGGCAGATGTAGGAGATCCCAAAAAGGCCTGGCTGGGCCTAGAAGGCCTCAAAAAGCCCACAGGTGACCCCAAAAGCCCCCAGGTGGGCCTAGGAGGCCCCAAAAAGCCCCTCTATGGCCAAAAAAGTACGCTCAGGGAGCAGGAAGCAGATCTGGTGTTACCCCCCCCCCTTATTTGGTGTCACTCCCCTTCTGAGGTGTCACCCGGTGCAACCTGCACCCCCACACACACACACAGTGATGCTACTGTCAAGCAAGGCTGCGTGTTATCACCCTACTTGTTCAACTTGTGTTCAGAAAACATCATACAAAAAGCAGACATAGACTTAGAAAGAGGAAGACTGAAGATAGGAAGAAGAAACATCAACAATCTTAGATATGTGGATGACACCACATATCTTAGGTAAAGAATGAAAGTGCAAAGGCAGGCTTGCTGCTGAACATAAAGAAAACAAAAATAATTACCACAGAGGACTTGCACAGATTCTACCTAGAAAATGAGGAAATCAAAAAAATTAAGGATTTCTTATACCTTGGTTCAAACATTGATCAGAATGGAGACTGCAGTCAAGAGATAAGAAAACTCGGAATGGGAAGGGCAGCAATGAACAAACTAGACAAGATTTTAATGAGCAAAGATATATAATTGAGCACTAATGTTAGAATCATTCAAGCCATGGTATTCCCCATCACTATATATGGATATGAGAGATGGAAAGTGAAAAAAGTGGATAAAAAAATAAACTCATTTGAAATGTGGTGCTGGGGAAGAGTGCTGTGAATACTGTCAATGGCCAAAAAGATAAACAAATAGGTCTTTAAACAGATCAAGTCTGAAATATCCCTACAAGTCAAGATGATCAAATTGAGGCTGACATACTGGATCATATCATGAGAAGTCATGACTCATTAGAAAAAGACAAAAATGCTGGCAAAGCTAGAGGGGTATAAGAAAGAGAGAAAGACCACACAGTGGATGGATAGACTCAATCAAGATGGTCCCAGGCCTGAAATTGCAGAACCTAAGCAGAGCAGGATAGGACATGGGGCCAGACTGTGGGCTTGTGCAGACCAGCCAAAAGGGCCAGCCTGGGATGGAGTTGGGGTGAGGTGACTGCACACTGGCTGCCCCAACTCTGCCCTGACACTGCCGTCACAATGCATGCCCCACTGCATGGCACAAAGCAGTGGCGCTAGGGAGGCTTTTTGCCACTCCAAGAAAAAGCAGCATTTGCCAACTCTTTTTGGAGTGGCAAAAAGCCGGATCGGGGCTGTGGCGTGTGGTTGCCACAGCCCTGATCCAGCGGTCCGAGGGGTATCACAGAGTTGACCCTTAGGGACGTCTGTACGATCCCTCAGTTAGGGAGGTCACTGGCATGAATCTACAAGACTTAAGTAGAGCAGTAGGAGATAGAGGGTCTTGGAGATGCCTCATCCACAGGGTCACTATGAGTCAAGTTCAACTTGAGGGCAGTTAACAACAACAAAGAACAGATAGAAAGTACCCAAATGAAGAAAGCCGTTTAAGAATATATTGGGCATTTTCTAGCATCACTGGCCTTATAAGTTTTTAACTTCACAAGACTTACAAAGCAAAAGACCTCCATGTTTTAGAATGATTTCTTTCATCTGGAAAACATAGGTGAACAGATTTATAAAGAGTAGCAGTGGAGTCTACAGGAAATATCTTTGACAGAGGAAGAAGGCGTGGGGTGTCCATTTATTTTCCACATAATTAACAATCACTTTTTACATTAGCTAATTTACAAGAACATTCACATTACTTGAATTTTGAACTGCATAAATATTTTTGGAGCTGCATATTTTGTGTGTGAAATAACAAACTCAAAATAGTTTTTAGAGAAGAAGAGGACTACTGTATCTAGAAGACCTAATGGCTTGGGCATTGGGTCTGCCAAGATAAAATACTGATAGCACTGTGCACTATGCACAGTAATATACCTATAGCACTGTGATTCCACTTTAACTGCTATCTCAATATCCTATGGAATCCTGGGTTTGTAATTAGATGAGACATTAATGCTATCTAGCTGAGAATTACAAGCCCCTTGTATCTAAACTGCAAATACCAGGATTCCATAGGATGGAACCATGGTGATTAAAGTGGAATAATTATGTGTGTAGTGTAAAAGTCTAAGAAATCTGCATTGGTTAACTTCCCCATTGTTTCCTAGAGAGCAGAATTGGTCTCTTGTTTGGCAAATGGTTTACATTTCATTTAAAAGGACAAAGGAGTTTATCGCACACACTTTTCAGCCCGATCCGTGCATGGTATGGGATCGGGCTTGCTGCTGTGCTGCCGGCTGACCATTACCTGTCCCCTATCCGGCCTCTGCTGGCCGAGCTTGGAAAAGTTACTTTTTTGGATTAGAACTCTCAGAATATCCCACCCTGTGAGATTCTGGGTTTAAAATTCTGACATCCAAAAAGGATAATCCTAAGTACAAAATGGTTATTTCTTAAGTCTTAAAAAAAAAACACCTCACTAACAAATGTGAATATTTGTTTTCCTTTTAAGATAAATAAATATAGTTTAATAGCTTTGATCTTTTTATGTATAATTTATTCTTTACTAGTTCACTGGTATAGTTAACTATTGAATTTAAGGATGTGAAATATATGCGCTTTAAAAAAAACAAACTCCAGCCCAGACTTTCTGTTCAGTTTTGTTCTTGTCAGCCATAGGCCCATCTTTGAGATTACTAAAAATCCTCTGATCAATGTAGCTGCATCAACACTCTGTTCTCACGCACATTCCCTGGCTTGTGTTTGTGGCAACATATGTTAAAATGCAGATCAAAGCAGCTGTATATCTTCTGTCTGGATCCAAGTTTGCCAAACACTCTTTATAGTGTTTAACTTCCAGCTGCATAGTTGTGCAATGAGCAATTGTGGTATTAATCCATCTTCTTTGCAGAAGAATGACACTCTTGCTCCAGACAAACATTTCAGATATTACCAGCCACATGGCTGTTCTTTTGCTCCCTGCAGTTTCCAAATTGAAGCAGTCAATCCTTGGAAATAACAGACATTTTTACCACAAGGTTTTCTCCCTCAGATATCATCCCAGTCAGTTCAAAAGACTGCCAGAAATAATGCAACTAGAGTCCACTTTATCTGCCCTGGCTCAGTGCTAGGGAATCATGGGAGCTGTAGTGTATTGTGGCACCAGAGCTCTCTGACAGAGAAGACTCAGTATCTCAGAAAAAACTACAGTTCCCATGATTCCTTAGCACTAAGCCAGGACAGTTAAAGTGGACTCAAGTTGCATTATTTCTGGCAGTCCGTAAAGGCCCTTAGTCTTACAATAGAACTTGCTGGCTATGATGCTAATGTAAGCAACATGGCAAGGCCTCAATTACTTCAGAATTGTACATACACAAATCAAAAAGTTTACAACATTTTACAACTAACAGCAATTTACAATTAACTGAATACAGCTTAAATAATAACATTTACACAACACAGCTGTGGAAGCAGAATTTCAACCCTATTGTATTCTGTGAAAACATTGATAAAATGAAGGTTACCACAGATTTCAAGTCTGGTTATTTATGGAGCAGAAATGAATTGTGTCCCCATAGGCTCACTCCTTGACATTCCCCTTGTTTACGCAGTTTTGCATTGGAATCCTAAATATTTTTAAACCACCACTTAAATATTATTAAACTACCAGATGTTCAAACAAGGAAACAGTGGTTTATCAAGTCAAGATATCAGGAAAAAAGTCTGAGGTGGGGGGGGGGGGGAAGGAAGGACTAAAAGAGAAAATGGGAACAAGCTTTATTCTCAGATAGTGAGTCTATCATACATACCAACCAAGATTATTATGTCTGAACAGGGCCATTGTCTTTTTTCTGTTAATCTGTACCCAAGTGTGTACCCTGAATCACACAGACCTCCTACTATAAGTACAAAATTTGGTGTGGAACAATTTCTACACATACAGTGTGCCTGCTCTGTCCACAGGCTTGCCATCCACGAATTTGAGCCTCTATGGAAAGCAAGCTCCAGCTCTTAAAATGGTGGTATGTGCATGCGTCAGCACATGCAGGAGCGCACGCCCATTGGAAACAATTGGATTTGAGGTCCTGTGTTTTTCACTATCCATGAGGGGTGGGGGTGGGTGGGTCCAGAACAGATCCCCTGTGGATAGCAAGAGGCCACTGTATAAGTTCATACGGTAGCACAAATTAGATTGGCATTCTCAAGAAAAATGAACTCCAATGGATACATAGAGTGTAAGTAACAAAGCAAGAATTCTTGAAAAGAATCAGTTCTGTAAAGCAGAGCCTAAATAAGATTCTTCCAACATTGTGTTTATAAAAGAGACAAACCAACTTATCTACTAATCATTACTGCATACTCATGTAATATGTAAGATAGGCTAATGCTGATGGTTAACATGGATTATGTGCTGAGAGCATTTCCACTTCCAGTATCTGAAGAAGTATGCCATAACATTTGAAATCCTATGTTACATTTAAAACTAGATAGTCTCAAAGGTAAATTTTGACTGAGACATTATACAAGTTAAACATCCCATAGTTTTTCTAATCAGAAAAATTAATAGTGTATTATCCATCTGGCAAGAGTATAATTGATACTGAAGTCATCTGGTGATATGCTTTTTTTTTTTTTTTTTTTTTTTTTTTTTTTTTTTTTTTTTTTTTTTTTTTTACGAAGGATGGAGAACTAGATCCTTCTTGTTAGTAGATTGGTCCCTGGAAGCCAAGATGCCAAATCAAGGCTATTGTACTTTGGCCACATCATGAGACTTATTAGAAACGACAATAATGCTAGGAAAGGTTGATGGTAGTAAAAAGAGAAGAAGACTAAATGCCAGTGGATAGGCACAATCAGGGAGGCACAATCAGCCTGCAGGACCTATGCAGATCAGTGGAAGACAAGGAGTCTTGTAGATGTCTCAACCACAGGGTCACTATGAACCAGGGTCAAGTCAAGGGCAGTTAACAACAAATGATAAATCAATATATACTTTCAAAAATACACATGGAGTTCTGTTGCAAACAAATTCCTTTCAATTTCTTTGAAAATAATGCATTCCTTAAATATAAAATAAACCAACTAATCTATATCTATTTCAATTATTTGCAAGTTTTTTGCCACTTTAAGCAAGATCATAATGCCAATCAGGGATAATGAAGATGGAAATTTTAGATCATACCACTTGAGCCTAATCCCCTGAGTGCTACTCATGGACTATACATACAGTAGATCTAAGGAAATAAGTATAATTATATGTTTAAGATCAGATTTTTGTTAGCATATCTTCATCATCATCATCCAAGGGCTAAATGCAAGGGAGCATACATGCTGAGGGATTTTTCAGTCCAATCACTACACTCTGAAGGTCAAGAAGATCATTCAGAACTGTATTCTGTTGTAGGATTGCCACCAGGCAGATGATGATGATGATGATGATGATGATGATGTATCTACAGATTAGTGGTAGCATATATGACTAGCATACCAAAGGTTCTATGTTCAGCCTCCAAATACTAGGCCTGCTTGAGCCTGGAGAACCACTTCCATTCTAGACATGAACTATTGGATCTGATCTAATCTGATGTAAGTGAGCTTCCAAGGAAAAATTAATCCCACATCACCACTGCCACCAAGTGTGAAAAAATGGCTTGTGGGCATATATGAGCCTTCCAGCTTAATTTCACAATCCTGTTTTGTGTCTGGAGTATTGTTTTCTTATGTTATTATTGGCAAATTCAGTGTAAACCAAATAAATGGATGTTGTTATGGAATTCAGGCTGGGACAGATCCCATCTTAAATCAGTGGTATTTATGTTGTGACAATTAGCCTCCTCCGAGTATGATTTAGGAGAATATCAAACATCTTATTTTTCCTGATCTGTGCATGGGCTTGGCATGGGCTTAAACAGGTGAAAATGGGTGTTATCGCATGTCTTTCTCAGGTTGAGTACCTGAGTACCTGATCTGAACTCCTGGAGTACTTTTCAAAGAACGGGAAAGTACTGTTCTTCAAAATACTATGCCAGGACTCCAGATTAGATACACAATGTAGCTGAGTTGGGCAGAAAGGCATTCAATAACACCCATTTTCACCCCTTCAAGCCTGTCCCAGCCTGTGCCCAGATTGGGCAAAATAAGACATGCGACAATCTCCTTAGAATGTATCTAGCAGACAGTTCCTAGCATTACCAATGAAAAGAGATCACACTACTGTTATACTGTTTATATACTTTACATGCCTCCTTTAAAGCTTTTTGGATGGTGAGGAGAGAAGCAACAACAGAAAAACACAGTAGGGCTATAAATGAACCTCCATAAAATTCTATGAATGAGGTAGGACAATGCATGAACATCCTAAAATTTGGTCCAACCTATTGCTAATAATGTTTCTTTTAAAATATTTTGTCCTGTTATCACTCTATTTTTATCCCTCTTCTTTTATAACATAGCTAATAAGTCTCATCATGCTGGCATAATCCCATATTTAGTAATACCGACTGTATCATAAGGAGCATTCCTATTTCTTTCAGTGATAAATGAGCACTATCTTAGCAACAGAAAACAAATTAAAAATATTTCCTAATCAGAACCATTGATCAAATGCTAACAGAAAGAATACCGCACAGACAATTGATGTTTTGTAGCTTATCACTTATTCAACTCATCTCTGGATATGATTCTAGAAAGGAACACTCAAAAGCATTGCCAAAGAAGAGTGTTTTGTTTTGTTTTTTAAAACTGCATGTTTTTGCATACAATATCTCCAACATCTGGTTTTGGTGAAATTAGAAATAAATTATAAAATCTGAGTGTTTTGGATACCATTTATTTGACACAATAAAAATGTCTTCAAAAGTAAGAGAAACCCTTACTTTTTGAATTTTGCCCCTTGTCTACTTCCACAAACATGCCCTAAATATTTCATTTTATCTTTACTTTTAAAAGCTAGTTGTTTCATCACCAAATTCAAGCAGAATTCAGTTATATTCTCTAATAAATCTTTACATGTATCAGCAATTATTAAATCTTCAACTTGTGCTTTTTCTAAAAGTAAAACATCTGGTCCCAAAATATAGTATGATATAATAACAGGAGAAAAGTACACATGTTAACGTTTCTTTAAAGCATCAAAATTTCTTTAAAACATCATTGAAATCAGAAAGGATAAACATAAAACTTTACATTTATTTTATTTTACTTTTTGGAACAACACAACACTTACTATTCTCTGGCTAGAACATTTTCAATATTGGATAGAAGGATTTAACGGTCCTTTTCTCTCATTTCACTTTTAATAGGAAAATCCAGATGCAGATTTAGGCTTGATTCCAGTGCCAAGCTGCCTGTTCTGCTTAATAAAGAGTTTAAGACAATTTAAATCAAAGAAGCAAAGTGCTCGAAGGCATCAACATGAGGAATCTGGAATCTAATTAATTCCCCCCTTTTCACAGTTGTCAGAAAGATTCTCTTTCTTATTCATTTACTAACAGGCCATAATATTCTGCAAATTTAACATCTGCATGGACCGTTGAACATCCCCAAATAAAGTACAAGTTTTTATATTTTAAAAAATACTGGATATCAGAATGCTAGAATGATTCCACAGGACCACCTACTGTAACCAATAGCAACTTGCAAATGTATCTTAAGTCCCATTAACAGCTGAGCAGAAAAACAGCTTTTAAAAAATGGGGGGGGGATGTCAAATTTTGCAAATGCATTGCCCTCCCACCAAAGTATCTATATGAAATTTGGCTAGGCTAATCCCCTCTTAAGGTTGTACTATGTCACCAAATTTTATCCAGAGGTGAATAATAATAATAATAATAATAATATCATCATCATCATCATCAATTTTTGGTTCCCTAATGAAAATCAAAGAGAGAAGAGAAGAGATAGACCACAAGGTTGCGAGTTCAATACCAGCCAGGGCTGAGGTTCGACTCAAGCCTGCATCTTTCCGAGGTCACTAAAATGAGTACCCAGCTTGTTGGGGGGCAATCAGCTCACAGTTGTAAACCGCTTAGACATCCCATAGCGTGATATGAAGCGGTATATAAATGAAGCTGCTTTGCTTTAAAAATAACATTAAAAGATTTTTAAAAATAAAATCAAAGAGAGAAGACTGGAGATCCAGATTCCCAAATCTCAATTCAGATTCAGGATACAGAACAATCTGGACTGAATCTGGTACACACCCAATTCACCAAACTGGGTTCCCCATGTTGAGGTCTCCATATGCAGCCTTAGTTTAAACTTTAATGTAAATTAATTTTTGTCCCATTATTGCATATATTTCCTCACACAGGGCAAATATTCCATCTATGGTGCCACCTTTCTGTGGTGGTGGCATTGCTCCTGTGGTCCTGTGAGGCAAGAAGCTATACTGATGGCAACAGTGCTGCTAGTAGGGTCTCCCCATGTCAGACAAGCTTTTACTGAGGAGCCAGACTGAATGTGCCAAACAACTACTGGATAGCAGCATTACTGGAAGGTGGCTCTGGCAGAGGATCTCTCTAAGAGACAATGGCAATGGCACCATAGCTAATGCTTGTTAGTAGTGCACAGAGGGAGGCACATTTTGAAGATTTTTTTTACTACCAAAACCCTATGATGAGTCAATCCAAAATAAACTCCAGGGTGGAATGACACTCAGCAAGCTACTAGAGAAAAGCAGAAAAGCAGAGGACAGCTATGAACAGTGCTGTGCCTAAGAGCATAACTGGTCAAAAGCAGAAATGACATTCAGCTATTCACATGCTTGGAGACAAAAGAAAGGTCTGAAGCTGACCAGCACATATTATAGGAATATACAATGTGGGAAGTTTGACTCAGGGAAAGCTATGCATAGTAAAACAAGAAATGGAATGTATAAACTCCAATACTTGGGGTGTTTGAGCTGAAGTGAACAGAAATGGGACTCAGATACTTTACATGTTTGTTTGTTTTTACTCAGGAAATGAAAATCTAAGAAATATGGGGTGGTATTTATTGTAAGGACAGATGCAGGAAAAACAGTCAAAGGATATAATGCAAAGTCTGATAGAATCATGTCAATAAGATTTCAGGAAAAATCCATCAATATGACCTTAATCCAGGTTTATGTTCCAACTACAGAGGCAGAAGAAGAAGGAATTGAAAGAATCTGTGCTGGAGTCCAAAAGTAAATTGATCATATACCAAAACAGGACTTCTTGTTGTAGGCAATTGGATTGCCAAAAATAGGAAACATATCAGAATCAAAGATTGTAGGAAATTTTAGCCTGGAATCACAAAATGAAACAGGAGACCAACTCACCAAATTTCATGAGACCAACAGTTTGTTTATCGCTAACACTCTTCAAGCAACCCAAGAAGTGACTGTATATATGGGCATCTCCTAATGGCCAATATAAAAATCACCTAACTACATAATTGTAAGCAGAAAATGGAGAAGTTCCATTCTCTTTATAAAAACAAAACAAGGAGCAGAGTGTGACATAGACTGTGAACTACTAATATAAAAAAATTAGAGTAAAGCTAAAGAAGAACATTAAACCAAACATCATGCCAAAATACAACCTGAAGAACATTTCTGTAGAATTTAAAAATAATTTGGAAAATAGATTTGCACTATTAAGTCCTGTTGACCAGGAGCCAGAAGAACTTTGGATTGAAGCCAGGCACATTGTCAAAGTGGAATGGAAAAAAAGATGCTATCTGTAGCCAAAAAGAAAGAAAAATCTCAATGAATGACAGATTAAACTTTTCAAGGAATTAAGGACAGATGAGAAGCAAAAGTAAAAGGTGACAGAAATAGATCAGAACCTTGAATGCAACTGTTTAATGACTTCTGCACAGGGACAAGAAGAACTACTGTAATAATCAATGCAGAGAAACAGAAGGTGACAACAAAAAAGGGAAGACCAAGAAACCTCTTCCACAAGAGCCAAGAAAACTAGAGTGGGGATGTTCTACAACAAGCAGAGGAACACTGCTCCTCCCCCACTGCCATTCCAATTTCGTTGTGTGCCATGTCTTATTTAGATTGTAAACCTGAGGTCAGGGAACAATTTGTAAATCACTCTGGGAGACTTTGTGGCTGAAGAGAGGGATATAAATACTCTAAATAAATATATAAATAAACTCATATTGTGTCACATTATTGTTCCAATTAATTCAATGTTGCCCAACAGCTGTCCTATTTTTCAAAAAGGACTCTTTTCTAGTCCTGCCAGGCAATCCTTAGAGATGTCTGATTTGACAAGTCCATTCCAACTTAACTATGTGTTCAAGTTAATATGATCTTCCCTGTCTTAGGACCTTTACAGACTGCCAGAAATAATGCAGCTTGAGGCCACTTTAACTGTCCTGGCTCAGTGCTAGGGAATCATGGGAATTGTATTTTTTTCTGGGACATTGAGCCTTCTCTGTCAAAGAGCTCTGGTGCCACAATAATCTATAGTTCCCATGATTCCTTAGCACTGAGCCAAGACAGTTAAAGTGGCCTCAAGCTGCACTATTTCTGCCAGTCTGTAAAGGCCTTTAGTCAAGAACTCTATGTTGTAATCACTACACCATATTGTAATCATTTTAAATTTTATGCCACTTTGAGTCCCAATCTTGAGGAAAATATGGGATACAAATAAAGTTAATTGTAGTAATAGCAGTAATGCACCATGTTGGTATTTCAGTATTTATTATAAATCCTTAATTTTATGTTTAAACATTAATTTAGAACTGCCCTTTCAATCAGCCAATGGATGATATGAGTTGCAGTCTGTTAACACCTGGAAGGTTAGATGCTCCCAGTCCCGGTCTGTACATGTATGATTGTATACTTTAGTACAATATTGGTACTATTTATATATTATTGCCTGTTTCATTTGTGGTATTGATTATTATAGGAGGAGGTGGACACCTTTAGTATGATCCAATGGCAAATTACCCTCACCCTAAAACCCTACTGTGTGCCCCTTAGTGAATCATTTCTGCTTCCAGTTGCAATTTCCAGTGCCAATACTGTAATAGATCCTTGTTTATAAATAAAGCTGTAACACATAACCAAATATAGATTGATATCTTCATTCAGTTGTGGTGGCTGGTGTCATGAGTGCTTCACAGTTTAAATAGATGACATCAAAACATTCAGAAAGAGAATACCTATTGACCTATGAGCCAAAAACTGTAGATGTGGTGAGGCAAGCTCACAGAGAAAATTTTGATGAAGCTACATTAATTCTGACTCAAGTTCCAAAACTAATTAAATAGGATATGGATGAGTACACCAGCACTTTTAATGGGAATTTAAGAATGGTTGTCAACTTAAATTTCTATCCAAAGCACTGCTTGCTGTTATGATATGACTGTTAGCGTGGGTATGCAGCACATGAAGATCCACATAGATGTGCAGGACCAGGATCATGATCTTCTCAGATACAGCAGGTAGCTTGTCAGCTGGAGAAGCAACTCTCCCCTTCCAGACAGAGTAAAGAGACTCCACAGACAGACATCTCTCAGATGAGGCTTTAATCTTAATTCCTCTATGCACAAAGCTATTTAATAATAATAATAATAATAATAATAATAATAATAATAATA
>JAIPUX010001880.1:84586195-84598807 GCA_020142125.1 Phrynosoma platyrhinos
TGGAGAAAGTTGTGAAGTTTCTCAACCCCTCTGGGCTGCTTTTGCCTGAGCTGGCTGGGTCCCCTTAAGACCACCACTCTTCTACTTAATTTGCTGCCGCCATCCATTGATTGAATCCTCCTTTTTTTAGCAATGCAATGGGACATTGCTGGAATTCTATTGGCACTTCCCTTGCAGAGCTTTCATTCCTCTGTGTGTTTATTTCCACATCTAGTTGTGCATCTGTTTGTTAGGTTGTGCACCTGGTTACTCATTTAGTTCTGCAAGAACTAAAGGAATGTAAAACCAGATGCACAATTGAATGGGCAGCTCCATGCAAAATGACAATGCATACACAGTTCCACTTCTGTGAACTTATACTGAATACACTTGTTGGGCATTGAACAAAAAATGTGTGACTGGCATTCAACAGAATGCTTGCATAAAACAACTCATGCATATTTCCATATGTGTAGATTTGTACTACACAGTTCTGGTTAATATAATATTATATATTACATAATATTGTGTATATATTCCATTTTATTAGTCATAATGAACAGAATCCTGTTGGTTATGTCATTGTATGTACTTTTTTATCCAATGAAGAAGGATGCATCCAATACCTCCTTGTACAATGCCTTTGCCCAAGGTGTACAAGAACAGCCATAGGTTCCTGTGTGCAGCTCTTCCTCATTTCCTAACCATAAAATAGTCACAGGGATGCACCTGGCTGCTGTCTAGATGTCTTTTCATGCCTGAAAAATAAAAAAAATCCTTCATGGGGGGGATTTGAGGCTCCTGTTGCTT
This sequence comes from Phrynosoma platyrhinos, assembly GCA_020142125.1. NCBI lineage: Eukaryota > Metazoa > Chordata > Lepidosauria > Squamata > Phrynosomatidae > Phrynosoma > Phrynosoma platyrhinos. The sequence goes on from JAIPUX010001880.1 coordinate 84,586,985, forward strand.
CCCTGGGTAAGCAAGGGCTGCTAGAAGGCACCTGGGAACACCCCTATGGCTAGTCAGTGGCTGAGAATGGAGATGCACCCAGGAGCCTCTGACTGTTCTTGCATATCTGGGGGAAAAGAAGCAGACTGTGCCAACAACACCCCAATATCATCTGTGGAGTTACACTGAAAGAACTGTATCATCTGCTAGTGGTCCCATTGGATCTCGTCCCTAAGCTAACTAGTGCCTTTTGATTGGTTGAGCTAGAATCTGACCACCTAATAGTATTTGTGGTTTTAGACATCTGGAGAGTACCACCATCTGGTTTTTGGTGCCTTAAGAGGAGAGTTTTGTTGTGGAGGGCAGAGCAGAGCTGAGTGACCCTAAGTGGTGGTGGAGGAGGAGGTTGTGGATTCCTGAAGAAATGTGCTCTGATGAAGCTGTTATTTCCATGCCCCATTCCCAATGCAAGCAGAAGCTTCAGAGTCATGATTTGCATCATAACCAAGAAAAAAAGGTAGTTCTCATCTTCAACTCCTCCATTAAAGCAGCTTCATTTATATACCGCTTCATATCGCGCATAGGATGTCTAAGCGGTTTACAACTGTAAGCTCATTGCCCCGCAACAGTTGGGTACTCATTTTAGTGACCTCGGAAGGATGCAGGCCTGAGTCGAGCCTCAGCCCTGGCTGGTATTGAACTCGCAATCTTGTGGTCTATGAGTGAGTGGATGCAGTACAGGCATTTAACCACTGCACCACCAGGGCTGCTACTACACTTTAAAATACATAATCTAAATGCAAAGGTATATTTGATGTCACATCTAGTTTTGCCTTTCAACATTTCCTTCTATCAGCACCACTTCTGAACTGCTTCTGAAAGTCACTGCACCATTCAATTAAATCTGGAATGGTGATGGGTTAAGAACAAAACAATTCTGATAAGGGATTATGGTATCTATGGTTTTAGACATCTGGAGAGCACTAATTGTGAGGAAGGCTTGTGTAAACTCCCTGTAGCTTTACATAACTGGTTCAGTAATCTTTTAGATCATGACCAGATTGTTAGGAACAGAAGGCTAGTTGAGTAGCTTTAACTTTGGATGGAGAAATATTCATAAAGCTATGGATCTCTCAGTGATTAGTATGCAACAGTAATGTCAAATTGCTATCTTAAATTTTTTTTTGAAAAAATTAAATTCTTTACTCAACCACACAGGATTGGAATGAGCAATTGGCTCACACTTTTATGTAGGGACTCCAGCTATCAATAGTATAGTGCTACCAATGCTTTGGACCAAACCCCAAGGAGTGCATAATAGCTGACCATAAGAGACTACTCACTTTGGCCAGGGAAAGAGAATATATTGTTTAATTAGGAACAATGTTCTCGTGCTGCTTTCCAAAGACTAGGGAGCTGCAACTGGATATGAAATGTTTTTCACAGCAGGGGAAAAATTAGAGTCAGTCCAAATTAAAACCTTCCATTAAAAAAACCAACAACCCTATAACTTAAATCATTTTTAAAGCCTTTTTAAAAACAAATAGCTATAAATTCCATTTAATCCAGCTGGAACTTCAAGTGTTTCAGTCTTTAAGAAACTTAGGTCACACATGTTGAAATGATGGTTCCATTTGAATTTTCCATCTGTAAAGCTGGAATTTGGTGTTCAAAGGAATTTAGCGACCACAAGAACCAACTGAATGTGAAACTTCAATTTACTGAGTGTCAAAAATTGGGTTCCAAGGGACCACGTGAGAACTACAGAATTCTCAGACACTTTTACCCATATGATCTTCATCTTGGCAACACAATGGGAAACAAAACATCTTTGAAAAAAACAACCCTTTCTTATTTATACATGATTTAACAGTCTATAAATGAATACTTGAAACAATTATTTTCATATTAAAAGTATGATTCATACTGGATGTAACCCAAGATAGGGGATGAGGAAAGACGTTTAACCACTGACGCTTTCATCAAAAACTTGAATAAACCAACATTTGTTCTCAAAATGAATGATCATGACCCCAAATGTTTGCTCAGCTGCAGTAATTACACAACTGGAGCTAAGCCACTACTCTAGAAAGGATTCATTGAAGAACATTTTGCATTCCACCCCCTTCCTTTAGTCAGAACCCCTGCTTTACATCTTTTGCAAGAGAACAGAACCCCCAGGAATAAATGACTGTCTCTAGTACAGTACATTACCACCAGGATGGTTCACTGCTAAGCATGTGTTCATTACATCTTATTCACATGAGCAGGGCTCTTGCAATGTGGGAAGTGTTGCTTCCTGCAGCTGTTGAATTGTCCCTAGAGTTCTTCAGTCTGTGTGGCTGAATGTTTTTTAACAATGGTTTTTTTAAACTAATAAATTATTATTTGTGATGCATGCTTGTCCACTAGCAACAAGAGCCCCATTTAGCCATTCTTCTTCTGAATATAATCACATGTGGATGGTGGCAATGACAAGCTGGCTATTCCATCACAATGTTTGTTGCAATCCATGATGGTAAAAATATATGAAGGTAGCTAAAATGCAACAATGAGCCTTTTCTATAGTATTGATTCCTTATGCAATTTGAGTGTTGGTTGTAGAACTGAAGACTAAGATAAATTACCATGAAGATGAGTTCTTCAGGCTGATCTTATAAAATCTCAAACATTAACCTTGGACCATAACGCACATGAATCTTTGGCCACTGTCTGGCTGCTTCTCTACATAAAGAATTGGCTTTTTGTCATTTCTTCTCCTTCCTTATTTCTTTCCCACATCAACAATTTCATGTTTACTCCCCTATTTTTAATCTGAATATTTTTATGTATCCCGTGCCCCTTAAATGCTATATATTTGACTGCAACCTTCTTTCCTCAGTGCCTATGAACTTCCCTACACACCACATAGGTCGAAAACAAACTGCATAAATAATCCAGTTTGAGACCATTTTAACTGCCCTGGCTCAGTGCTAGGAAATCCTGGGAATTGTAGTTTATTATGGCACCAGAACTCTCTGACAGAGAAGGCTAAATGTCTCACAAACCTACAATTCCCAGAATTCTCTAGCATTGAGCCAGGACAGTTAAAGTGGTGTCAAACTGGATTATTTCTGCCATGTGTTTTGAACCATAGACTCTATCTTTGAAGCCATTGTCTTCTGTGTGGCTGCATAAGACTGTTCTTTCTATTATATATTGTGGATGTTCTGTAAGAAGCTATGCAATATGTGGTTCTCTTTATTCTGGCTCTTAAATCTGAACCTGTATCTCCATTTAACCAATAAATGACTTTTGACATCAAACTGTTTAATATTTCACTGTAATAATTTAATAATTAATAATTAATTGAATCAACTAATAAAATTGTTATGGAACTTACTCTAGCTACAGTACTTTATATTTTACTATAAAATAATGTCCTTTTCATAGAATTCTGTATAAACCATGTAGTTATTTTATTTTATTTTAACTCTAAAGCCTTTAGAATTCAAAGATGCAGCCATGCTAGTCTGCAATGTCAGTATGTACAGATCTTAGCACCTTTGAGACTAACTGAAAGAAAGAAGATGGCAACATGAGCTTTCATAGACTTAAGTCTACTTCCTCAGATGTATCTAGTTAGTCTCAAAGGTACTACAAGATCTCTCTACATATAAAGCCTTTAGTCTGCAGTCTTCCCAAGGTGATGTAATATTTCATATCTCCCACTCTGACAAATACAGAAGTACTGGACATAACTGATTGTTCCATATTTGAAAATAATAATTAATAAGCCCATGGACAGGTGAGATTTGTGATTGTTAGAAATTGTTTACTTGGACATCCAGAGGACTTTTGAAAACATCCCTCACTGAAGACTCTTAAGTATTCTTATCAGACTGGAAAAGCCCTGTTATGGATTGACAATTGACTAAAAAAAAAAAAAGCAAGTGAAAAGTAGGAATAAATAAGTTCTCAGAGTGGAAACATCAGAGAGGAATTCTAGGACATCCGTTGTCACTTATGAGTTCAAGGCAAACGGCGAAGAGATAGGAGGGTATAAGATATTGGGAACTGACTATCAAAATATCTTAATTGAGCACATAGGGCCTCGGCAGACGACTAATTGAGTCGTCTTCTGGGCCCAGAAGAGGAGGGGCAGCCGCACGTTCGGCGCCCCTTCCTCTCCCTGAGGTCGCCCTCGGAGTCGCCGGCTCTCCGCACGGCCGGCGCTCCGGGGATGGCCTCACGCCGTGGCAGCCGAACGCGCCGTGGCGGAAAAGACAGCGAAAGTGCGCCCGCCGCTGTTAGTGCGCACTTTCGCTGTCTTGAGGAAGGAGCGCTGATTTAGCGCTCCTTCCAGGGTCGCCGCCGGTGCGCCGAGGTGCAGAGGCTGCGGCCCCGCGGCGCGCCGGCCCAGGACGTCTGGGAAGCTCTCATCTGCTTCCCCCCATAGTCTTTGAATTCAGTTGGAAACTTTGGGGCAAGCGTGGACCAAATACAGTCCACCAGATGTTGCTAGGCAGTATAGCCAATGTTGAGTAATACTGAGTTGGAGTCCAATATAGTTGCACAGCAAAATCTTTCAACGTGGAAGCTTTAGCATATAGTTTAAAGTTACTCTAAAGTCTATGTTGGGTCCAGAAAAGTATGTGTGTTGTGTGTATGTGCATAATGAACACAATCTTATAAATGCCTTCTAAGAAATAAGCCCCACTGAGTTCACTTAAAAGTCCCTCAGTAGGAAGAAAATCACTTTAAATCTTTTGGATTTATGAAGGAATGGTTTATAGTATACTTAAAATGAGTTGTGGTTTACATTTACTATGCATAAAATCAATAGACTTCTTTAGGAGCTTCTTTGAAATCTTACTCAGTCACAGTCTTTTGTTCTTCTATGGGAAAAATGGAAATGATTAAGTGGATCTATCTTCTAAAAATTATTTAAATCTATATGTACTAATTGAGGAATTGGTTGCAATGGAATCCTGATCTCATTAACATTCCTATTGAGTTTGTCATATTTGTGGCAATGGCTGATGCTGGTTTGGATTCTTCTACTTCTTTACATTAAACAGTGAAGTTTTCTTTCTTCATTCTTTTCTGGAATTGCCTGCAAAGTATTTTAGTCAACTTGTTTACAAATAACCAAATTGGCCATCATTTCATCTTTGGGCTTCTATTAGCAGAGCTGCCCCAAGACATTTTATGGCCTGAGACAAAACATAAACTGTCATCCCATCTCCATTTCATATGCAGAAGCTGACTGAATTAGCAGATGAATCTTGTTTAGATGTTGGCAATGGAATTTGGCACCCAGACTAGTCTCAGGGGCGCAGCATAGTCAGTCTGGCACAAACATTTCTGTCTTGCATAAGAAGGCAATGGACTTTATCACATGGCAGGCTTACCGTCAGTAAATCAGCATCAAATTGTCCAAAATCATCCAAAACCCCGCTTCTCCCATCAGTAAAGCATCATGGAGGCATCTTCACTTGTTTGTGCCAGTAAAGCATACATGGAGCCATCATTTGGTAATAACGGAAGTTCTCGTTACAATAGATTACTTTAATATTATTGATGCCTTTGCTATACACACATCCTTCAGTTAGTCTTTGAAAAAGAAGCTCCTTTTTAAGTGTCTTTTTATGTTCATCTAATCCCTGCCCCACTTATTCCTCACCCTTTGTCTAGCTGGAAGTATTTCAATAGCACTGTGCAGAAACACATATTTTGGGTGTCAGGTTGCAGCGGTATGTTGGTTAGCAATGCAATAAAATTCAAGTGAGGAAAGAATGGATTTCAGCATGGTGTAATGGTTTGATCATTGGATTATGACTCTGGAGATTAGGGTTCAATTCCCAACTCAGCCATGAAACCCACTGGGTAACCTTGAGCAAGTCACATGCTCTCAGCCTCAGGAGAAGACAGATCTTAGCAAGAAAACCCCAATAGGTTCACCTTAGGGTCACTATAAGTCAGAAATGACTTGAAGGCACACAACACACACATGCACGCACACAGGTGTCTACCACAACAAGCAAATTCAAAAGCAGGTACAGTAACTCCAGAATCCTTTCTGAGCATGTGTGATCAGAGAGAAAAGGGGAGAGGAGATAAACCTGCCTCACCGGCTCCCCACACCATTTAAAAAAGATTTACAGCTACTACAAATGTCTAGACATTTGGCCACCAAAATGGAAATCATACAAAAAGTAGAAGCTGATGCAATAAATAAATAAATAAATAAATAAATAACAAAATTGTCCCTGGATGCATTTTGGAAGAAGCTTTCAAGTGATTTCTAGAAGCTGCAAAATGTTATTGTGTACTTACACAAAGCTTACCTGGTTTTTCCCCCCACTTCAAATGTGCATATTGTTAGCTTTGGAAAATAAAAGTTCACTAAAGCATGCTGAATTATTTATTTTTGTGGTGTACGAACCTATTCTTTCAATGTTTTTCTGCATCTAGTACCAAATTTTCTATTAAAGCAATAATGGCCAGGAACACATCTGCTTTGCTAACTGAGATATATCTGTAGCTGTTGTTGCTGTTCATTTATTTGTTTATTAAACATATATCCAACATTTCTGGCAAAATGATGCAAAAGGAGCTAGCAATAATATTCAAAGTTAAACAGAAATACAATTCAAAACACATTTATAAAAGATTTATAACAAAAGAAAAACATATCAGTTCAGGAAGAAAAACACTTTACATATTAAATGTCTGCCAGTATCTTAATCAAACATTTAAACATATCAGTATTGCTTTTCCCTATATTTCTCTCTATATATCTCAAGTTCTTGCTATCCATTTTCTAAAGACATTTGTAAATTTTGGTAAATTCATAACTCTCTGTTATCATGCTCTTTCAAGCCACTTTTTATGATGAACCTAAGGTGAATCTCTCATTAGGTTTTCTTGGGAAGATTTGTTCACAGGAGATTTGCAATTGCTTTCTTCTGAGGCTGAGAGACTGTGACTTGCACAAAGTTAGCCAGTGGGTTTCCATGGTCAAGTGTGGCTTTCGAACTCTGGTCTCCTGGAGTCCTAATCTAGCACTCAAATTACTATACCATACTGGATCCTTTGTGGTCTTAACTCTCTGCACTGGCCAAATTCATGATTTACAACTACTGCTAATATGGAGAAGGCCTTGCTTATGCCAGTCTCCCATGCAGCAATTTAAAATGAAGTACTTGATGTGTGAACGAAAGAGAAAGAGAGGGAGAACAACCTTAATTCAATACCATAAACATAGGTAAATTAATACACTGAGCTTAAAACCAGAGTTGAACTCCCAAAATTCTCTGCCTTTGTAGGCAAATTTTGCCTTCTTTCACATGCATTGTTTTAATAACTTACATTCCTTTCAAGTTTTTGAGCAAATTTGTGAGTTATTCTGGAGGGAAAGGTGACTGGAATTTCCACCCATCCCTAGATAGCCATCTCAACTTGAGAAAAAACCATATATCAAAGAGGAGCATGAAGATAAGCAGTTTGGAGCCAGTCTGCACTTAGAATGTGGAAAACATGACACATACACACACAATCCACCTCCCCCTGCAAGTAACCAAACAAAAAAGAGTGAGCTGAAAGTTGGTACAAGCTGCAGCATCTGTGGAGTGCACCAGGCCTTCATTGGAGAGCTTGATGATGCAGGATTTATATCCATTCTCTTGCTGAGTAAATCTATTCACCTTCACTATATCCTTTCTGTATGAGCCAGCCAGTTTGATCATGAGAGCTGTTTGATTAGAAGTACTTGGAGAATTAAATACTTCCTGTAGTTTGTTCCATATTTGTTTTGCATCAGTTAAACCTTGAACATGGTAAGCAATGCTAGGATCTACAGACAAGCATATATATGATGCTGCTTTCTCTGCATTGTCATCAAACTGTGTTCCTGCTTCTGTGGGTCTCTACCCATTTATTGTTTTAAATAAACCCATTGTAGTCAGGCATATTTGCATTTTCCATGACCACATTTTATAATTTGTTCCAGTTAAGATTTCAGTAATCTTTGTAGAATTAGGATTAGTTGAAGCCATTCTCTGCTGTTTGAGTAGACAAATCTTTCTTGAAGTCAATATCTTCAGGAAAACCAGTTTAAAAATAATCTGGAACCTCTTCAGAGACCTCACTGGATCAAGACTAGGACCCCTTCTGGGATTTCACTGGTAGCTCACTAGGTCCTCACTGGGCCCGTAACCTAAAAATGCAGGGTATAATTTTAGTTTCCAGGGTGTTAACCCTTTTAAAGGTAAACTAAAATATGTAGGTATGAAAGTTAAACTTATTAGAGTTCACTTTAATCACCAGAGCAGCAAAAAACGTGGGTCAAACTATTTATTGTAAACCTGCCTTCCTAAAAATAAAGACTAACTCATGACAAAGATTGATAGTTAGAGTGATAGAGGGGGAAGGGAATAAATCCCTGTCTAAATAAAGTGGAACAGAAGAATGCAATCATAAATTTTCCAACAGAACCCCAAATCCAAATCCTGACTTATTGGGCAGCAGGCACTGGGAGTGATTGAGATCTGTTCTCCTGTTGATCAGGACACAGCAGACTGACATTGTCACCCCTCTCCATCCAGTGATCTCCAGTAAAGCAGCAAGAAGCAGTATCTCTGTCACAATTGTTCCTCACACTGGAAACAGAGGGAGAGAAGTGGTGGGATCATCAATCTGATGCATCCCGATCAAAAGTAGAACAGACCCCTGTCACTTGCAGGAGCTGCTATTTGGAAAGTCAGAACTGAGGGACTTTTACAAACCCTACATATTCCTTACACTATTGAATATGTAGGGATCATGAATAAGAATCAGTTGTGAGTGTATCACTCTGGGTTGCCTATTCATAACTGCCATCATGAATTCCAGCCAATATGCCTAACTTGTTCTAGTGGGTTTGGGTGGAAAAGCATGCTTACTTGGGTAGAACAGATATTTTGTAACATTTCACTTTAAGTATTACTTACAAATGTGATAAAAGGCCAGCAATTTTTCTTCTAGGCACTAATAAATTGCATCTGCCCGCCAATAATAGTAAAAATGCAAGTGCTTCATTTGTCACTCCTTTCTCATTGAGATGTTTGATATTTTCTTCCAAAATTTTGCTATGTTCCTATTCCATTTTAACTCCCTCATCCATCCTTTACTGAATTTCTGACTTGCTTCATTATTTCCTCTCCCCACTCCAGCACTATTTGGTATCTGATCTATCACCACATTTTTTTACCCATAATCACCAAAAGCTTTCCAAGCCTCGTTAACATTTCCTTATTATTAATTCCATCTTTCAGAATAAACAAATAATTGCCAAATAATACTTCACTGTTAATAAATAATAACCTGTCCACAGGAAGCTTTTTATTTCATTAATACAAATTCTGCACCAGCACATCTAAATTATGTCACATCTGAATTGAGAAATCTAACACAGCATCCCCTTCATTTGATGGAATTTCACCTTTTAAATCCTCAAAGATGACTAGGAAGAGCAATATGGCAAGTGTCTGAACTTTGTGTTTCAGGCAAGAAAGACTTTCAACTTACACTTGGTATATTTATGATAGTGGTAGAAGTTCAGTCCAAAGCGTGTGAATTCAGCACTGGTATGCAAAGCAGTACATAGGCAACCCATCATGCCTTAGGTTTATAGGACAGGGTGCTTTTGCCCTATTGAATTGTGGAGCAATAAGGTAACTGAACAGAAAAACAAACCAGACCATATTATGTCCACTTGTTATACTTTTCTAGAAGTATTTTCTCTCCAAGTAAGCATTTCCAAATATATTTTATAATCAATATATTAGGATGATTTATATCCTGCTTTCCCAGTGAGAGCATCAAACAATGCACATGACTCTCATTCTCCCCACTTTATCCTCACAGTAACAAATCTGTAAGGTAGCACCAACTGGTATAGGTCATTCAGTCAGTTTTATGGCTAAGGCTTTCAACTAGATCTCCAAAAGCCCAATACAACTCTCTACCACACTGTCCAGCTCTCCAGATGTTGTGGACAACAGCTCATAGCATCCCCTATCATTAACTTTGCTAGCTAGGCTTTCCAGGAGCTATCATTCAACAAACTGGGAATGGCTACCCAATTCCTACCTCAACTCTTAACTACTACACAACATTGGGTCTTATCTTACATAAACATTTTAACAAATGAATTTGGATGCTCACACAGACACACACACATAGTGTGAGAAGAGGAAGGAGCAAGAGAGAGCAAGAGAGAGCAAGCCAAGAACTACATCTACAAAACTACAACTGTTACTAAAACTACAAAATTAAGAGAAGTTGAAAAGTCCAAATAATTGCTGTATTCAAATGTGGAAGGTGCAGATGAGGTGAGTTTCTTTCTACATACAGACTGAACAAAAGCTTTTGAGTTTCTATAAATCTATGAGGAAAAATAGAGGGAAGGGTGAGCTCAAACTTCTTTTTTGTCCAGTATTGTACTCTGAAAGCCATTTGTCTCCATGGGAAACCATCAATGATATCTGCCTGCTCATGATCCCCAACAATTTGTATTATAAGAAAAAATGAAACAGTTAATCAACAATATCAAAAGACAGCAAGAAATTAAATATTGCTGAAAGAATTATGTGCACTATAATATGGAGAAAATGAATTATTTTTCTTATTATTTTATTACTTTGTATCTTGCCTCAGTCCCAGATCTGGAGCCCAAGGTGACTTACAGAAATAGGGGAATAGAACCAAATCAAATCATTTATTAATGTTTAGACCAAAGGCCATTTCCATATCCAGTGTTAAAATACAATACAAGACACAGAAACAGCATAATAAAAGTACAACATAAAAAAATTACATAATAATCTTACATGTAAAAGATTTAAAATTCAATTTTGGTTAAAATATAGACAATAAAGCTATAATTAAATGAGAACATCCCCAGAGCAATCAAGTATTAGAATTTAAATGAGGCATTATAGATCCCAGAAATTTGGTTCTCGGTTCAGAATATAATGAACAAGAAAACAAATAGTGAGGCAAATCCTCAATTTCTGGGGCCCCGGCAAGTGTATAGATGGAGAGCCAAAGGGGTGTGTGAATATCTGCTGTCAATCACAGCTGTAGGCATGCTTTGGAAACGAAGGGCTGTAAAAGCTTGCCTAGTTTTGGGAAGGTGAGCTTTGTCAAATAAACAGCCCTTTGATGGTCAAGTTTATAGAATCTGTACCATTTGGAAAAATTAGAATTATTAATAGCTTGTCTGTCCAATTGAGCACTATGGTGAAAGATGTATTCCTGAAGCTTCTCTTTATAATTCAAGATAAGAAAATTGTCAGGTAGAATAGGATAAAATTCAAGCAACTTGTAATATCTTGAATTCCAAACTTTAAAATTAGATAGCTGTTTAAAGCATAACTTGGGGAAAACTCTAATTGAGGAATCTTTTACTATTCTCCAGTAATTACATAAAATGAAATGAATGTGAGATCTGATGGATGGAAACCCAACCTCTGCCTGGAACAAAGCTGCCAGCGTACCTGGAAGAAGTCTTAACAGTTTCTTAAGGAAGGTATTCTGGAGGGACATATGAGAGTCATCTCATCCCTATACACCATAGAGAATCTGGGCAATGACTTACTCTGAAATATTTTCAGAGCTGAAACAACCAGGTGACCCCTACAGTGTTATAAAATCTGAGCATTGCTCCAGTAGATCTCCAGTAGATGCTTTGGTAGCTTCTATATGGTGCTTCCAGGAGAGGTTTTCTGCAAAATGAATGCCAAGGTCTTTAAATTCTTAGCATTGTTCTATCTGGTGACCATTTTTATAATATATTTATAGATTATATTTATTATTATT
>JAIPUX010001880.1:84604199-84616699 GCA_020142125.1 Phrynosoma platyrhinos
GGCTGTTGGAACGGATTAATTTCGTAAGTAGAGGTTCCACTGTATACAAAAAGTTGAATAAGACTGGACCCCAATTATTATTATTATTATTATTATTATTATTATTATTGTAAAAGGAAAGGGTTATGCTTATAGAGACATTGAAATGTACATAAGAAAGTAAATTGATCTAAATAAGTTAAGCGGGAAGATTTATCACTCAGAGGAACTAGGAAAATTAACATAGTTGAATTGAAGACAATAAGATAAAAGTAATTCAAGTCTATTCAAATTGGATGAACTATTGGAAGTCAAATTGTAAATATGTATATTTTAGAGACAAACTTATTCATTTGTGCTGTGCTGTTGTTATGTAATGTGATGAAAGTAAAAAAAATAAAATAAAAAATGAATAAAAAAGAAGAAAATCACATCTGAACAAATCTTGCTAAGAAGAGCCCATGAAAGATTCACCTTAGGATTGCCATAAGTAGGAAACGACTTGAAGGCACACAGCAACGGTAACACCAAGTTAAAATTTTCAGCCAGTATCAGCTCTACTGCTTCATCAGATTACAAACCCCTAGATTCCACAAGATGTTGCCATGGTAATTAAAATGGAATCATGGCACTATAATTGCATAGTGTGAATGAGTCCTCGGGGTTAGATAGAAGGAATCTATTCTAATATGTGGACGTTAGAACCTTTGATCATAGGGAACATCCCACCATATTCTCCTGCCTGTGGAGTCCAGAGTGGCACAAATTTAACACCTTATCAGTTGTGTGTGCGAAGAGAAAAAGCAATAGCCTTTGGTTGCTATCCAAAAGAACTGTGGCTCTAGTTCTGGGAGCTCAGAAGCTCTAATCCCCATTTCAAACTACCCACTTATAGCACTATGGTTCCACTTTAACTGCTATGGCTGCATCCTAAGAAAACCTGGGACTTGTCATTTACTGATGCACTATAGCTGAGAATTTCTCTCTAAACTACAAATCCCAGGATTCCATAGAATGATCCCATGGGAGTTAAAGTGGAATCATAGTGCTACAGTGTGAAAGGGCCCTTGTTTTAGGTTCCAGCTCTATTTATCAGGGTGAGGAACTTGTGAGCCTCCAGATACTGAGGGACTACCACCCCTAAATCATTGCCTGTGCTAGCTAGGGATGATGAGAATTGTAGTCCAACAAAATGGAAGACACAGGCTCTTCATTACTGCAAGCTCCAATTATGGCAGACTAAACGTCACTGAAATTAATAGAACTTCTGAGTAGATATGTAGGTTTGCATAGTTACACTGGCTTTTCTTGAACACCATCCTACTACACTACACACTTTTTACACCACAGAAAGTGTCAGTCTTGATTTGTGATACTGCATGAGGTCAGTTGTCTAACAAGAAGAAAACAGAAATTTCACTGGGAATAGCATAAAGTCCTTGTTATGAATGTAAGTAGTTCTTTGGATCCCAGCCTTTTGTTTTAAATTCTCCAAGTATTGGTGTTTACTGAATGTGTGTCCACTTGCTACTAGGCTCCATTCAAGGGGTTTGAACATCTTTTAGCTGTAAAAATCCTGGCAGTCTGAAGGGTATTTTGTATGCGTATCTTGGACAGTGCTCAAGAGTTATTAGTTATTAAGCAACCAAGCAAATGAGGCCAGCATTAAAGCACATTTCTCAACCACATGATAGCCATTAAACTTGAATCCTCAAGACGGCAGATAGCTGACATTACCTCATACATGTGGCTAACGGAATGTCGTTTCCTGCTTTGAAATGAATGATGCCAAATATCTTACACATTCCAGCCAGCATTGTTGTGGCAGCTTTGCTCACCAGTGCTCATGATTTATTGTTTGGAAACAAGTAAAATATTTCTAAGTAGCAATTGTTCAACTAGTGAACATTCCTAGTCTGCATCTACAGTGGCAACAAACTATATATGGCATCAAGATTCATCTTAATGTATATTCTTTTCTTCTCCCAATATTTCCTTTCTCCTCCCCACCACCACCCTTAACCAGAGAAGAAAAATAGGCTGAATAAATTCCTGGAGGGTAAAAACTGTGATTTCTCAAGCAGTTTTTGTAGTGCAGCCACATAATTTAAGCCTCTGGTCTCTTTAGATGGCAATATGTACTACTTCACATGCATGACAATCCTGCCAAAGTGTGCCTGCAAGAATCCATAGCAAAGCAACCACTATATCCAGCACTTTATTAGGCTGATGCAACAGAGCAAAAAGGTGGCAGCTGAAATATCCAAGATCCAGGAGTATGTTGAGTGAATGGGAAGGATTCAGATCCAAAAGAATCAACTGATTAGTTCCAAAGTCTTACTCTGTTGGCATGTGTACCCCTAAAACCTCTTCCCTTAAAAAAATATTTCTGTAAACCTTGGAATTTGCCCAAACATGTAATCCTGCCCAACCCCACCCCCTGTGTACAGATAGTGTTGTTTTGGCTATAGAAGTAAGCAATGTCACTCACACCCTGAACACTGGAAAGAGAGAGAATGATGAATTCACATGAATCTCTTAGGGTTCTCTTTTGTCCCCATGCCATTTAACATATATGTGAAACCATTGGGAGAGGTTTTAAGTCCTTCCATTATGTGCACACCTAACTTCACTTTGTGGCCCTTTTGATACCTTTACAGAAAGTAAAGTGAAATCTGAACTTTAGGGAATAGATGTGATGGATTAATTTCAGAATCTCATTTGAAGGCCATAATCCATTTAAAATCAGCAGCATCTATTTACTTTACATGGATCATTTAAAATGAAGGATTAGATTTCTTGAGGACACTGAACCTTCCAGGAAAGGTACATGTTTAAAGTGTCTGGAGCAAGATTGGCTTTTGCTGGCTGGATAATTAATTATAAATAAATAGTAAACAAATTAAATAATTAATAAATAAATTATGAGGTACATTACAGTGTGACAGACTATCTTTTCTAAGGCTGTTGGTGGCTGACAATGGCTGTCTAGGATTTTACTCCAAGACTTTTCCCAGTTCTGTTACCCAAGAGCCTTCCCGCAACTTGGTGCTCTTCATTGGTTTTGGACTACCATTATTCCCAGCCAACATAGCCAAACATCAGGAGCTGTTTTTCAAATTACTTAGAGAACAACACATTACAGAATACTGCTTTAATTGGACTTGCCAGAGAGTGAACTATGTAAAAACATATGGTCTACATCAGGAGTAGGCAACTTTTCCCCTTTAAGGGCCAAGGGATTTCAGCTCCCAGAATCCCAGGAGCTATTGGCCAACATGGGACTATTGGCCAACATGGCTGAGGCTTCTGGGAGCTGAAGTCCCTCGGCCCTTAATGGGGAAAGGTTGCCTACCCCTGGTCTACATCAATAAGACCCTCCTCAAAACACAGCCACTCTAAACTTAGCACATCTTCTATCCTAATAAACTTGCTTCTAGTCCAGTGAGTCAGATTTTTCCTGCTTTATATTATTTCACAATCAGTTCTGTTCCATTGAAACTGATTCAATATTTTGGATTAAACAGAAGTATTTAAAAAAACCCAGAAAATGTACTCTGCACTGCAATATTTTCTTTTCATCACAAAACCATACCCTCAAATCATTTCTGGCAATTTGATTCATTATAAAATCCACAATCACTGCTTAAGGATCAAGTATTGGAGGGTGGGATATACTATAGCACTATACTACAGCACAACTTCTCTCTCTCTCTCTCTCTCTCTCACACACACACACACACACACACACACATTGTGCTTCAAAAAATACATGGATTTAAAAGAAACCAAAAGCTGGATGCTGAAAGAAGCCAAAAACCTTTAGGTTTGTTTGGAAAAAATAAGTGTCAAATCAACTGGAAAACACTTTCCAGATTAGGTGTTTGCTTGCCAAAGATGGAACGGAAGACTGCCATTCATTATAGCTGGATGATCTTTTAAAACAATACCTTGACACTTTGAACAAAAGAAATGGTCTTGCTGGAGAGTGTCCCAGAGTCCAAGAAGAATATTCCATAACACTAACCTTGATCTCAGAGCCAGACTCCCTTTTGCAGAGTAGCAGAAATGGGTGTATGCAACATATAAGCAAGCAGGTATGCTTTAAAATGTAGTATTTAAGAAGTAGGAGACAGTTTTGTAAAGTATATCACAATCTGGCTAAAACCAATTCAGTTCAGGCCTCTTGTTCAGTGAAACAAAAGGCTACACTATTTAGGGTTTTGAATGAGTAAAATACTTTGGATGTTAGGCATGAAAGGTTTTCTCTCATTCTCATAATTGTACAACTAGGGAAGGAGGTGACATTCAGTGATAATGAATGATGGGAGATTTGGGGGGGGGGGAAAGGAAACACTTCTTCAGCCTGTATCTGAGTAAGTAACAGAATCCACTGCCACAAGATGTGATAATGACCAGTAGCTCTGAGGTTCTATCATTAGGCAAAATTAACAGGTAAATTTAGTGGCAGATGCTGAAGGGAACATAGGAAGTTGACATACTGAGGCAGATCTTGTCAGAGATGCCACACCTGGTGCATGGTGGATGATGTGTGTTGCAGTACTAGATTACCATTCAGCAGAGGTGGCAGGATAAGCTGACACCTTCTCCTGCACGCCTCCAGATTTCTTCCTCTGGATCCAGTTGTCACTGCCTCAGCTGTCCCAGCAGATATCATAAACCACTCAAGTTGTAGACTAATAAATGCTACCTTTATTGTCACAACTGAGCAAACCAATATACAGTTCAGTTCCCTGAAACACAGCAGTGGATGTCTTGCAAAACACCAAACAGTTTATTTCCCAAGCAGTTCTTTGTTACATACATACACACACACCACACACTCAAGCACCGTGCAAGGACTTTTTCCTCACCCCCAAGTTGACACCCATTTGGGCGTGACCCATGATGCTCATTGGCTACTACCTTATTTCCCAGACTCATGTCCACCCCCTGGTGTGTACATCATACATCATGTGACCAGTAAACATCATGATGTAATGTTGTTTACCTTTTAGCCTTGCCATTTTCCCAAAACAATAATGTGTTGACTTCCTGCAGGGAAAATGTTTATGTCTGGGTGTACATCTGTTGTTTTCCAGGCCTCCTTGTTCCCTGGAAACATTCTCACAGGAACAAGTTCTCATACATCTTGTACATTTCCATATGTACTCCAAAACCCATAACTCCAAAAAACCTGACAGATCTTTGATCAATCTAGCCCAGTATTCTGGACTCTGATTAGCCATGGTTCTCCAGGCAGGATTCTTTCCTAGTTCTTTCTCAGTGCTTTCTAATAGTCTCTCATCTAGTCTGATTAAGCCAACACAGCTTCTGGGATTTTATGAGTTCAGGCATGTTCAAGGTGGTAGGCTTTGTCATTCTCATGTTCTGTGTCTCAGGCCATTCTTTCTGAGTCTCCTGGCTATTCCCCTCTATTGGGTAATAGAGGTGTATGTGCCCCATGGTTTGTCTCATGTCTCCTTGAGCAGCCTGTTATCTTCAAGAGT
The DNA here is from genome assembly GCA_020142125.1 of Phrynosoma platyrhinos. NCBI lineage: Eukaryota > Metazoa > Chordata > Lepidosauria > Squamata > Phrynosomatidae > Phrynosoma > Phrynosoma platyrhinos. The sequence goes on from JAIPUX010001880.1 coordinate 84,609,689, forward strand.
AGTGGTGAACATTGTTCCTTTGCCACTAGTTGGACAAGAGGTCTGAGTGGAGTACTTTATCACACACACCTTTTATGCCACAAAAGTAGGAAAATAGTGCCTTTGGCATTAGCTATCACACCATGCTGTCTCTGTCTCATCGCTGCCTTGTCCTTAAAGTATTATTAGAGCTCACCTTGCCATTGATTGGGAAAACCTATCAATGAGTTCTCAATTGTACTAGTATAGCATTACTATACCTCAGGTGCAATACGTTACTCCCATGATCTGGGATTGGCTAGCCATGTGGTGTCAATGTTTCCTTCTCCTCCCCCTTGCTATTCACAACAGCCTGTTGGGTTTTCCCCCAGTTTTATTTTATTTGTTAATTCACATTACCATAACTCCAGAATTGTATTAAAAAACAAAGCATACAGACAAAACAAAAATCCCAAAGGCATGCTGGGTAGGGCATAGGTCTGAAAGGTGAAGTTAAGAGCAAGAGCAAAAGAGATCACACAGTGCCAGCAACAGCTCAGTTGTGCTATTGAAGAGACATGCAATAGGGAGTAGCATTTCCTTTTATTAATGTAACTGCGGTGAGAATGGAAACCATGTGATAAAGTCTTGAATTAGTTTTAACCAGATGATGGTATAAATTTCAACATTTTGCCTCTGTAGATGAAAGACAGGCCACCATTTTGTCAATGGTCTTAGGTAGCAGAAAGTCTAGGGCTGGCCCTACAGCAGCACCAGGGTTGGTTGTGTGGAAGACAAGATACATGAGCTGTCCCATTCCCATTCATTAAACTATTGAGACCAGCTCTCAATAGGCACCCCAACTGCATCTATGAAACAACACTGAAATGTATGGGGAGGGGAGCTCTTCACCAATTCAATGTGCACATCACTACCCAAAATGTGGTTTGGGTGAGATACTTATGTTTGATGAGAGTGACATTCACCAAATGCATCTGAGCAAGTTGACTGAAGTCTCTGAAAGTTCATGCTGCCAATTTCTTTCTTTCAGTTAGTCTCAAAGGTGCTACAAGATCTCATTACGTATTTAATTCCTTGCTATTCTCACATCTTATGCTTCAAGGAAAACCATGAAAGAAGTTTTACAGTGTTTGTCAGTGAAGGCAAGAGTGTTGCCTTATTTCATTCTTGTTGGTATGTATGCACACACACATATATACGAATGAACAATTTACTTTGGGCGCTATATTTTGCTAGAATTATAAATAAGCAATGTTCTGGTTTTGATATTACTGGAAAATCCCTTCTCAAGGGATTTGAGGAAAAAGGACAGTCAAGGAGAAAATACTGAGCCCTGAAGCTGTGGCTAACTGATAAAGCTGTTTCTGGGTCTGCTGCCTCAAGACCACTCTAGCTGACTGTCTAGTGGTTTGATTGTTAGTACGGTACTTTATTTATGATAACGCCAACAATTTGGTGTCTTTGGGATAATACTTATAGACGTCACTTTTTATCCCATAATTTAAGTGCAGCTGACTCAGGTTGGTAAGACTTCTTAAAGACAACAAATCCATAGGAACATACTGAAGAGATTCACTCCCCCCACTCTATGTAGTTACTGGCTAGTCAATCCTTTTATGTGGTTTGTGGAAGTGACAGGTACTTGCCAAGATTTTGTGCAGACTGAATAGGCTTCAGGATGACAAATATATTCTCTTTTTATCTCTGCTAGCAATCCTGTCAAATAAGCAGAGCCTAAGGGCCTCTTTGCGCCATCTTGGAGGCAGGAAAGGGGAGGGGCAGCTACACGCTGAGCGCCCCAACCCCACGCCAAAGACATCATCATGGCACATGCCATTCCGCATGGTGCACACCATCAGGATGTCATCATGGCACAGTATCTTAATGTGCTGCGCCAGAAGAGGCGCAAAAGAGCTGTGTGGCAGCTCTTTCGGTGGCCTTTTTGCCACCTGTGAAAGGAGTGGCATTTTGGCGCTTCTTTCCCAGGTGGCAAAAGGGAGGATCCAGGCCGATGCATCTGGCAGCTTGGCCTCGATCCTCCATTTCCCGGAGTGTCTGAAGGCCGCCCTTCTGCATCCCCCCTAAACTACTTATTTTCTTAGAATACAACTCCCAGAATCCCCCAGCCATCATGGCCACTGATAGCTGCTGGCTTCTGCAAGCAGTAGTTCAAAGTGGCAATATTTCCAAGATGTGCAAACATGCATAACAGCTTGAGAGCATATCTGCTACTAGATGCAGTAGTTTCAATGTCCTTAATGTCTCTGGGGCTATGCAGACAGGCAAAAAGATGTGCTTTGAGGGTGACTTGTAGGTGTGGTATTTAGACGATGTACACCTAAAAGTTCCCAGGAAAGCTCCCTCTAGCCATCGTATGTTACAAAAAGCTGCTTCAAAAATGAGGCACTTTTTTCCAGTCCTTCAGTGAAAATGTGCACCGTGGCACATGCAGAAGAAATTGACTTGGCAATCCAAAGCATGCGTCCTACAATGCAGGCTTTAATTTAAGGTGCCCTATGCTTCCAGGTGTAGATGCACTGGCACAGGTGCAGTTGAATATTAGAACCTTAACCCTAATTGTAACTCTAATCCTAACCCAATTGTAACCCTACGCATGGGCCCTAGCAACTGTCCTCTGTTATGACAATAAATGCATTTTGTCACATGTACGCTTGCTGTCAGCATGCACAGCAATTTGCATGAAAGAGGATTTTGTGACCTCTTGTGTGCAGGTGTGCATAAGACTTGCACACCACTTCCTGGCATGCTTGGGGGAGCTTCTGGAGTAATGTTTGTCTCTGTGTCCTGTTAATCATGTCCACCAGCTGAATGTATCAAGTCTGTCCACACAAACCTCCCTTGCATGTACCTCTCACCTCCCCCCTGATCTGTGTGGGACATGTTTTGTGGTGGATTATGGAGTAGGTGTCTTTTCAGTTGACAAATTGTTCCTTTGCCCCAAGGGTGGCACAATCAGACAGTAGCACCTGTCTACTGCGCCCACTCCTTGGGGGGAAGCAGAGGTCAGTAAATCCTTGCATGATCTGTGGGTATATGACAGGTCCTGTGCAGGTGCACAGGGATGCTGAACTTCAGTCACCTTTGTACAAACAAAATGACTATATACCACCCTATAACAGGTCCTGTGTGGGTGCACAGGGATGCCAAACTTCAGTCACCTTTCTGCACAGTGACAGACTATGCTAGCCTATGGGCCTTGGCAGACGGCTAATAGAGCCGTCTTCCGGGCCTGGAAGAGGAGGGGCAGCCGCACAAGCGGCGCCCCTTCCTCTTCCTGAGGTCGCCCTCAGAGTCGCCGGCCGTTCGCACGGCCGGCGCTCCAGGGATGACCTCACGCCGCGGCGACCGCACGCGCCGCGGTGTTTGAGTCAGGGAAAGTGCGCCCGCCGCTTTTAGGGCGCACTTTCCCTGAAATCTAAAAGGAGCGCCAATTTAGAGCTCCTTTTAGATTCGCTGGAGGTGCGCCGCAGTGCGGAGGCTGAGCTCCACCGGCGCTCCGACCCGCGGCGCACGGGAAGCTCCCGTCTGCTTCCCCCCTTAGACAGATCCTGCACAAGTGCACAGCGATGTTTTCCTGCGCAGGTGCACAGGTGTGCAGAGATGTGCACGTGTGCATGCATTTGAGAGAATGAAAAAAAAAAATAAAGCAGTTGCTGCTAGCCCATGTGGTTGCTCCATCTCCCTTTGTGGCTTCCTTGGGGCTAGCAGTGTGGTTGCTCGGGCTTCAACACAGCCTCGGAAAAGCTGCATTGACTCCCCCCAGTGCAGTTGCTCTGTCTCCATTTAGGGCATCCTTGGGGCAGGTGGTGCAGTTGCTGCAGCTTAGGGAAAAGGCAGCTTCAGGTCACTTTTTCCTGCCCCTCTGCATTGCCCATCTCAGTTATATGTTCTCAGTATTTCATGCATCTCTGACCTAAAGTTAACATCTTCCTCTCACATGCAGAAAGGATCAGCTGTAGTGATGCTTAATTTTGGAAAGGTGGGTTTGAGAACATGAGCTTCTTTCTTGTTTATAACTTTGTTTCATTACATTTTTTACATTTACAGTTTTCCTGTTTTCCAGTGAATTAAGACAGTCTACAGAGCTCTTCCCAACCCCATTGTCAAACAACTAGCAAAACAGATTAGACTGATTAGCCTAAGGTGACTCAGGGCCAGTACAGGGCAGCCAAAAGGGTTGGCCAGCTGCCCTGACTCCACCCCCAGGCTAGAGTCATGCACTGCGCTGAAGAAGTGGACAAAAGATCTCATCTGTGGTGCAAAAAGAAGCCACTTTGAGCAGCTTCTTTTTGCACTGTGGAAAGGCCAGATCAGGCCACAGTGTGTGGTTGCCACACCCCCGATCAGGCAAGGAAAGGGACGGTGTCCTGCCGCCCATTAGGGGCCATTTGTACAGCCCCTCAGTGGGTTTCATAACTGAGCGAGATTTTAATTAGAGCTTGAAAGCATGGTCCCAAATGTTAAATGAGAAGTTCCTCAATCAGCCCCCAAAACATAGCAAGCACTGGAAGGTTTTTGCCACAATGCAAAAACAAATAATTAAATAAATATCAGTGGCCTGTTCCTGGTCTGACCCAGTGGTGTTTTTACGTGTGGGGGGTAGGGAGTGTGCAGGCCACACCAGGTGACTGACCAGAAGAGTGGTGACACCTGGTGGCCCCCCACCTCAGTACCGTCACCTCATTCTCCTCATGATACTTTTCTCATTTGCCCATTTGTCCCTGCCCCTAGAGGCCTCCCCCCCCCCCAGGTAGACACTCCAGGTAGCACCACCACTGCTATGACCACTACCCCCACATTGGTAAAGACCACATTGCCTCCAATGTTTTGTTTTAAATTGCATTGGATTCACCACTGCTACAGTAATGTATGTGTCAATGTTTGTGTTTGTACGTATAATTTTAATCAATTTTTTATAAAAAAAAAAAAGTGCCTGGAAAAAGATCAGCAGTCAGTGAAGCTGTTGCTACAAGGGAGTTGTGTGCTCTCTTTATCCAGCCCTGGTTAATAATTTGGCTGTAGCTCTTTGAAGCAGCTGCAGTTTCAAAGGTGTCCCAACACAGAGCATGCTACAGTAATCTAGAAGAGATATAACCAAGGCATGTGTCACACTGATCCGATCAGACATTTTCAGGAATGGGCTCAGTTAGTCCACTAAGCTCCAACTAAGTGCACTCCTGGCTACCACAGAAACATGGGTCTCCAGACTCAGAACTGACTGCAGGAGTACATCCAAACTGTGTGTGAATTTATGTCTTAGGTGGGAGTATAACCCCATCCATAACAGGATGAATTGATATTCCCTGATCTGTCTTGTGACTGACCCCAGCCTTGTCTGGATTAGGCTTCAATTTGTTCACCCTCGTGTCTGGGAAGATACCACAGTTAATTGTATCAAAAGCTGTTGGATTTCCCAATATACTTATTAATATAGGATTATAAAACAGCTTACTACTTATCTGGTTTTACTTGGCTTTTGAGGCATTATATTTGAAAAAGAATTAGGAACTTCTACTGGAAGTTCTTTTTAATCTCATGGACAAGAACCAGTTAAAGGTTTGTTCCCTCACTGGACAAATAGAATGGCAGCATGCTTCTTCTTCTTCTTCTTCTTCTTCTTCTTCTTCTTCTTCTTCTTCTTCTTCTTCTTCTTCTTCTTCTTCTTCTTCTTTTTAAAAAGAGTTGATTACTGGCTGTTGCAAATAATTGCAAGGGTCTCCTAAAAAGATGTCAAATGCTCAGATAGATGAGGTTTGTGTTTCCTTAATGTTTTCATGGCAAAACAAGCCCAACTCCTCCAATTAACTTGCAGCCTGATGTGTCAGTTCAGTGGTTGAACTTTGTTACTTCATGACCACCTAGGAAAGAAGCATGTGTTCTAGAAGAAAGACTGTTTTCAGCTTCTCAGTGGCGATTAACAGTTTCAAAATATGAGGCCTTACAGAGAGAACACTGTTAAATCTACAAATCTCTTTGGGAGATTTCAAATGTTTTATTAAGGATAATTTTTCATGCCCTTGAAGTTCTGAACAGTATTCAAACTACTAATAAAAGACCTAGGTTTATGGGCAATGGGAGACCACAAAAACAGAATACCAATAAAGTACTTCATGATCTCTGTAATATTTCTGACGTATGTTTCCTCTGATGTGAAGTGGTCATATATACATGGTTTACTGAACTGCTTTGATTTGCAGCTTTGCACAATTCACAGGTTTCTCATGCAGTATTTGAGCCCATTCTCAGTGTATGAAATGCAGCTCCAAATGGGTGAAAATACACATCTATGGTGTATGTAAACATACATTATTAAAGAAGGTTGTTAACTCCTCAGAAAGTGTCCAAGAATTGTTAGCCCTGCCAGTGGCCTTAGGTTTTACTAGGAATCAATATGTGGACCAAGAGGTATTTGTACTCTGAGCCCTATTCAAGTGTTTGGAAAGTGTGGATAATAAACATTCAAGGAAGGGATGCATACAGGTTCTATTGCCCCAAGATAGTGTAGCAAGGGTGGAATTTTCCTTCCATTCCCAAATTTCTAGCATTGCAGCAACCTAAAATTTCAGTTGAAGTTTAGAAATACACGCTAGCATTCAGTATTCCAGTTATGAATTCATAGAGTTACAGATCTGTAACTGGTCTGTATAAAGTAAGACTACATAGGCTTACTGGAAACCTATGTAAATGTCATCCTATTCCACCTTAAGAGCCATTTTCCAGATTGGATGGGGGTCCCTTCAGCTTCCTATCAGGTGCAAGGAGGTTTCCACCTCTCCTTCAGCCAGGGAGCAAATTGCAACCCTCAGAAGCAGAAACTCAGTTATAACTCCTTGTTGCAGGCTCACTCACTGGTAGGAGGGGGTGTAAACATCCTCCTCCTTGCACCCTGACTGGAAGCTGATTGAAGCTCCTTTGCCTGATCTGGTGGCTGGCTCTTAAGGTTTGCTGAGTCAAGCCAGGAAAGGAGTCCTAGGACGTTATCACACTGGCCCTAAAGCAGCGTCATTTCAG
>JAIPUX010001880.1:84627138-84644648 GCA_020142125.1 Phrynosoma platyrhinos
TTCACCCATAATATTGAGTCGGTGTCCTTTTGTGCAGACGCAAAAGCATGATTTGCACCATGTCAAGAGCGCTTTGTCAAAGCAAAGCAAATCTCACCCTGCTCCCAAGAGATAGAACTATTTATCATAAACCTATCCATCCTGGTTTGGGTTAAATCATTTTGAGGGAAAATCTAACTGGAGCTTTATTCTTAGAATAAATTGATTATATGGATCTATGCAGCCTTGATTTGGGGACAGAAGCAGCATTGATAAACTTGGTGGGTGCCTTACATCAGAAACTGACCAGGAGGGATGAATTCTTGTTAGTTTTGTGGGACCTCTGTTTGACATTTATTATGGTATGGTCTTTTGGCTCAAGATCACAATTTTATGATGGCTCAGACCCCCTTTGGGTAGAATGTTCCCTAAAGGTGGTGGCCATGTATTGTTGTTAAGCCTCATGGGCATTAGCTAATGGGATTCCTTAGATTCAGAACAGTTTCTTATACTTTTTCAAGATTTACATGCACAGTTGGCCTACTTATCTGCAGGGCTTCTGTCCCCCCCCCCCCCCACACACACACAGATACAAAAAAATCACAGGACCTTAAGCCCCATTCTTGTTAAAGGCAGCACAAATGGTGCATGGCCATGTGCCATTAGAGATAATGGTGTGGGACCACCTATGGATGCTCCAATCTGTGGATGGCAAGCCCACGTATAGACCGCATATATGTACTACTGGGGAATATGTCTTGAGTCTGAATAACTGGTCTCACTATAGGCTGATGTGTCTCTCTTTCTCATCTGAATACTAAATATGGATGTTCTGGATCCAGCAAAAGCTTGGATGTGAGTGAACAAATTGAAGATCAATTCAGACAAGATCGATGTTCTGCTGGTCAGCAGGGAAACCAACCTGGGATTGAGATTACATGTTCTGGATGGGTTTCACTCCCTCTGAAGAGCCATGTTTTCAGCTTTAGGGAGGCTGCCAGGTAGCTGTTTTTGCCTTGGCCCAGCTTTGTTGTATCCAGGTAGAGAAAGTTGATTTGGACCTAGTAGTAGTAGTAGTAGTAGTAGTAGTAACAATAATGCTGTTGACCACTTTATACAGCAAAATCATGCAGACTGAATATTTGAACCACCATGTCTGGGTGTAATTGAAATCTATGCAAAAATATGATTTACCATCCAAAGGAACTGGTGTGGGCATAAGCCTGAAGAAGTTGTCAAAAATAGTTCCATAAAAATCCTATGGGACTTTAAGATTCAAATTAACAAACAAATCAGAACATAATATGCCACACACTTTAAAACATATCCTCACAGCTTCCCAGTTGTAGAGGAATGCACAAAGTCATGAAGTCCTAAGTCATTTAAATAAAACAACAGACTTATGTTTGAGAATCCTCTTAAATTTATGCATGAATGAAATTATGGCCTAGTCTTGATCTTTATATGAATACAAGGATATTTCCTTGATTCCTTTTCAAGTAGTGCAGAAACTACAAAGGGAGGACTGGGATGCATATGATATAGTGCATGTTTTACTTTGCAAAACAAAACATAGGAAATTTAAATTTAAAAGCTGTATTTCCTTTCAAGAGAAAAAAAGCTTTTCTGTTTTAATGTGGAGGTGTGTTTTTTTTTTGGCAGTTCTGAACATAACTTTCATGTTTGCATACAGGCTATGTTTTATTGGAGCAGAAGTAGGAAAACACACATCAAGCAGACATTTCAAACACAACTGTCCTTGGTGCTCTGGAACACTGGAAATAACCCCCCTTAACTTAATACTTCAAGAGATATACAAAGCACTAACATGGAACAACAGCATATCCTTTCATATAACATATTCCTATTGATATTTCAGGGACATATATTCCTTTCAAATAAGCTAGAATTGACTCCAGTACATCAATTGACTGGAATGCGGTCTTATCAGTTTGTTTGAGTAGAACTGTGAGAGATCTGGGTTGAAATCCCCCACTGGGTGATATCCAATGATATTAAAACAGACACTGGCCTATCCTGTTTAGGGAGAATATTCTAAAAATAGGATGCCATCAAGAAGGGCTTTTGCACTGTAAAAACAGCCTGGTTTGAAGTTTAATAGAATACTTATTCAATATATTCCACCTTTCTTCCTGACAATGGGCCTCCATGGTGGATGGCAGTAAGTGAAAGTGAGTAAATAGCAATATAATGTTTCCTGCTCAGACGTGGAAACCCACTGGGTGACCTTAGAATCACAGAGTTGGAAGAGACCGCAAGGGCTATCCAGTACAACTCCCTGCCATGCAGGAAGAAACAATAAAAGCACTCCCAACAGATGGTCATCCAGCCTCTGTTTAAAAACCTCCAAAGAAGACTTCAATACACTCCGAATGAGCATATTCCTAATGTTGGAGTGGAATCTCTTTTCCTGTAGTTTGAATCCATTGCTCTCTATCCTAGTCTCTGGAGCAGCAGAAAACAAGCTTGCTCCATCCTCAATATGCCATCCTTTCAAATATTACAAACATGGCTATCATGCCACTTCTTAACCTCCCCTTCTCCAGGCTAAACATACCCAGCTGCCGTTACTCAGAAAGCATGCTTTCAGAGCTTTCAACATTTTGGTTGCCCTCCTCTGGACACGCATCAGCTTGTTAACATTCTTCTTGCATAGTGGTGTCTAGAATTGGACACAATATTCCAGGTGAAGCCTGACCAAAGCAGAACAGACTGGCACTCTTATTTCCCCTCAATCTATACACTACACTTCTATTGATGCAGCCTAAGATCATATTGGCTTTTTTTGCTGCTGCATCATACCCTTGACTCATATTCAGCTTATCGTCTACTAAGACTCCTAGATCCCTAGGTACTGTTGTCAAGCCAGGTGTCACCCATCCTATATCTGAACATTTCATTTTTTTCTGCCTAAATGTAGGACCATGTATTTCTTTCCCTGTTCAAATTTATTTTGTTAGTTTTGGCCCAGCTCTCTAATCTGTTAAAGTCATTTTGAATTCTGATCCTGTCCTCTGGGGTATTAACTACTCCTCCTAATTTGGTGTCCTCTGTAATGACAAGCATGCCTTCTTGGGCAAGTCACATTTTCCCAACCTTAAAGGAAGGCAATGGCAAATTTCTTCTGAACAAATCTAGCTAACAAAAGTTCATGACATGAGTCACTATAAATTAGAGACTACTTAAAGGCACTTATCAATAGAAGCAGCAACTATTGGTGTGTGTAGGGGGGGAAGTAGAGCTATTGAATGTGCTTCTTGTCCTCTTTTCTCTCATTGTTGGTTACTAAGATTTCAGCTTTAATGGAGGATTACAAATGAATTTCTCCAAGAATTGAAATCAACTGAGTAATTATACATGGATTCATGTCTATTTGCAAATCCATGAGATTTGCTCAGAAACCTGTTTTCACACAATATGCGGTTTGAATGGGTGGTGATGCAAGAAATAAAAGCATTATTCCCATTCCTCAATCTCGGAGAAAAACGTGTTCATTGGTTTAAATTTAGCAGGTAACTGGTCTGCTACCAAGTCACTCTCCCCATCAGTTCCCCATCCTTTCCCATTTGAATGCAGGAAAGACTGGTGATACCAGAGTTCTTCATTGCTTGCTGGGCTGGGATGCATTAGAATTCTAGCTTGCATTGCCTCCTTCCCCCAGTTTTGTTAAGGCACAAAGCAAACTCCATTTCCTGCACAACAAAGCAGCAATGGATATTCAAGAGCAGCCCAGAGTATTCTGAGCCATCATTCTGAGCCTGAAGATCCAACATTACCTGGCACTCTGGAGCGATGGCAGACGGCTCTTCACAAACATGTCCTATTCTGCCACCACAGGCCACTCTCTCCAAAGCCAAAAATGAGATGTCCAGCATTGATTACATGGCTGGGCACCTCGTTCTGACCTCAGAGGGAGCAACTTGCAGCTGTATGACAGGTGGCACAGCAGGATGTGTTGTAAACACCCACCCACCATTGCTCTAGAGCAGGGATCGGCAACCTATGGCCTGTGGGCCGGTTAAGGCCCAGGTCCCTGGACTTACCGGCCCAGGCGGAAGGTTGCCGCTGCTGCCGTGCGCCGCTGCACGCCGCCGCGTGTTTTTGCCGCTGTGCAGCTGCACGAGCTACGACCGCCATTTTGGAAATCAACCTTTCCCCTTTACATCTAAGAAAGTTTGGAACATTGGTCCTCCCTCTCAACCCTTCCCATCAGTCTGCATGTTTCCCAAAGAGGCCTACTGTTCTAAATGTTGAAACTAATTTGGAAAAAGACATATGGCTACACAGATGCTTTACAGCAGTGGTGGGGAATGTGGTCCTCAGATGTTGATGAATGGCTATTCCCATCATGGCTCACTGTCAGTTAGATTGGTTGAGGCTGATGGGAAATAGAATCCTAAAAGGTCTCCAATTTCTTGCTATCTAATGCCTACATGCTCTTTAACAGGGGTAGGCAACCTTTCCCCTTTAAGAGCCAAGGGACTTCAACTCCCAGAATCCCAGGAGCTATTGGCCAACATGGGACTATTGGCCAACATGGCTGAGGCTTCTGGGAGCTGAAGTCCCTTGGCTCTTAAAGGGGAAAGGTTGCCTACCCCTGTTCAAGAGCATGTAGGCTTTAGACAGCACCAAGAAATTGGAGACCTTTTAGGATTATATTTCCCATCAGCCTCAACCAATCTAACTGACAGTAAGCCATGATGGGAATAGCCATTCATCAACATCTGAGGACCACGTTCCTCACCACTGCTGTAAAGCATCTATGTAGCCATATGTCTTTTTCCAAATTAGCTTCAACATTTAGAACAGTAGGCCTCTTTGGGAAACATGCAGACTGATGGGAAGGGTTGAGAGGGAGGACCAATGTTCCAAACTTCTGCCTTTAAAAAATATTGGTTTGCAAGGCCATCATTTTCTTTTTCTTTTTTTTTTTGGAGAAAACTTTAAAAAGTTAAGCTAATTAAGAGTCAAACCAGAAAGAGATCACCCATTACTAACCATGCAGTTTGCAATCTCAGAAGTATGTTAAGAGTATTAAACTTTAAAATGATTGTTTCCATAGTAAATACATTTTTAAAGGAAAATATGCTGTAGCCATGCCAACATATAGTCATTTCAAAGCTCTTGAGATGATGATAAATGAAGACTGGTCCCTGATGACTGGAAGAAAGAGTTGAATATCAAACTAATAGTGAAAGCTGTAGTGCTGGAAACTTGTTTAAATTGTTGATGAAAATGTATCAGAAATATATATTTACTTTCCAACCTTTTGTGAAGTCAGTTTATGCACTAAAATAGGATTTGGATTGGATACTTAGACCTATGAATAATCTGTCACTGAGGCTGATTTATACTTTTTTTGTAAAAAAAATATTGAACAGGAAATTAAATGTTGTGCATTCCAAAAAGGAGAGGAATAATAAAGGTAGAATGTAACTGACCACGGTGGTATTCCTTCAGTATCTTGATTATTATTAATTTTATGCCACTAGAATTAGATTTGGTGTGCCATCTAAAAAGCATATTGAGTTATTTCCATGACTGTTGTCTCATTTTTGAAATCAGATGTACTTGTGGTCAAAAACTGGCTGTTGTGTCATGCTGACCCAAGGGCTTGCTTTCTTCAGATGTACATGTCTTCCCATGTATATTCTGAGAATAATTTACTGATCCCTTGTTTTAAATCTGCACAGAACCAGTTTTGAAAACAGTAAAAAAAAAAAATCAACAATTTTCAGGGAGAGTGGGATGACTATCAAAATCATAGAGAATTTCAAAATTAGGATTGATTGAGGAAAGTAAGATTAAATAGACTGCAGTAGATTTTTAATTCCTTTCACAGCTACTGTGCAACCCTATCAGCCCTTGTTACAGCTTACTATCATAATGCAATTTTTGTTTTATCTTTGCACTGGCCACACAAATTCCAATGCATACAATACTCCCTTGCTTCTTTGCTTCGACAGATAACTCTGTTTGCTTATCTCCTCTACTTAGAACTATTTGTTAATTGAATTAACAACAGAAAGTTCTATTTGGTTATACAAGGAAAGTAGAACTGGGAATTAAGGGGAGTTGCATTGCTTGTTTCAGTCTGGTATTCTTTTGAAATGAAACCACTAGAAGATACATTGATCACATTTGTTGCACAACTGGGGAAAGATGGCTGTCATAGCACTTGATTTTCCTCACTTCAGTATCTTACATTTGGTATGTTTTGTTTTGTGATTGTTTACTAGAAGGCAAAATGAGGCTTAATTTGCAATTGTTGAGGTTATGAATCCCTGAGAAAATCCCATTCTGGCAAGGAAAATTAGTTGATCATAGTCAATACTCATTTCCCTCCAAGTTTGGTGTGTGTGTTGACTTATGGTGACACCACAAATTTTATAGGGGTATCTTAGGTGAATACTCAGAGGTAGTTTTGACAATTACCTCCTCTGAAATATAGCCTACGGCACCTGCTATTCACTGACAGTCTCCCATCCAGGTACTTACCAGGGCTGACCCTGTTTAGCTTCCAAGACCAGACAGGATCTGATGCCTTTACTGTACACAGGCTGCTGATCTGTGGAGGCAGAAGCAGCATAACAGAGCAGTTAAGAAGACTTCAAAGAAGATCTGGGATGACATAAAGATGTTCACCTGGGCCCAAAGTATTTAAAACTGATCCTTGGAGGCAAAATTAAACACTTTTGGATCCAGTGAACATCCTTTTATTATCCCAGGTATTTAAAATCTTTTTAACTGTTCTTTTATACTGTTTTCAATGGCTGTTAGAGGATATCCCTATTTTTTTGTACCAGTTTATGATTGTACTTATAAACTTCCTTGAAAATTGATGTTGAAATGTTTTGTAGGAATTATAACCATATTTCATTTCATATGAGAAATCAGTCAGTTGTGTTTATTGTCTTGGATCTTGTTCATCTTCAAAACATTTTAAAGACCACTGAAATAGCTTTTAATGAGATGCAAATTCATAAAGAGTAACTATATGTTTATGAACATAACAATCTCTGTTGACCTATAGCTCAAGTAGCTTTGGTGTTTAACCAGTTTCATTTTTGGTTTTGGAAAAGAAAGAATTGTGGAAAAGGAAACAATTTCCTCCAGTAAAGATTGTGATGATGATAATTTCAGCATTTCCTTGAACTGGAGATGGACAATAAAAACAATCTAATTGGAAACAGGCCTGACAAGCCTAGCCAATGAACTTTTTGCTAGTGTGTTGTTTTACCAGTAGGTTAGTCAAAATGTCAGCCATTTTCATGTTTCAATTTATATCTATACGGCCCCATTTAATGAACAAAGATAATGAAGGCTTCCTTTATAATGTGTTCAACCACATTTAGTTGTGGAACTACTTTAAGGGGTGCTTTTGTGCACTGCTTTTCAATGTATAAACAGATTCAGTTTCAAAGTTATTAAATCTTGGATAGTGGGGTCCAGAAAGATCATTACTTGGGACCTGGGAGAGGTTTTCCATTCAGACCAAGTAGCACATTAGAGAGATCTGAATGGCCTCTTATGTTCTTACATTACTCACAATAGCGAATATTAAATCCCATCATCCAAAGTTATATACATTAGACTGCCAGAAAATGAAGACAAACAGACAGCAATTATTTCCATCACACTATTTCCATAGGATTTTGCATGGCCAGTGTTGGAGCAAAAAGGACCTAACTACCTGGAGTATTGCTCTGAATCAACTGAGCCACTTAAAAATACCTTAATATTCCTACCTGCACTGCCTGGAGACTACTGAAGAAAATGCATTCTTCGCAATTATGTATAATCAGTTCACAGGTGAGGGTGGAGGGTAGAATTAAGAAAACAACACAGAAATTGAAAAACTCCTGTAAAACACATCTAAAACTGCTCTTTTAAAGTGAATTTAAAAGTGAATTTGTCTGCATAGCCAAAATACACAGGGAGCAGCCCAGAGTATTCTGAGCCATCATTCTGAGCCTGAAGCTCCAACATTACCTGGCACTCTGGAGTGATGGCAGACAGCTCTTCACAAACATGTCCTGTTCTGCCACCACAGGACACTCTCTCCAAAGCCAAAAATGAGATGTCCAGCATTGATTACATGGCTGGGCACCTCACTCTGACCTCAGAGGGAGCAACTTGCGGCAGCATGGCAGGTGGCACAGCAGGATGTGTTGTAAACACCCACCCACCATTGTTCTAGAGCAGGGACTGGCAACCTATGGCCTGCGGGCCGGTTAAGGCCCAGGTCCCTGGACTTACCGGCCCAGGCGGAAGGTTGCCGCTGCCACACGTTTTTGCCGCCATGCGGCCACGCGCACCATGACCACCATTTTGGAAATCAAAATGGTGGCCGTGACGCATTTGCGCACGCGTAGTACTGCGCATGCACAAATGTGTCGCTGCCGCCATTTTGAAAATCAAAATGGCGGCTGCGATGTGTGCGGAGGCGGCGGCAGCGCACGGGGGGATGTGTGTGTGTGCACACGCGCGCCGCCATTCCCCCCTCGGCCCAGCAGCGGGAGGGACTTCGCGGGACCGGCCCCCAGCTCAAAAAGGTTGCCTACCCCTGCTCTAGAGGCTTCCATATCTTCTAAAACATCCTTTTGCAGCTCTTCTCAGCCACTTTAATGACCCAAATTAATATGGCATTGTTAGCAGATCTGGCTATTTCATTGCATACTTCTATCTCTGTATCATTTATGAAGACGTTAAAATTACACTGGTCCCAATACAGATGTTCCAAATCTGTGTGGCATAAATGCATGCAGGAGGAAGCATGCCAGTACTGCCCCTTCTGTCACAACCTCCCATTGTTTTAACCAGTGATTTGCAGTTATTTCTTTTTTAATTTTTGTAAAATAAGATTTTAATTTAACCTTGTTCTACATTTCTGTAACC
Organism: Phrynosoma platyrhinos; assembly: GCA_020142125.1. NCBI lineage: Eukaryota > Metazoa > Chordata > Lepidosauria > Squamata > Phrynosomatidae > Phrynosoma > Phrynosoma platyrhinos. Next base: position 84,636,037 of record JAIPUX010001880.1, read on the forward strand.
TGCCTTCATATCCTATCCTGGGAGAAAGGTGGCATATAAATACAATTAAAAATAATAAAAATTGCAGTCATTTCCCAAACATTGTGGATAACTTTCTAAACAGGAGAGGCTGTATTGCCCATGATCACCATATCGATGGATCTCCTATTCAGAAAGTTTCTACATGTGAAGGAGGATGACTGGAAACTCTGACACAGAGCTACTGCATTTTCTTTTTGTACACATTTACCCAGCACATAATCCAAATGTCAAAATAAGTATATCTGGAGGAGTAGGGGAGACTCTATTTTTTAAGTCTCTTAATTGTGAAAAATCCACTCAACAGTCTCTCTTACAGGAGACTGTTGAGTGGATTTTGTCTGTGGAGCTCACCATTCTGTTTGTAAGCAAATGTGGTGAGATATTATCTCAAATTCAAAGAACTCTGAATGAGGTCATAATCTGCCTGGTTTGTTAATTAGCAAAATAAAAGTTTGAAAAGAAAGGGAAGCAGGGATGATAGGATAGTCAAAACTAAGAACTGTTGTTTACAGATACCAAAATAAAGCATAAGCTAATTTTTTTCTAAAGCATTAATTAAACAAGTGGAGCTATGTTAAGAATATTTGATTGCCTTGGTTGAAGTTACTGCACTGAAATTGAGGCTGGAATAGCTATTTCAGGTCTTACTAGCTTCTGCTAAATTCCAATACCGCATCCTGGAATTAACTTAATTAGAATTTGCAAAACAGCATATTGAAAGTGGTTTCTGAAACAAAACAGGAATGAGCATGTAAAATATTGGAGCCCAAAATTATTATTTTTCAATTCAAACTTTTTTTTTTATTAAAGTATGAATGCCTTTATGTTGCAGAATAGTTTACATACATTGGAAAGCAGTAAGCGCATTTTCAAGAGGCTCAGGTCCTCTTCAGTATGATCCCATGATCAATCTACATGCTGTAACACTGATCGCTCACACACACACATACACACGCACACAGAGAAACATACAAAGTGTACATATTCACACACAATGGAACAGACATCTATAGCTATCTGCTTTGATTAGCTTTCTTTTAAGGCTTTTGTAAGGTGCCCTAGTGCTCCTAACATCACCACAATTTATGAATAAGACGGTATAAAGGAGCAGCATTACCTGCAAACTTTTAATCAACACTTGGCCTTTAATTTTTTTAAACCAGCAAGTTACTTAAGTTAGGAATCCATTCATTCATGATCAGAAAAGGATTCTGGAAATACTAGTTTTGAGTTTTGAATCAGAACAAATCATCTGCATTTAAACTTGAACTCAAAGGACCCTTGAATTTCCACTACAAGATGGCTGAGATCGCTGTGGTAGCTCAAACCTGGTCCTCGAGAGTAATGAGCACCAGACAAATAAACCAATATGGAATTGATTAGTGGTAGGACTGTTGAAGAACTAAAGTTCTCATTCCATGCCATGACTGGAGGAGGACATGTGACACAGCCAAGGGCCTTTACAATCTCTCTCTCTCTCTCTCAGCCTTCAGCAGCAACCCTATTTACTGAACCAGGGATTCAAAGAGAGTGAATTAACAATCAGATTTCCCACCCTTCACTCCACCTTTTGGTATCCCTGCAGTATTAAAAAAAATAATAGGGCTAAGTAGAAGGTGATAATAGGGCTAAGTAGAAGGTGAGTGGCTGCAGGTATGTTAAAATGGAAAAATGACTAAAATAAAATATATCATATGATAATAATGGGTTCATATAAACATCTTTGAATAGTCAAGCTGTGAAATGTAAATTAACTGTATACTGTCAGCCTGCTCCCCTAAAAAGTTGCAGGTAGCTATTTCAGCCTGGAAGTGGTTAATAAGATTAACTGTTGGCCAGCAAACTGTTTTCTCTCTACCCACCATTTTCTCTGTAGAAACAGAATACACTGGCTAGAGTATTAGATACTGGCAAAATCCTAAGATGATCTTATTGTTAGAACTGCTCAGTGGATTTCAATAAGTAAATAGAAATAATTTATCATCCTTATTAAGTGAGCCGGAACAGTAAGGGCTAAAATGGGAGTGGAAGATAAAACGATCAAAAAAGAAAATAAGCTTTGTCACATTAAAAAATAACAGCAGCAGATTTCATTGTGATGCAGTTATTATAAAGAGGCATATATTTAGGGAATTTATTGAGCTTCTTGTATTTTATTTTGAAAAGCTGATCAGTCCAGTGTTGGGAGCCCCATTACTCCCAAACTGAACTGTTGCTTATTCATCCATATGCTTTTATTCCCAGGGCCATTTCTACTTTTGATTAACCATCAATAGGTTCAAGTCAGCCATCATCAGATTCCATTTCTTGAGACATTTCTTCAGATGAGCTATTTCTGTGGATCCGGCCATCACTCTTCATGCTATGGAAAGTCTTCTTAAAGGCCTCCATCATGGCATGAGCCAACTTCTTGGCTTCTAGCTTGCTCTCACACTCTACAGCATGGCAGTCCATTTGGTAGGACAAATCATCGTTGATCTCCCGATAAACCCAAGCAAAAATATTTGGGCTGACATTGTGGTCGGCAGTGCAGTAAGCAATACGTGCAACCTGAAAGGTATCCATGTGGACAGTGGCCTCTCCTTTGAGGTCCAGATGGTGAAGCCAAACTTGAAAGGGGCGGATTTCCAGGAGAGCATTAGATGGGAAGATGTCCTCTCTGGCAAGAGTGTGCTTCTTCCACAATTCAATGACTGGTTTCTCTGTACAGCCTGACAAAAACTGCATTCCTGTTGTGGAAACTTTACCCAAATATGTAACCTGAGAAGAGAGAAAGAAAAACAAAGTTTGTCAGCTACATACTTTGGTGTTTTTATTTTAACATCCTGAATTGTTTCTACAGAACTTCTAATCACTTGTAATCTCACATAGCTTGTTCACTCAGATCAGGCTGTATTTAGCAAGGAAGCTTCAAAGCTCAGCTGACATTGAATCAGTGCTTTATATTCCATCACTCTCCAGCTCATCTAGAGGCCAATCTTTCTATCACTTAACAATTCTATTAAAAAGCTGAAGACTCAACCACTGAGCAGATGTGTATCACACTTGCACTTATCAAATGGTTTATCTATTTTTACATAAGAACAAAGTATCAGAAATGGCACTGTCTCAAGAGACCATTCACTTTCCTGTTTGCAACTATTTCTACTACCTTCCATTGCAGTGGTAGCAAACCTATGGCATGCATGCCAGAGGTGGCACTTAGAGCCCACTCTACGGGCACGCACGTCATCATCCCAGCACAGAGTTCACCAGAGTTTGTTACTAGAAAGTCAGAGGGACACTACACTTTGCAATAAATAAGTGGGTTTTGGGTTGCAGTTTGGGCACTTGGTCTCTAAAAGGTTCACCAACACTGTTCCATTGATTGTTTCTATATCTACGAGTCCATCAACAGAGGGTACAACTTTTGTTCTTACTAGATAACTGCCTCACTTTGTTCCTCCTGTGCCATTACTGAAATAGGACTTTCCCCCCAAAAATCTACTAGTACATCACACCCAACTAATTATTGGTGTAGCGTAACAACTTTACCAATTTTAGTAGGCTGCCGGTTTGGTGTAGTGGTTTGAGTTTGACTAAGACTCCAGTTTGAATCCCCACAGCCATGAAAATCCACGGGGCGACCTTGGGCTGGTCATACAGAACCCCAGAGGAAGACAATGTCAAACCTCCTCTGAACAAATTTTGCCAAGAAAATCCTATGATACATTTGCCTTAGGGCCACTATAAGTCAGAAACAACTTGAAGACTTAACGAAAACAGCAACATGCCCAACTAATTCTGGAATATTGTGCATGTTTATTTAAAAGTATTCCCACTGTGTTCAGCGAAACCTATTCCCAAGTATTAGGACCTAAGGTCCAAAACACACTGCAGAAACAATCCAGTTTGAGACGGCTTTAACTGCCCTGGCTCAGTGCTAGGGAATCTTCAGAATTGTAGTTTATTATGGCACCACAGCTATCCTGACAGAGAAAGCTAAATGTCTCACAAAACTATAGTTCCCAATATTCCCTAGCATTGAGTTAAAGCCGTCTCAAACTGGATTATTTCTGCAGTGTGTTTTGGACTTCTGAGATAGAGATGCAAATTTGAAGACTAAATCCAATGTTAGTCCCAACTAAAGGAGGCCCATTGAACTCAACAGGACTTTACAGAAATAGTGATGAATAAGTTCCCATAATTTTTAGTTGGGACCAGCATTAATTCCCCATGCTCCCTGCTGGTTCAAATCTTCCTTCTGCCATGATGGGTATTCTCTCAGTCTATACATATACTTCTATCTGTAATATGGGATTATTTCTTTGCAGAGATGGTAAAGATATCATGATATACATGAAAAACATTAAACATTCAAAAGTACCGGTATTATACAAATGCTAATGCTAATATATCTCTGTTGGTTGTTGCACCTTTGGAGAAGTGTTTTTTTTTCCCCTTCCTCCTAAATCAGGGGTAGGCAACCTAAGGCACGGGGGCCAGATGCGGCCCCCCGAGGCCTTTGGACCAGCCAGTCCTGCCACCACTGCTGCCCCCCCCACCATGATGATATTATTGTTGTTATTACTTATTCTTGGGGTTTTCTTGGCAAAATCTCCACAGGGGTTTTGCCATGGCTTTTCTGGGGATGAGAGAGTGTGCATGCATATTTTATTTATTTATTTATTTATTTATTTATTTATTTGTTGGTGCTTTAGCCCCCCAATTGTCTGAGAGACAGCAACCCGGCCCCCAGCTCAAAAAGGTTGCCTACCCCTGTCCTAAATAAACAGGGAGTAAAAAGAAGCCAGGAAAGTGTACTACAAAATTTAAGGGAGGTGGGGGTGGGAAACAAGTGCGAGGCATGCAGCTGCATGTGTGGTCAAGAATTAGGCTTAATCGTTCAAAGAAAAATGTGAGCTGACCCCATTCCCTAATATTTTTTTTAAAAAAAAGTATTTTAGTGAAAACAGGAAGAACATGTGGCCTTTAAGATACTGTTGGCCTGTAACTCCCATCAGCAGCAGCTTTCCTAGTCAATTATGAGGGGTTACGAGAGCTGCATAACAAGCACATGTGAAGGACCCCATGTCCCCGCTTCAATGAAAAGTTAAGATAACAAAAAGTAATATCATTTTATGTAATCAAAAATCTTGTGCAAATCTTGTGCAAACCTTTACACAAGCACAAGCGCTGTGGCGACTCCTGCATATTATTTGGCAGGCTTCATGGGACTGAACCAGACATGGCACTTACTAACATTACATTATGTAAAGGATAGCCCTGGAGAAGCCTGAGCAACCTTAACATGATGGGGACAGAGGAAAGTAATTCTTTTTGTGCTTGCCATAGTCTGATGAAGTTAATTCTCTTCTCTTGCATTTTGAGAAAAGTTTCTGTTCCCCAGAAATGGAAATAGCACCTTTGGAGAGGTGGTTTGTATTAGATCACAGCAGGAAAAGGAAAAAAATGCAATTTAAAATGGGGAGAAAAGTGAATGCCAGTTGCATTCCTGTGATTAGAATTATGTGTAGGTTGACCCATACGTTCTCTTAGGTGTGGTAGCAACTCTCTTTTCCTGGGATCTGCTCTGCCTACACTCAAGTATTTTTTAAAAACCCCAACATGAAAGTAGTTTTCAAGAGCCACCTGTTTACATCAGGCAAGACTGTAAATACTGCGTAATGAACAAGAACACAGCATGAAAACAACCCTCTGTGTTTCTGCAGGAGTTGTAACTTTTGCTGGTGTCACAACAGAGACCCAAATGTGTCTATAATTAAGTATTAAGCTTGGAGAGCATTACTGGATATACATTGTGGCACACTCATTGCTTGACACATCCTGCCCCCAATGAATTCTCAAATTGGAAAGCCATACGTTGTTTTCCAAAAATATTAATGGTATGTACTCTTGCCTTACGATCATCATTCATATTTATTTACTGGGGAGGGGAATACTATAGTTGCAATAGTTAAAGCTGTTATCAAGAATCAGGGATCTTTATGTCATATCACTTATCCAAGGAGATTAACCTCCCTATAGTATTATGGTGTTACTTAAAAGTTCTAGCAGCTCTTTAAGCAAACTGGATACATCTCCCTTTCTTGGCCCTTCTCAGCAGTCTCCTAAAAGTCCAAGGGTTAGTAGGCATTGGAAACCATTGTTGTAGAATATAAGGTAACAATAAAAAGCTTATGTCCACAAACAAAAGTAATTTTTGTAGAACAGTTCTAATAAACTTCATACTTCCACAATTATTATTAAAAAATGCACACCCACACCCAAACACCTTTCTCTAAAGTCAATGACAATTACTCCCTTGACCAAGGGCATATGAGATTTTTGCTTTCAGAGGATTTCTCTACCCACAAGTTTGGAAACATGTAAAGCTTAAAACACTGACTTGTTTTGAAAAAGTAGACTCAAACTGAGCATAAAAACATCTGACATTGTCAGAAACCCTGCTGGGAGAAAAATGCTTTGATGATGATCAACACATTAGCAATTCTTGTGGAGGACACCTGCCCAAAATGGGGCTGATCAACTGGAACAGAACTCAGAAGATTAAACAAATACAAAGCAAAACCTATGGCCTTTTGGTCCTCATCAACTCCATGGTTCTGTGAAAACTATTGCTTAAAAGCTTTCAGAACTAAATGAAAAGACAACTTTCAGTGACTGTGGAAAAAAATCATACCCCCCCCCCCTGCACCCACATTTACCTTTGAGATTGCACACTTCATCCTAATATGCAAATAATAAAGATGCCATGACAGAGAAAGCAATTTACCCTTCTTACGACTGATAGCAGCATTTATATAGCTGCTGCATTATAGCACTTCTCAAGCTAAGCACTTCACATACATTGTGGCAGCAATCCTTCCAGTGCTCCTATAATAAAATATATGTTCTACAATAATGAAAGAGGATTATATATGTATTTCTCTCTGCCTTTCTCTGTTATAGCTCCAAGATTATAAAACCTAAACTTTGATACTAAGGGGACTCTGGGACGGTGCATCTCCAGGTTATTTTTTTTTAAATGGATTAATTAATTTTAATTAAGTATGATTTTTCTGTTGTCTGTAGTATCATCTTCAACCATTAGGTACCAGCACAAATTGTCAGTGTAGTGTAGTGGTTTGAGTGTTGGATTACAACTCTGGAAACCAGGTTTTGAATCCCCCGGTTGGCCACAGAAACCTACTGTGTGACCTCAGGCAAGTCACACTCTCTTAGCTTCACAGGACGGCAATGACAATCCCCCTCTGAGGAAAGCAGCCAAAAAAACTCCATGATTGTTAGCCTTAAGATCGCCATAAATCAGAAACTATTGAAGGCACAGAACAACAATAGACACAGCTAGAGGTAGGTCTCATTTCTCTAAGTCTCTCCATCTCTATATGGTGCTTCTTCTATGCATCTCTTTGTACAGTATGGTATCTGAACTCTGAACAGTTCAGAAAGAAAAAGGAAGACTCCTGGGAAGTGGCTGGGTAGAAAGAGTAAGCAGAAAATAAAGTCAAACAAGCACATGGGAAGAGGGAAGGAAAGAGCATGTGCATTGATTGAGATGTAAAATTTCCAGAAATGTTAAAGCCAAGGGGGAGGGGGGGGGAAACGGGATAAAATACTATCAGCACCCTTTCAAGATTGAGTCCCTTTGTAACTTTAGGGATATAAAATGTATTATCTATACTTCTATTTGGTCTAAAATTATATTTGGTATATCAAAATAATAGTTATTTGGACAACAATTAGAAATGGATTTTTTTTAAAAAAAAAATTGTCACAATGTAATCTCTTTGGTTTAGCAACCCATAAGAGCAAAATGCAATCAAAACAGAAGAAACCATAAACATGAGCAGATGAAAGATGAAATGAAGATGAAATTATTTTGTATCCTCTAGTTCTTCAATATACCGAGCAATCCTGAAACATTCCTTCTCATGAATGGAAATGAGAAAGGAAACCAGGACCAGGAATTGAAATGTACATTGTACAATGTCTTACATAGAAAAATCTTCTTGTTATATACTTTTTAGAAGTAATTTACAGAGAGTACCTAAATACATGAACATATAAACACTTTATTCATCTTCCTAAAGGAAATATTCCATAATCCATTTTTCCCAATTTCATTTTTTCCAATTTTCCAGGCTTCAGGGGGAAAAAACATGAAAAAGGTACCTCTGCCCCACCCCAAATTTTCCAAGTTTTTCCCAGTGTCTTTACTTCTTTAAGGATATAATTATTCACTCTCTACAATGAGAAAAAATTGGGGTGGATGGGAAATTTCATTGGGAGACAGAATGCTCATTTGGAGAAGCAAAGTCTTCATTTGGTCCCCTATAGCTATACCCCCAAGCCTATGTATGTCTACAAAAAGTCACATGAATATCACTCTTAACTTGTTTCTGAAAAGAAAGGCCTAGCTCTATACCTCCTTTTAAACAAGTGTCACCTAAAGGTTCTTTCAGAGACACTAAAGTTAGAACCATAAGCAAGTTACTTCATTTTACGGAAAAGCAGATGCTAGCTTCAGCTGCTCTTCCATATATTAATCAGAGATGTTTTCACACACATTCTCTCTCTCTCTCTCTCTC
>JAIPUX010001880.1:84673955-84689912 GCA_020142125.1 Phrynosoma platyrhinos
TCACCTTTTCCTCAGTCTGTGACTCAAGGTAGCTTTTGAAAAGTTAAGAAGACAGAGCTAAAAAAATGTTGTATAAAAGATAAAAATAAACTACTAATAACATTAAAAGCAGTTAAAAACAAATAATTAAAAAGGGCATTAAAATATAAACAATGTAACATTTCTTGCTGTAAAGTCTCCTTTACATTTTTGCTGAATCTCTGGAATCTCTGCTTGATCACTTTATGTAAAGACAGACAGAAAAGAAACCTAGAAATACTCAAGGAAATTTCACAAAATCAGAAAGTGCATGAAATGGTTAGTTTGTAATTGTAAAAAATTGTAATATCAGCACCACCTCCATGATTTGTCTGGCTAATAATGTGCTCCTAAACAACAGCTGTATCTAGCGGGTTTTCCATTCTGACTGTGCAAGCCAGGGCATCTAATTCTTGCTAAAACTGGCCTTGTATCACACTGAAAAGCTGAAGAGATGCTTTTGAACCAAACTTTGGCATATAAGTAAGGGCCAGACAGTAAAAATCAGACACTCAAATTACACAAACATAAGAGCTTGCTTGTTTGCTAAGTCAAATCCACTTTTAGACACAACATTGCAGTATATACAACATCATGGATTAAAAAAGTGAAGTAGGTTTCTTTCACATAATAGATAGGAAAGAAGCTATGCCTTTCACATAATAGATAGGAAAGAAGCTATGCCATGGCAAAGAACCAATTGAGCCAACATAAATATCTTTTGCTTGTGGTTAACGAAGTGGAAGCTCAGCAGTAACAGCTGCATTATACTATCTCTCTGAAGGGGGTGGGTGTCCTGAAAATCTTGCTCACTTGGCTTCTGAAATATTCTGGCATGATAAAGCCTAGTTAAGAATATTGTTGATCATAGAGGGGAAGCAGCTTTTTGTTCAGATCAGTCAGATAACATTTCTGACCTTTAATGTGAATTGTTTTTCAAGGTCTGTAGCAGAAGGAGGAAGAATAATTGTCTCACAATTGAGTTCCAGGCTGCAGACTCCAAAAGTGACTTAGAAAAAAACAAACAGCTGGAGCATCTCAGAGTGGGATCCTAAATCTCACATGCCTCAAGTATTGACCTTTCAAATCCACAGAAGGGATAAATATATCTGTAGCTCAGTCACTATAAGTTAAATTACCCTTTTCCGTGGTTGGAATAAAGAGAATTGGGGGAGGGGAAGCAAATAGAAGAACCATGCCTTTCTAATACTGCACTAGTATGTTTCTATCCTCTTGCAAGTGGAACTTTGGAATACTAAATGTGATACAAACTAGGCTTGAGCAACCAGACAGTGTTTGCCTTGGTTTTGGTTACAAATACATAGGGATCCAAGGTTATGTTTGAGGATTCGTTTGGGCCACTCTTTTTTTTCTGATAAAAAGGGGAGAGTCACCTTTTACAGACTCCCTTGCAGTAGTCAACATTAAAAAAAAAATACCTGTTTTTCAAAATTGGAAATGGATTTCTAGCTACCTCTGCTTTGTTAGTGGTTTTCAGATTTTGGAAGTCCATTTGGTCACTGCAGGTCCCAGATGTAAAGCAAAATTGGTCACCACATCCACTGAAGTTAGTGATAATTGAGGTACCTGGTTTGAAGAGCTGTGATGCCAGGACACAGTTTGTCAAGATATGGTAAAGTAAAAAAGATCAATTTGATAGAAGCCTAACAGAGAACCTGAATTCCTGAGGATAACCAAAAGATGTGTGGTGATGTTGTGGTTTGGGGCAGATGTCTAACCAGAGAGAACTGCAGTGATAGTCCTTGGTAATGAATCATTCTAGAAATCAGAGGTCACTAGGAACAGCTGGAGGTAGGGGAAGTGTGTTAAGTTTGTGTGGTTAGTTGTGTCATGTGTAGGTGTAGTTTTCCCCATATATACTTATTTTATATTAAATCCCATTAATACCAAATGACAGGGACATTATACTTCACAAATGGGAGAAGAATGGAATAAGCACGTGAGGGTGTGATAATCTTTCTCTCGATCATGCAAATAGGACTGGATAAGGACAGTAACAACCCACTTTGCTCCCATTGTTATCCTCCACCTGATTACCACCTATAACATGGAACAATGGATGCAAGCTTCAGGAAAAGAGATTCTACCTAAACATTAGGAGGAACTTCTTGACAGAGCTGTTTGATAATGGAACACACTCTTTTGGAGTGTGGTGGAATCTCCTTCTTTGGAGGTCTTTAAACAGAGGCTGGATGGCCATCTCTTGGGGGTGCTTTGATTGTGGATTTCTGCATGGCAGGAGGTTGGACTGGATGGCCCTTGTGGTCTCTTCCAACTCTATGATTCTAGGGCCAGCATGGTATAGTGCAGGAGTGGGCAACTGTGGGAAGCTAAGGGGCCAAGTTAGGAGGGATGCAGATGGGCGGTCATGGGCCGCCCAGGGAAGTGGAGGATCAGGGCAAAGGCTGCTAGATGCCTCGGTCCCGATCCTCCCTTTTGCCGGCCCAGAAAAGAGTGGCAAAATGCCTCTCCTTTCAGAGCCGGCAAAACGGCGCCCTAAGAGTCGGCGCATGGCTCTTTCGCGCCCCTTCCAGCGCAGCATGTCAAACGTTACGCCGTCAGGACGCCGCCAGCATGGGGTTGGGCCACCCAGTTTGTGGCTGCCCCCTCCATCCCTGCCTCCAGGCCGGCCCTTAATCTCCTAAGAATTGGAAGGTTGCACCCTTTACTGGAAAAAAAATTGCCTCCAAATCCCTGCAAACAAATTCTAGGGGATGCAGGGGACATTTTTGCCATATTTGTAGGTGCTTGTGGCCCATTTTAAGACCAGAAGAGGCCTCTTCTAACAACACAAAGTAAATGGAAGTCACTTCCAATTTATGTCCTTTAAAAAAAGGCCTGGGTGTAAAATAGTCCAAGGCGGGTCAAAGACATGGCAAAAATGCCCCTACAACCCATTAGGAGGGGATTGGTTGTTGCTGTTTTTTGTTTTGTTTTGTTTTGTTTTGTTTTTTTACCACTGGGGGTTCAGGGACCACAGAAACAACTTGGTGAGGATGTATGTTTTGTTCATGGAGGTGCAATTTTAAAGTATCTGATTTGGGCCAAGCCAGGCACAACTACAAATCTCCATTCACTAATGAAGCTCACTAGATCACATTGGATCAATCACTGTCATTCAGACTAAACTACCTTATCTGGTGCAGTTGGTGTGAAAATGAATGGGGGGGGGGAGGATTTATGACCATGTATGACACTTGAGTCTTCCTGAAGGAAAATGCAATTAAAAGCAACATATAACTACTTAAAATCACAAACTGGCTGTAATAATTGTAGCCATCAAATGTGTCTCAATATTATGATATAGTCACCCTTCATTTATAATGTGTTTATTGTATCTTCCACTTTACTCTGATGAATCAAATCAGCCCTTCACTGTCATTGTCCAGAACAGATTCAGAATTTTTGATGACTGGTTCTCAGTTTTAATGGTTAAAAATAAAAAATATTAACCAAATAATAAGCTTTACTTATCTCTAAGGAATTTACAAGCTACATCAAATCAAAATAGAAATTCTGTCTCAAGTATTCCTTCTTCCTGTTGTGTGTAGTTAAAGACACACATGGTAATGTCGTGTTGGGCTTTTTGGTATTCCCTGCCTCCTCTCCATCAATAGTCAACATGGAATGGAGACAAAGCACACATGACAATAATGTCCTCACATGAAAGAAAAAAGGAAGGAACCATGCCCCAGGGCTGCCTTTTTCAGTACCATTCCTGTGATCAGCCTCACATATACTTCTGATATGATAGGTTAAGATATTTTTCTAAGGTGCTGCTATAACAAGATAAATTGTTGCCTGGATATAATACAAAGCCAGTGAAGAAACTGCTCTGTGTATGCACACGCTACTCAATAGCATATGCACTCCTTGTAAGACAGTGATGTTTCTGCAAATAAAGATCTTTCTGTATGCCCTCACTCAAGTGTTATTACAGAGATTGCTTTTTTATTGTTGCTGTACATTTCCATTCTTCCGAATTACTATTTCAGGATGGACAATTATAATCAAATATTTGAAATACTGTTGAAGATAACTGACTTCACCTCACCGTTCATAAATTTTATTTTACTTGAACAATGTTTTATCTTATCAGGATTCCAGAGGGAATAAAACTAGTTCTTAGCTGCGCATGTGTCACAAAGCCCACTGTTCTATATCCATGAGTTTCAGTAATGCAAATATTCTTCTGTGAAACCTTTTCAGCTCCAGATGTAATGCAAAGCAGTCATCCAGCAATTTAGCAACCAGAAAAAAGGTGGAGGAGGAAACAGGGAAGAGGATATGAGATAATTTGATTGATGGCATCTGTTTTCGGCCATGATTATTCCATCAGACAGAAACTATTCATGGTAATGAAAACTAGCTGTAAACAATCTAATCCGGAAAGTCAGATAAATGATATGTGGCAATGTTACATTACCATTTTATCCTTATTTTACTCTGTGGGCAAAAATGAAGTATAGCATCAATCTTTATTAAAATTATTAATCAGAACAAGTTGTCCTGTCTGGTCAAATCCAGTCCAATTCAGGATTCTGTCAAAGTGAACCTGAGGGTGGAGTGGGGAGACTGTTCATATTTAGGCTTGAATTACAGTGAGATTCTCCATATGTAACAACCTAAGAGCCATAGACTGTAGAAAGTAATTCATGGGTCAAAAGCTATTTCGTGATGGCTAGTGTATCATTCTACTTATTGATAGGTCTTTATGATCACAGTGGTTCAATAATCATGTTCTTAAAGCCTGTTTTATTAACCAAATGGCACTTATTTGTCAGAACAGTGTATGTTTATGAAACAAGAATACCGAAACATAAAATACCAGGGGATTTATTTACATTTACAGATATTTAGCTATTTAACTAATATATACTGTGTTTTAAGACATCTATCACTTACTTGCATCCCATACAAGTAACATTCAATTATGACATTTTTGGCTGCTATCACACTTCAAAATTAATGCAGTCTGACACCGCTTTAACTGTCATGGCTTCATCCTATGGAATCCTGAGATTTGTAATTTGTTGTGACAACAGAGAAGGCTGAACAGCTCACAAAACTACAAATCCCACAATTCCATACCACTGAGCCATGTCCATTCAAGTGGTGTCAAACTGCATTATTTCTGCAGTTCAGATTAAGCCTTTGATACAACTGGATAGACAGCCAGTCACATCAAGTAAAAAACTCCTCCTGGATGGGTAAATGTGCCTTTAGACAAAATGTGGCATGTTTCCTCTTACCAGGTTTCTGTTTCACACAAAGCCCAAAGATGTGTATTTCCTCTCGTATGAGATATATATTCTTCTTGTGCATCCAGGATGCAAAATGACAGAGAGGCATTGTGAACAGAAGCAATTATATAGCAACATTTGTGTATAATTCCTGCACCGTTATCACTGGAAGCTTGACTGTGTCAGTCTTCTGCACCAGATACCTTCTTATACTCAGGAATACTTAGACACCCAACACGTTCTGATGAGCCATAGCCACACAGGTCATTACACGTCAATGATGTGCTTTTCTCTAACAAATTATGCCAGATGGCAATCCATGGTTGTCAAAAAGAAACCTGTCAGTAGAATGCAGATACTGAGCACAGTCATTGCAAACAGTGCTCAGTTTCTATATTTTATAGAAATCAAGTACAGTTTATAGAAACTGTACTTGATTTAACTACTGTTCAGTTTTTCTGTATTCGATGCAATTTGACTGGAGATTAATTTAATTTGTATTTCATATCCATTATTCTATGAAGGTAAAGGTTTTCCCTTGACAAGACTGTCTAGTCGTGTCCGACTATAGGGGGTGGTGCTTATCTCCATTACTAAGTTGAAGAGCCAGCATTGTCAAAGACAACTCTGTGATCATGTGGCCAGCATGACTGCATGCGCTGTTTCTATACAAAAACAGAAAATAATAATAACAAATAATAAAACTACTACCCAGTTCACTAGGAGAATTGCCCCCAAGGTTGCATGTTGTGAGTCTCATGGTGGGGCGGGGGGGGGGGGGGGGAGAATCACAGACCATGAAAACCAATAATTCTTCCTCCTGAAGAATGCATAAAGTGTAAATTCTTTCTACTAAGCCTCATAACAATCAGAGACACGCCATCAGGAACTTAACAGATTCAGGACACACTCTCTCTCCACATAGAAAGATCAATTTATTACACTATTTTTTTTCTTTATACCACCGAACAATGCTACAGCCTCAGTCTACAGCACATCTTATACTGGGGACAAGTTTGCCTCTTTTTGAAGTTATTAAGGAACCTAGTAAAACTGAACACACAAAATTGTTACATTAAAGTATCTTCCCCTCATTGTAATGCCAGTAAGAGATTTATAGTTTGAAACATCAGTGATACTTATTTTATGTTGCTAGACTATTTGGAATTAGCAACACTGTGCTAAATTCAAGAACATGGAAGATAATTTGGATGCTAATTTTAGCTAATGCTAAAAACAGTCACCATATTCATTCATACAACTGGCTTAATAAGAATAAATTATTACTTCAATGTGAAGCTTTTTTGAAGCTTCATAATGAGAGAATTACTGTGTAAATCTCTTATTTTTAATATTCATTATTCTGTGGCCTAAGTGCAACATAAGCTGCTCTGTGTGCCTTCAACGCAATTACTTCTATAGTACAGAAGAGTTTACTTCCCTATTCACTTTGTTGCTCAAGAGTTTGACAAACACACCAGAAAGAGAGAGAGAGAGAGAGAGAGAGAATGCCCCCAAACTTATGATCCATTTAGCTATTAAAAAGATTTGTCTACTACAGCAGTTATTATTATGCAAGTTTGGTGACAAGCTCAGTCACTTTAAATGTTTTCACTGATATTTTTCACCTACTGTTTTTTAAACCTTATAGCTTGAGACACATTCTGGATACATATTTTATTTGCAAGATAAAAGCATCTTGTATTATCTTTTGAATGTTAAAGAAATTTACAAATGTGGGCTTTCTCTCATGTCATTACTGTGCTCTTTGTCAATAGATGATTTTCTTGATATACACTTTAATGGACACCATGACTGAGTATTTTTTTTTTTTTTGCATGTCAATTGGATGATTACACTTCAGATGCATCTTCATAATGCGTACAGATTTTTAGCAGTTCTCATTTCCCCATCAATCAAATAAGTATTATTCTGTAATATTACATTTTTCATCAGACATAATTATTGTATTTTGTGTGAATATCAATTTTTGTTATTATTCTGTCATTATCCTTACTAATAACACATGAGCATAATTATACACCATTGTCAATGCCCTGATCTTTCTCTGTTCAGACCATGAAGCAGTTATGGAGCAGTAACTCTAGGCTACAAATCTGTAAATTCAATATAGGATGCCAGTCATTGTTTTATTTTTTTATTATCATGTTTCATAAGTGTCTCTGCCTTTAAGGCTGTTGACAGCATGAAGGCACCCTAAAGGGCTTATCAACCAAGAGGAAAAGGGCTAAAGAGTCCATGTATTCTACTTTAGAGAAGACAGCTCAATACTGAAAGGTGTCTTCTAGTTGAAATAATGTCTAGTCCACATCTAGTGTAATAATAAAGAGACATTAGAAGGGAAATGAACAGGAATCTTGGTTATATATCAAAGAAGGCCTCTCTTGGGAAGGAGTTCCAAAGTTTATAGAGCTTCCACTAAAACCATTTCATATCTTGATAGGGCAGAAACAGGGACTCTCCTAATATCTTAAATTGCAGGCAGGTTTATATGGTTTTTAACATAGGTTCTTCCCAAATTTTGTAGGGCTTTGTAACTCATAATCTTTACTTTGCATTGTGACTGTCAGCCACTCAAGCTGTATGCAACATACAAGTCATATGCTGTCCATAACTTGTCCTGATCTGTAATAACCTGAGCCAAGTTTCCAAGCCCTCCTCAAAATTATCTCCACATAGAGCATCATATTACTTTGGGTAATTGAGTGAAAGATTTGGGTGACTTGTGCTACTGTTGTTGCTGTTGTTAACTGCCCTCGAGTTGATCTCGATTCATGGCAACCCTATGGATGAGACATCTCCAAGACCCTCTGTCCTCCACTGCTCTGCTTAATTCCTGCAGCCCCATACCCGTGACCTCCTTAATAGAGTCCATCAATCTGACATGTGGCCTTCCTCTCTTCCTGCTTTCCTCCACCTTTCCTAGCATTATTGTCTTTTCCAATGAGTCCTCCCTTCTCATGATGTATCCGAAGTCTACTTGTGCTACTATAGACCCATTATTTCTTCAGTCTGTCCTACTATTGTCACTTTGCTTGTATCCACTGTTTCATTTGTCCTTATCTGTTAGGATGCTTATTCCCCACACACACACCTTTTGTCCTCCCCCTCATATGTTTTAATTTAATTGTAAGAAACAATACAAGAAAAAGATGCCGTATTTTCCAGCATATAAGATGACTTTTTAACCCTGGAAAAGGGTCTCAAAAGTCGGGGGTCATCTTATATGCTGGGTAGAGGAGGATGATGAGGACGAGGGGAGAAAAGGAAGGAAGCCAGGAGAGAGAAGGAGGACAATGAGGACGAGGGGAGAAGGAGAAGGAAGCCAGAGAGAGGAGGACGATGATGAGGACAAGGGGAGAAAGAGAAGGAAGCCAGGCAAGAGGAGGAGGAGGAGGAGGCCGAGGGGATGAGGAGAAGCCAGGTGAGAGGAGGACGAGGACGAGGACGAGAAGAGAAGGAGAAGGAAGGCAGAGAGAGGAGGAGGACGATGAGGCTGAGGGGAGAAGGAGAAGGAAGCCAGGCAAGAGAAGGAGGACGATTAGGACAAGGGGGGAAGAAGGAAGCCAGGAGAGAGAAGGAGGATGAGGACAAGGGGAGGAAAAGGAAGCCAGGAGAGAGAAGGAGGACGATGAGAATGCATCATCTAATATATTGGCAGTCCTTCCTCCCAACACTTTCTCATTTTCCCCCATTTCATAGCTGGGAGATGGAAATAATTGTTAAAGCAGCATTTAAATCTGGACTATTTTTAAAAAAGTAAGGTCCAAAACACACTGCAGAAATAAATGCTAGGGAACATGGGAGCTGTAATGTTTTGTGTTTATAAGTGACAGTTTTCCTGCTAAGTACCTGCATGTCATAAGCATTTGAATTAAAATTATCATATTGAAATCAAATCTGATTTTTTAAAAAATTTATTTGGTGTGCTTTGGAAGAGGGGTTGTCTTATACGGCGAGTATATCCCAAACTCTATATTTTAACTGGGAAAGGGGGGGTCGTCTTATACGCCTGATCATCTTATACGCCAGAAAATACAGTAATCAATACAAAAAAAACCCCAGAAACACAGCAAAACAGAGTGCTTATTGACATCACATATTTCCAGTACTGTTCTTTTGTTCTTTTAACTTCCTTCTTTATCTAATTACACAAAAGCTATCACCTTAGCAAATACTATTCTTATTACATAATTTCATCTCCCCTTTCAGGTACATATTACATCTTATTTAATTCTATTCTTGATCCTTCATTTTATACACAAGGATAACTTCTTACATATCTTTATATCCCCCACACCTTTTCCTTTGTTTCCTAGATACGTCTAGATTTTATTAACTCCTTTTCCATCCATGACATGGAGCCACATCATCCACTTTTGACCTCTGCCCCAAGGCTTTTTGGGGTGGGGGTGGGGCTCTCATTTGAAATCCCTGCTTTAGAAAAAAAGATAACAATAAGGTTCAAGATAAAACAATAGTGGTCTATCACAAGAATTTATACCAGCATTGATAGAAAAGATAAGATTTGCCTTTTGGATTTGACTCACAATAGCTCAATCTTCCAACATTAAGATCTGGGTGAGTAAACGGACATAAAGCCACTGTTCCCTGTTTTTAAAGTAACAAGGAGCTGTAGTTTAAGACAGCCAGGATTGGAAACCAGCAAACACAAGAAGTCAAATGTTGGGGGGGGGGGGAAGGGTGCAGTGCAGGCCCAGTGACAAAGTCTAGCTTCACTAACTACATTTTAGCTGTAATCTAACACCTAAAGGTGTATCTGAACCAGGCCAGAATGATTTGGTTTCCTAATAATAAAACCAAGATTCTTCTCTACTTGATAGGCTGGTAATGTTCTCAAGGAGTAGCCTCATATTTCAACTTTCAAACTCTATGCTTTCCGTAAATTTCAGCCAGCCTTTTAAATGGAAGAACCTATCACAGCTCCATATATAATAAAAATCCATTTATTTTAGTGAACGATTACAAACAGAAGCCTCTTGAAAGAGCTCCCTCTCCAACAAAGACCTTTAAATATTTACAATGTGCTTGTGGACACATAAGGCTCTAATGTGATTCAGTACGGTGCCCACACATATGTTCCTTAATTGTCTGTCTTCTCCTGGCCAAACTTAAGATAAAAGATTGACACAATCAAGTTTCCTCCTACAACATTCTTGCCACTCATTTACATGTAATTCCATCTGTATTTCCCCCCACAATCCATATGGCACCTATTTCAAATATAAATAAGAGCTCAAAATGATACTTGCATTATTATTGACAATTGTTAATCATAACTACTACTGAAAAAAAGAGAGCAAAATTGACTTCCAGTTATTAAATTCACTTTCAAGTATTATTTTGTTTTTCCAAAATAAATTGAAATTACTGTACTGTATTTTAGAGATTACTTGTTTGGAGGAGGCCAGCATCTTTTCTATATTTTAAAGGTTTCAAGATTCATTTTTTTTATTTTTGGAAAGATTTATTATCATTATTATTCATTTTGAAGATATCTATAATTCTTATCTTCATGCACAGTACTATCAACATTATATAACAAAAGTAAGGCATAAGGATGTGTACTATAATTAAAAACTTCTATTCCATTCATGAAATTCTTTAGCGATGGTGGAAGAATCCTTGGGCCAACCATTCTTGAGAAAGTTAGTTTCTTAATCATGCAATTTCTGAAAACTTACTATTTTAAAGGAAAAATGTGTATATCCATTCTTTATGGAGCTGTAATTGTGGTTCAATTCAGTCAAATTATATTGGGCATAAGAACATAAGAAGAATGCTGCTTGATAAAACCAATGTCATTGCCATTTCAGAACTTTGTTATTACAGTGCCTAGTTGGATACCTATGGGAAACCCATAAGTAGAACAGGAGGGCAACATCACTCTCCTACTTGTGTTGCCTAACAGATGTTATTGAGATACTGGAGGCAATATGTGGCCATCACAATGAGTAGCTCTTGACAGACAGATTCTCTATGATTTTGTCCCTTTTTAAACCAATTTGAGTTGGTGGTCATAACTTTATCTTTTAATTGCAAATTCCATAGCTCAGCTGTGTACTCTGTGAAGAAATATCTCCTTTTATCCATCCAGAATCTCCCATCATTCAGTTTCAGAAGATAACCTTGTCTTCTACTATAAGGAAGGACAGAAAAACTCTTACTATCCCTTTTCTTCATATCAGGCATATATGTACAACTATGAACTTGTTGTTGTTGTGTGCTTCAAGTCCCAACTTATGGCAACCCTAAGAGAAATTTATCATGGGATTATCATAGATTTCCATGGCTGAGTGGGAAATTGAATCTGATCTCCAGAGTCATAGTCAAATTCTTAAACCACTACACCATTCTGACCATCATGCCTCCACATAGTTTTAAAACCTCCAGGCTGTTTAGCTTTGAAAAGAAAATGAGTATGCCCCTGTACACTCATTTTCTTTCTTAAAGCTAAACAACCCAGCTGTTTGAAACAATTCCTCATAGGGCACTTGCTTTAGCTCCTTGATAATATGTTTGTACAGATGATAAGAATATTTTTAAAAATAGTAAACACACACCCACATTTCTCAAGAATCTAAAAACCCTAACACAAAGAATCCGTGACTAATGAAGATCTTTGCAATTATTCCATGCAAAATACACACATGTTGTTTTGTAAAGAAAGCAGCACTGCCTGTGCAGAAAGCTCTTTTCTGTGCAAAACAATAATGTGCAACTTCTCCACAAAACAAATCCCAAATTATGAAAAACTGCAGTTTTTAGAGATTTTCTCACAAAGGGATGACAATTATTTAGGTTATTCAATTATTAAAGACATCCATTTCTTTCTTTGAGAAGAAAATTAGTGAAAAATTACAATCCTATAACTACTTTCTGGACTTTTTCTGCATGCTCTCTAACTCAGGGATGAGCAATTGCCAGGCTTTGGAAGCTATACAGCTGCCCTTGGGATTATGAAAGGATGCACCTCTCCACCATATCTCTTGGTGGTCCCCAAAGTGGTGGAGGGATCCCCCATGGTTAACAGTGCCTCCATCCTCTGGAGACGCTGTTGACTATTTCCCATATTTTAAGTGTTTGGGTGCAAGCAAGGGCTCCCAAATGATTCAAAGCAAGAATACCCAATAGCATCTACAAAGAGGCCTGAGCACAACATTTCAGCACAACATGTTTTTAAGGCCTCGTAATTTGGGGGCGTGGGGATCCTTGAGGAATGCAAAAATGGCTCCTGTGGGCCACCTGTAGTCTACAAGATGCACTTTTCCCAACTTCTATACTATACTATCCTTTTGAGATGCAGTAATGAGTGCTATCTCCAATACTGCAAGTGTGGTCATGCCACAGATTCATGTCATGGCTATTATGATGTTAGCATCCTGTTTGCTCTTAATTCAAGTAAATATGAGAGAGGTCTATTTGTTAATAATGGGGAAAATCTAGCCAGAGTTAAAAAAGCTTTTAAACTATATTTTAATGAGCTATCAGCACATTTTAATCTATGGCCCATGGAAAAAAATGTTCTTTGGCCACATTTTTGTGAGCCATAAATTAAAGATGCTGATTTTATGTCGACTGTTTCAGAACCTAGCTGTTACAATTCAATGAGTCTCAACTCTTGAGACTCAAAAACCTATGCCCATTTTGCTCATTATTTTAGCCCACACCAAGGGGCTTGACAACACAAAATTATGTTGTACATATAATGAGCAGAAATAATGGGGAATAAAAGTAATGTGTATGCATATCAGTAAAAAGTACTATGCAGCAAAGTGAGAATCCCGTGGATTTCCAAAACACACTAATGGCTTGGGACAAAAGGAAAGACTATAAAAGCATGTAATTCCCAGAACTCATTCAATCAGCACAAATAAGACACATAATTCCTGACTGTCAGTAAAACAGATGGTATTTAACTAGAAATGGAAACTATATGATATTCCTGCATGATGGTACACTTATAGTTTAGTGCAAATATGTTCATAAGGTAGCACATGCATGTGCTATTTGTGCTCTATGGACCATATGAATTCCCCTTCTTTCAAGCCCCTGCCATCCCTGCTGAAACACTGTTCCATCCCATGCACTTCTACTTGTTTTAAAGAATTCATACCCCAGAAGCCTCAAGAATTCTCTTTAAAATCAGTGCACCTGTCTAAAGTGCAAACCCTGTGTACCTTGTCTAAGTGAAAATATGTTGTTTTAATCAAACTGGAAGTGGGCTTCTGTAATTTCTGATGCAAGATTCTGGTGATGTGTAATGGGGAAAATGTGTGTGTGTGCCCCCTGACAGGTTCTCCAAGGGAAAACTGGTCCCTGATTCTGCTGAAGTCCTCCTCCGTGATCCAAAATTACTACTAGTTCAGAATTTTAAAAACATCTTAATCATCCTATCATCCTATTTCCAATGGGGGCCATATGGATGCCTCTGGGACATGGCCCAATTATCCATTATATATAATCTAACCAAGTGTCTTATGTTTAAAATAATATGGAAGCTAGTTGATCTTTAATAACTTGCATTCATTGTTGCCATTAACTACTGTCAAGTCAGCTTCAACTTATGGCCCCCAAGATACCTTGTTACTAACAGCCCTGGTCTTGCAAACTCAGGGCCTTTGCTTCCTTCAATAAATCCAATCATTATAATATCTTTGTCTCCTACCTTCTGTTTTTCCTAAAATTATTGTCTTTTCCATTGAGTCCTGTTCTCTCATGATGTGACCAAATATGATAGCCTCAGGGGGGATGCAGACCAGGGTGTCCAGGACGCCCTGGTCCGGAGCGCCGCGGGGCCATGGCAGCCACACCGCGGCGCTCCTGCGGCGTCCCTGGAAGGAGCGCTAAATCAGCGCTCCTTCCTCAAGACAGCAAAAGTGCGCCCTAAATGCGTAGGGCGGGCTTTCGCTGTCTTTTGTGCCGCAGCGCATGTGGTCGCTGCGGCGGGAGGTTGCCCTGGAAGCGCCGGCCGTGCGGAGGGCCGGCAGCTTCCAGGACAACCTCAGGAAGAGGAAGGAGCGCCGCTCATGCGATGGCTCCTCCTCTTCCGGGCCTCGAGGACGACCTTTTTAGTCGTCTGCCGAGGCCCTCAGTTTGGTCACTTAGGCTTTTAGGGAAAGTTCAGGCTTGATTTGGTCTTGGACCAATTCACTTGTCTTTTTGGCAGTCCATGATATCCATAGAACTTGCGCCTCCTCCAAAGAAAGAAATACCATATGCTCCATTGCAGATTTCTGAAGCAGCTGGACACCACCAGCAAGATAAAAATATAGTGCCAAAGTCCAGGACATACTGCCTCAAATAGGCCAGCATCACCTGGAGTGATGCAAAACCACATTATCAGATAGTACCCTGGCATTCTTTATCTACAAAGGTAGTAGGGAGGGCAAAACCTCCCATAGCTGAAGGCTTGGGAGAATGCAAATCTTATGACTTAAAGATTTTTCTGACTGCTTGTTCATGTAATGCTGAACCATGATTTGATGTTATCTTTGAATTAATCCTCTGGTTTAGACAAATTACCCAGAGCACTGCATCTTTATGATTTCCATATAAGTTCTTTCTATTTTATAGTTGAAAGTTTCTTTCAACTAGATTGATTTGCCTAGACGTTGTGCATTTTATTTGGGCTAGCAGTTATGGTGGTTCAGTTGGCATGGATTTACTCTTGAGTAACATTTCATGTCTAATCTTATTTTTTAAATGTCACTTGCACCAAGTATCAAAATAGTGTCATTTCATACAGCTCGAATCAATGTGATATATGAAATATTTTACATAAAAATGAGGAGTGCTTACAGAACAAAAGAAACTGTCCTGTCATCAAAAGGCATGTGTTTCACTGATCTTCAGTTACAAGAGGATTTAAAGAGATATCTGGTTATAAACAGATTTTAAGAGTGATATATTGTAGCCCCTATTTTGAGAGCAGGATGGTTGTCCATCAAAAATCCAAATACATACATAAATATCTTATCAGGAAAGGAGATGTATGTCTATATGTGGGTGTCTGTGTGTATAAGAAACACTCCATAAAGCTAGAGAATGCTTGTCTCTCATCTACAGTACTTTAATGAGCCACAACCACATTTTAAAAGGAGACCTGAGAACAAGTAAAAGATAGTACAGCGGGGGATAAATTATAATCTAGAAGATTTTACAGAATGCAAACAAAGTGATCCTATTCCAGACACATAACATTTAGCAAATCAGTTAGCTTCTAATGAAACACTCAAAAGGTACAATAGATTACTAATATACATTAGATTACTCATGATCTCATTATTTTGTTGTAATCCGCCCTCGAGTCAATCTCAACCCACGGTAACCCTGTAGATAAGACATCTCCAAGATTTCCTGTCCTCCAGTGCTCTGCTCAGTTACTGCAAATTCATACCTGTGACCTCTTTTATAGAGTCCATCCATCTAGCATGTGGCCTTCCTCTCTTTCTGCTTCCCTCCACATTTCTTAGCATTATTGTTTTCTCCAATGAGTCTCATGATATGGCCAAAGTATGACAGTCTTAGTCTAGTCATCTTGGCTTCCAGAGAGATTTCTGGTTTGATCAGTTCTAATACCCATTTGTCCCAGACCTCCCAGAGGGCTTTCTCCGCAACCGCTCCCAGACTT
>JAIPUX010001880.1:84714217-84729549 GCA_020142125.1 Phrynosoma platyrhinos
TTTAATTGTTCTTTGTTTAATACTATTTTAAGGGGTGGGTGGGTTTTGAGATTTGTATATTTATGGTGTTTTAATGTTGTAAGCCGCCCCGATTGCGTCAGCAGAGGGGTGGGATATAAATTATTATTATTATTAAACCTATGAAATGTCCCCATGCAAATTTCCTTAGAAAAAAGTAAGTAAGTCAAAAGAAAGAGATGGCATAACCATAGGACACGGTGGTCAAGAAAGAAATTTTGAATGACTGAACATATCAGAACATGCTACCATGAAAGGCAGGATGACGTCCTTCGAGTTAGAATGAAGGGGTCTATCCTACCAATTTATTTGTATCTCATATTGGAATATTGTATACATGTACATTTCCCTTTAAAAATGCTTTAGACCATTAATGTAAAAAACTATTTATAGTTTCTGAAGTATAGCAGAAACTGTCATTTCTTATTTTCTCTTTTGTTCTTCTTAATAATGTTACTTTTTCAACAATACAATACTTTATTTTAAAAAGCAATGATGAACACAATACTTTATTTTAAAAAGCAATGATGAAGTCATAGAAAGAAATGGCATAGTTTCATACTACTTTGCCGCTCAGAATAGAAAAGGAACTTCTGGATAGGTTTGTAAGAATTCTCTCACACATGAGAACTTACAGTCTTGCTCAAAGCAGGGGTTTTGTTCATACCAGCTCTGATTTTGTACTACCTGCAGAGTAGTAAACGGAAACAAAACTTATATTTTTGGGTTTTGATCAGCATATATATCCACCTATATATAAATAGAACATATAAACTAGGCCAACAAAACAGACAGAAAATGAAGCATTCAAGCAAACAAGAATCTAGAAGTTATCTCAAACTGAGGTTTCTGCACTAACTCTCTCCTGGACATCTCCTAAGTAAGGGTTGTGAATTATGCCTAAACATGTTAAATTATATATGCAGTGATGCCTGCCTTAGACTGCGCTGAAGTCATTTTTTATATTTAGGATTTCAACAATCCTTAAAGCACATCTTGGGGGTGGAGACAAAAAAAAAGGTTGGTTCTTTCTCTTCAAATTGTCTGTCAAGCTGAATTATGCTATAAAATGTACTGAGGAGTGTTTGCATTTCACTTCTAGCAGCATCATTTAATTAAGAGATTGCTATCAATTATTTGGAATTCTACATGATTCACGTTTTGGGACATGAATGATCAACTAATGTAGTGACTATACACTTTGATATAAAAGACAGTAGAATATGAAATAATAATAGCTTAAGATGAATTGCACAATTATCGACTGCATAATGCATCAACCTAATACATGCTCTTTCCACTGCTGTCAACTTATTGAAGTAGTATCTTATGTGAGCCACAAGTAAACATTCCATTCATCTGGATATTTATGTTATCCTTTCCAGTCATGGAGTAAGGCAGTCTTCAGATACTGCCGATGCTCACAATACACAATAAATGAGGCTCTGATACCACAATGATTCCAAACATAAGAAACACCATCAGTTGTCACTGCCAGACGGTATTTCTGTATTTTGTAGCTTGCATTACTGAGTAACAAGGGGAGGGTACTCTATAATTGGAGCAACTGCCACTGAACTATGATTCCTCCCCCAGCATTAAAAATTAAGTGTGGGATCCCTGAAATACCTTGGATGTTCATTAATACTTTAATGTGCAAACCCAGAAATACCCCCACCCACTACAAACCCACTCCCTTTTAAAGTTTTCCTGAGTCTGAGGAATCAACAAGTGTGAAAAATGGATCAGGGAACTAGCATCATAAACAGGTACAAGTGCTATTCAAGGCAAGAGAGCTACTTCAGTGTGGCCTTTTATTAAATTTTGTTTTAGCAGGTGATTTGCCTTTTCCATTTTTTCAGTAATACTGTTCTATTAATGACACTTGAATACATTATCACAACCAGTTAGCAAATATTACACATAATGCATCACCACATGCATAAACCAAATTCAAAAACAAGCAATGTAAGAATGTCTAGTTCACTAAGGATCTTCCCAAGCATAAGCAATTCTATCCTTTTTCTATGTAGCAGTTCACCCAAAGGTGAGCTATTCCACATTTCCTGAAGGGCATCTATCTGGCCCATATAATTTGCAAGAGATTATCTAAACAGAATGTCCATATAAGCTGGCAGTTACAGCTACATGAAGAACGTGCAAGTGCCTTCACTATTACTCTACAAACAGAGTCTGCAACATCTGCCTGTTATAGAAGTCTCAATTTGGCAACACTGCAGTGATGTGTGTTTTTAATATGTTTTTTGTTTGAACACAATGCATGTCTAAAGAATAACTCCAAAAGCATTTCTCTCAACATCCTGGCTCTCCAAAGTGCTTCTCCCTTTCTTTTTCTTTTTTAGTACTCCCATAAATGTTTCAAAGCATGTATAAAATAATGTGCTATCACCACTATGTAAAAGAAACTCGAGAGTAATTTTCTGCCAGAAGAATGGCTGTGTCTCTTCCTTCTTCCTTGGAGTCCTCCAATGCTTGCTGCCTCACCCTCTCCTCCTCCAAAGATCAGCCTTCTCTTTCTCCCTCTGTTTTTTCACTTTGCCCATAGACTATTTTTATTATTTCTATTATTATATTTACATCTATTCCACCTTTTGCCCAGTTTAGGCATCAAAGCAGTTTACAACAAATTAAAAAGAACGTCATTAAAAATTCACAAGACACAAAAGGTAAAATGAGATTAAACAATCAAAAATTAAAGCTTGTTTAATGCATATAACATTTAACACATGTGTGCACGTATGCATACATGTGTGCGCACACACACACCAGCACAACAATTAGCAAGAACCTACTTAGGCAAGACAGACCTTATACAGTCACTCATCAAATGTCTGTCAGAACAGAAAAATATTTACTTCTGTGCAAAAAGAAAATAGGAAGGATGCCAGTTTAACTTCTCTGGGAAGGGAATTCCAAAGCCAGGGAACAGCCATGAAGACTGACTTCTCCCATGTTCCCACCAGATGTGGCGAAACGGTGGTGAGAAAGACAGAAGGGCGTCTCAGCAGATCTCAAAGGATGTGCTGGTTTGAAAAGAAGAATACGGTCCTTCAAATAACGTGGACCTGAGCCGTAGAGGGCTTTATAGGTAAAAAAACAGAACTTTGAATTGCTCCTGGAAATGGACTAGCAACCAGGGAAGTTGCTGCAACCAAGTAGCTGGGTAGCCAGTTGTGTAGGCAGCCCCAGTAGCAATCTGGCTACAGCTCTTTAGACTAGAGGAGTAAATTGTGCTAGAAGTAAGGTAGGATATCAAAAGAAGTGAGGGAGAAGGTGTGGGCTTGGTTATATAGGCTGTAACCACCTTGGCCTCTAAGCATTGTGATTCAAGAGGAGGGAGTTCTGCATAACTTTGTGGCGCTGCAACAAATGTTTGCCACAACTTTAATGAAATTTCCAAAATAAAGTTGATGTGTCATCTAGAAATACTTATACTGTCAGCCCTCCATGGCTTGAAAATATTCCAAAAAATATAAATTCCAAAAAGCAAACCTTGATTTTTGCCAACACCATTTTACCATGCCACTGTATTTAGTGGGACTTGAGCATTCATGGATTTTGGTAACCACGGGAGGTCCTGGGACCAAACCCCAGCGAATACCAAGGGCTCACTTCATAGGGATATTGCAGTTTAGTCATCTACAAGACAATAACCAAATAGATTTTATAATCTGATTAGTTATCAGCAATTATGAGGCTGAATGGAGACCAAGCAGCTTGGACACTATACATCCAATTTGGGCTTATATGGATTTTCCATATAAGGAATTTCAATTCCAGTATGAGAAACTGACAGCTATTGCTAACCACTGATGATTTATTTTTAAATTTGACTTGATCGAAAATGATTTTCAGTATTCTTTCCAAACTTCTGTGCACGAGTTACCAGTGCTCCTTTCATTATTCATAATGCAGCTCAAAGCAATGCTGTGTGTGTGTTTGTGTGTGTAAAACTGTAAGAGACAGAACTAATAATCCATATGACTCTCCTATCTATTTCACAAGAGAACAATGTTTTAAAAGCACTGTACACTGGAAAAAAAGACACCCATCTCAACAAATTAGATGTATTTCAAGTGTTAGGAATAAAGGATGGTCCATCTACTAAAGCCAATTCAAGGCAAAGACACAGTGTCTGCACTAATCACCACAAAGAGCCAACAGTTAGTAACCATAGCAACCCAGCCAAGGTATCACTCATACAAATTACACCAGAGACTTTTCCAGTGGTTTTATCCAGAAAGCGAGGTGGTTACACAAAGGTGAAAACATTTTTCAAGGGCATTTCATAGCAAGCCAACTGGCAGTAGCAGCAGAATCTGCTCATAGTAACCACAATGATAAATTTCAATTTTGCTCTATCATTTGGTGTCAGAAGGCATTCCGTGGGACAAATCTGAACCTTGCTTGTTATATGTATAGACTTTTAGTTATCCTCTGTAACTGAAGTAACTGGTATCTGCCATGCACAAAAAGACTGAAAAACTGAGAAATGTTGTATCGTGTGTCAGAAAAATAGCTTAGTGAGTCTACAAAGCTGTAGACCCTTACCACTCCATCTTTTTATTTTATTTTTTTAAAAAAGGAAACTAATTTCATTTAGAGAGTAGCTGACACAAAAGCAATTTCAGTGGCTAGAGTCAAAAGACATGCATTATAAGGGTGGGGGGAGTGTAAGAGAGAAAGTATGGAATTCAAAATGTAAGGAGATCTAGGCAGAAAATAAATGGCAAGAGTAAGGTCCAAATGACAGATAGCATACTGTGGTGATTTGAAGTGTTGGACTAGGGCTCTGGGTTTGAATCCTGACTTAGCCATGGAAACCCACTGGTTGACCTTGGGCGAGTTATATTCTCTCAGCCTCAACAAGAAGTAATGCCAACTCCTGTGAATAAATCTTGCCAAGAAAACCTTATGATAGGGTCAAGAGTCAACTTGAAGTTGCATAGCAGGAAAGGCCCAAACTAGATGTCTGCACACTAAGTGCTATCCACAGGGTCTGTGAATGGGGTATCTTTAAATGGACTGCACCATGTAGAGATACTGCTCATACTTTCTACTCCCACATTATGAATGGAGCCAAAATGACACATCTCTATGCACACATACTCACACACTACAGGTTGAATGCATCAGCACACACAATTCCTTCATCTGTTTCATGAATTTAAGTGATCAAATACAGACTACCCATGGCTGATATTGAAGTGCATAATCATACTCTTCTGATTATATATTATGATTACATACTGCATACATACATACATACTGCACACTTATTCTGGCCAGATGAATGCATGTTAGTGACTAAAATAGTATGTGAACTAGTACATATGCAAATCTATTGAGCCTTCCTAGGACATGACACGTCCCTAGCATGGCTCGTCACCTTGAAATATTTCTCACTCTGAGGTTTATCAATGGAAAGCTCTCAGTTCAGAAAGGTTTCAACGTAACTTTCATTTCCTATTTCCTATTCTTTTAAAAATGTCTATAAGATGTGATATTAAAGGATTTAACAGAGCTTGCCTTGGATAATGATTATATTTCTGAACAGAGAGAAGCAGTTCATATTCTGTATCTTTTACTAAATACGAGGGAGATGACAAGCTCTCTCAGTGCATGAAATACCTTAATTCAACAAAAGCTATCTCTTGGTTCACCTCCTATGAAGTTAGGGTTTCATCCATGCAATCATTCACAATTAGCTGATTATTCTCTAAGGTTTGCTAAACTCAAATAACTACATATTTATTTCAATTTAGGCTGTAATTTAACATTTTTGGTTTTATTTTCAAAAGCTCATCACAATGAAATAACAAATAACCTAGTTTGCCAGGCCTTTACTGAGATTAAGAAATTTTAATAATTAAAAATATTTAATAAATTAAAATATATGTGTTATATTATAAAAATGCATAGAGTACAGTCTGCCCTCCAAGCTACCAGCACAGTTCAGACTGATTATAACTGAATCACTGTACTGAATTTGTACAGTCGTCCCTCCTGATTCACGGTCTTGGTGTCTGCGGTCTTGATCCTTCATGGGTGGCAAGCTGGGAGGGACATAATGGTCCATGAGCACAGTGCTACGCACAGGAGCTCACCTCCATTGTAATCAATGGGGCTCCAATATTGCCGATTTCCTGATTCATTTGGGGGGGGTCGGGAATAGATATTCCACAAGTCGGAAGGGACATATCATGGTTATAGCCAACGTTGCCACTACTTTGGAGCTGGATGGCTTTCAATGGCAGAATAGTGGACCAAAGTCCTAGATTTGCTTTTTTGCTGGCATAGGCATGTGGAATCTATCACACAACTTTAGCTGCCATTTTGTATCACAAGTTCCCAGTTGTTAAACAATGTCATCCACAGTAAGAAATGCATGCACCATCATAATGGAGGAAGCTCCTTTCTGTGTAACTTCAGCTGTTGCTGCTACTATGAACTTAATTCTTCATGCACTCAGACAAGCTCATCTGTTCTGTTGAAACTGAAGAGATATTAGCAATGATTTTTATTAATAGTTACCAACTTCCCTCCATAGCTACTATAACAACATTATGCCTACAAAATCACTTTGGATTGTTACTAATGTATGTGTGTATGGAGTGGTATGCTTCATAAACAAGTCAAAGCATTTCACAGAACTCTGCACTACCAACATGTTGTGATTTCATGTTAATTAAGCAAACCTACCTTAAGGTTCATAAAGTGCACACCAGATCCATCACCAGGTCCATTTCTTGATTTTAGGCCAAATTCTTCTATAGTCTGTGGTTCTGCTCTGTTTCCTGCTTTTGCATTTCAATCCCCTATGATAATCAACTAGTCCTGTTTGGGTGTGTGATCATATCACAGTCAAATACAGCTACACACTTTATGGTAGAGACTAAAACATTTGAAAATACAGCATGTTTTGCGCTGTTTTGAAACATACAGCCATACCTAAGGCATACCTTTTTGTTTGTCACCCCTCTGATGAAGCTAACTTTCAAAACAGTTTGCCAGTATAAAGGTATGTACAAATTCTTTTAGCAAATATAAAAACTAAAAGAGAAAGCACAGCAGGATAAATATGTGGAATGTGCTGAACATATGAACTGATAAAGAGTTAACAGTGACAGTTGATATATCCTAGGCAGTAAAGAAAAAAAGTAAGTCTCCGGAATATTCACACTGCATGCTATCCAAGTTTTATGTTCAGAATAAATTACAGTTTAGGTCCATAGATTATGAGAGGCCTCTAAATGCACCACACACACACACCACAAATATACCCATTTCAGTAGCGGCATATGGATACTGTTTCATAGTTTATGGCCTTAGTATGACTTGAAGAACTTGGCTTGGCATGAAGAAGTCACAGGTTTATCTGTAATGTTTTATTTGTAATATGCTTTTCTTCCATAGGCCTCTAGGTTACCTTATTCTGCTTAGTTTAAGAAAAAATATTCCTTCCTTTTTGGGGGAAGCTGAACCACATTTGTATAGGAATCTGCCTTTACCCTTTCATGAAAGGGGAAGTGGTTGAGGGCAAGTTACCACTGTACATGGCTAAAAGAACTTGCTGGCTCTTTTCGTTATTTAGTGAAGTGGCTACTAACCACATAGGAGTCACAAAAATAAATGACTTTAGAAATACATGCATCAGCTAACCAATGGTGGCTAACACAGGCATGAGTCAACCACAGATGACAAGTATTAGATTGACATTTGCACAATACAAAGATGCATATGTAAATGATTACGCTGACAGTAACGTGAGATTTTAAGAAGTAAAATACATGCTGAATAATGCACTAATGCAACTTTCTGTTGAAAATGAATGTGAATATATGATGGGGGAACTTAGAGGTCTCTCATCCATAGGGTTATCATAAGTCAACCTGATGGCAGTTAACAACAAAACAAAATTATGAAAGTTTGCTTTCATTTGCTTTTAAAATTTGCTTTTGTTATTGCAATTCTCCCCAACAGGGATAAATTTAACTTTCCCCATTTCTCTAAATCTCTTCTAATTTTTCTCCAGACTTTTTCATAATTATTTTGAAATAATAAACTGTTGTTCTTTGTCATTATAGCTCCCAAATATATTATTCTTTTTTCACTTTAAAGTTAGAAAGGGGATGTCAGTTCATTTTCTCTCTCTAAAGTCATATTTTTAGTCAGCATTCTTTAAAACCAGAACATGCCCTGGACACTTTAAGCTTTTCCAGAAACACATTCACTGAATCTAATTCAGAGATTCAACTACTGTATAGTAAACTTTCCACTTTATCACAAGCTGGATTTTCCTAGAATCTCCCTACAAATTTAATATAATTTAATATAAACCCTGAATGTATATTCATATACAATCAGTGCTTACCAATTCAGAAAATTGTATCTCCTGTGATCACAAAGTAAGTTTAAAGTCCTTTCGGATAACAGAGGGTTTTTAAGGGGGGTTATTTTAGCAATAATAATAATAATGGTTATATATATATATATATTTAATTTTCAGTCAGTATTTTGGTGCCAATTACAGAAATAGTTGGACATCACAAACTAAAAGAATTTAACTGTCAAATTCTAAATTAATCTACTCTCCTAAATCAGCCTAGCTGAAGCAAACCAAACCCTTTAAGTTAACATTTTTCCAAATAAAGGCATACACAGTACAACTGCCATTTTACAAACTGAAAGACTTACATCTGGACCACTGCAAGCATGCTTCAGGAACTTTCTTTAGCTTACGCTGCTCAAAGACTATGCAAGTGTCAATCTGAGTTTAAATGAACATGTCAGGCAGTGCAATGGAAACAAGACAAACAAAATTTGCTTCTTGAAAGGGGTGACTACATATCTGACTGAAACAAAAACTGACTCTGGTCACACCGTACAACACTTCCTTCACTTAGAAGAATTTCATAAAAAAGTTGAACTTGTGGCAATGACTTCACAAGTTACAGGCAACCTTTTTAACCTCTGTCTCTCTGTATCTGTGTAACTGAGTGGTTCAGAAATAACACAGTTCAGATGAAGCACTCCAACATGGTCATTATTTAGTAATGACTTCATGTATAAGAAGAGAGATGCTGATGTCTGAATAAACTGGAGATAGGCAACTGTGGCTTTCTAGATGTTTTTAACCTCCAACTCCAACTCAATCCTAATCAGCCTAGGTTACTGCGAGCAATCGTGATAACTGCAGTCCAAAGATACACTGGAGATCCATAGTTACCTGCCTCTGGTACGAACTATAATGCTGTGGAATATTGTAAAATGACTAAATTACTCACATTTCATCCTTCCTCTAGGTAGCATACATGCAGCTACTCACTTTTTAGCTCACTCATTCATTCCACGAGAAGGTTAGAAGTTGTAACATCAAACATAACCAGTTGTATATCATGTTTGAACAGAAATCTGCATAATTTTAAAGTATTGTATATTTGTATACAAGTTTGTAAGGAATTGTAAAATTCTGTATTTTTACTTGTTATTGTATTTGAAAGTCTTACTGTTGTAAAAGAGAGAACTAATGAATAAGGCAACTATCCTCTACTGCATGCCAACACTACACACATGGTCTAAGAGACCTATAGGGGATACATTTCTGTTGGTACACCCTTGGAATATACAGCACTAGTAATTCTACCAATCCCACTTGCAAATTAAATATTTGGAAACATTCCCATTACAGTGGTATTATGCAAAACAGCTAGGACAGAAATGCTACTGGAAAAGGTGCCAACAATTTGTGTGTGCTAGCCCTGGTGTGAAGGGATTGAAAATAACAGCAGCTGCAGCTTTGAGGCAATATCTGATATAATCTAGTCATAACTAGTTTGTGCCCAGTATAATTAGACCCTGCAAGGTAGCATGAAGGATGCAAGCGAAGCACATTGCTCTTGATATTAAGAATTCAAACGGATTAAAATCTAATTATTGTTATTTGAAACAGAAAAGATGTGTTTTCAGATGAGGTTGATCATTAAACTAGGCCAACAAATTTCACACAATATGCGCTAACATTTTGGAAATCAATAAATAATTAGGATACTGGTCAATGCCAAGCAGGCACACTGACACATCTGTTCTCAATGTGGCCACATTCCCAATCATAACTTTCTGTTTGGCACTTTGTTATTTACAGGGGCATGATGAATCAGCACATTTTGTTTCTCTGTTCAGGACTTACCATTCTGTTTTCATAGCAACCTGTGCTGTTCTTCCACCAGTATCCAAAAACAGAGCTTAACACATCAGTTAAAAACAAATGTAGATGAAGTAAAAGGACCAAGTCTGTTGACTTAGCTGCATGATAAAGGACTCTGCCAAAAACAGAGATACAGTTTGCTAGGCTTTACATCTCAGTGAAGTTCAAACTACTCCATAAAGTATTAGTAAAACGCAACTAAACCTGAGCACAATAATCTATAGTTGCATTTGGATGTCACAATTTATTGAACAAGACAGGAACTGTCTTGCAAACAACAAACAAAAACATTTTTTATTCAAACAGGCTTTTAATATACGATAGTATCAGAGACGCTTTTATAAGGGGGGTGTTTTAGTTATGTTTTTAACTTTTGTACATTTATGCAATTTTATATTGCTTTTAGCTAATTGATTTTAAATGTCTTTTAAATTTTTTATTGTAAAGTTTTTGAACGGTTTTATCTGTGAGCCGCCTTACGTCCCTTTCTAGGAATAAGGTGGCATAGAAATGAAATAAATAAACTATTTTAAAAAGTGTGGGTTGTCCCTCTATCGCTAATAATAATAATACCTGGACGCTATCACATATGCCTTTGCAGTCAGGCACTAGCACTCTCTCACCATGTCATAAAAAAAAAATCAGAGTTGGAAAGGATATCAAGATCATTTAGTTAAATCCTAGCCAATACAGAAAATTTACTTCAACAGGATCCTTCAGAGGTGTGTTAACACAGGTGTAAGACTGAGTCCATACACAGAAGACAGACAAGTAAAAAACGCTACTGGAAATTTGGGAAGTAGTTGTAGGCAAAAACTCCAGAGTTTTACTCACACTGCTGAGGTTCTTCCAAAGAGGCTTTTCATCTTAGTTACAGCAAATATTTACAAGCACAATACAGCAATATTTACAGCATCTGACATAATGCTCTGCCACCATTCAATATCTACATAACATCAATGCATTGGAATATTCTTCCTTATATACACAAACTCTGGCTAGGATTGTGACCCAACCTCCTGCCAGTTTTTCCTGACACATTTTCACAATGACTGTGCAGTTCTGAACTGTTACCACACAACTTCCTCCTGATGTTTCATCGGCTTCCTCTGAGTCAGCTTTTCACCTTTGTGCACACTCACCTTTGCACATACTGAGCTCAGAGCACCTTTCATCTTATTTCCACATTGCAGGCATCTGGGACATTTTACAGCCTGAGGGAAATTCTCACTGACAATCCCTCCAAATGTCTTAGATGGCATGCAGGATGATGTGTTTCAAACATACTACATCATAATACACTTTTACTCACACAGTGTAGTGGTTTCATTGAGTGTGACTCTTTGTCCCAAGGCGCAGCCTACTTGTTAGTCTCTTGTGACTTTCTACAGGTAATGCCTTCGTGAGTAAATCTGAAATGTTTTCCTCGGAAACACAGTATCACAATTTTAGGATTCCACCCTATTAACTCTCACACATTTTGATACCTCACCCGAATGTATTTCATCCTGCTTTTTGGATTTCCTGCTTCAGCCATTGCAATGCATGTCTGTGAGTATTAATTGATTACTATTGGTGTGGGGCATCATTCACCAAGATCCTCCAATAGCTGCCTGACCCACTAAACTTCGTCAGCCATCTCTGAGAGTGCAGGGAATTCAGCTTCTGTGGTGATCAAAGCTACACAATTTTGCTTTCTGGATCTCCAAACAGGTCTATCAGCAAATCTGACAACTAAACCAGAAACTGACTTTTTGTCTGTTGTCTCTGATGCAAAAAAGCTTTCTGCAAAGCATTCTAGCTGAGACACATCTCCAGTTATCACCAGACATCTGTCTCTTGTTCCTTTGAGAAATCGCACCACATGCTTCAAAGCAGTCCAATCCACTAACCTGGGTTTTGAGGCTCTCTAAATCAACAGCCCCATTGCAAAACTGATGTCAGGCCTAGTGTTACTGGCAATGTACAAAAGGCTACCAATCACTGAATGGAACAATTCAGGATGCTCAAATGTTTTATCAGACTTAAACTGACAAACTCAGGTGTCATGGGACTTTTGACTGCCTTAGCATTGTTCAATCCACATTTCTCCACAATCCTGTCAATCTTCTTTTTCTGACCATCCTAGGTTCTCTCCCCATCCTGGGTTCTCTCCCCTTCAATTCTAAGTAATTCTTCAAACTGCCCAAATCCTTCAGTTTGAATTTGCTTGTTAACTCCTCCTGCACATGCTCCATATCAAACAAACAACTTGCAGCCACACAAAGATCATCAACATAGAACACTAGGATGAGATCACCCTTAGTATACACACACACACACACACACACACACACATCACCCATACTGCGTTGGTACCCAGGTTTGACAAGTTCATAATGAATGCACCTGTTCCAACATCTAGCACTCTGCTTCAATCCATACAGGGCCTTCTTCAAGCTGTATACCTTGTTGCAACCAGCACAGACATAACCAGGAGTTTGTTCCCTGAAAGCAGTCTCCTCCAAACATGCCTTTAGGTATGTCATCTCAAAATCAAAATGCCTTACTTAAAGTTTTCTTTTTGATGCCACTGCCAACACCATCCTCAAGCTCTCAGGCTTGCTTGTTGGAGAAAAAGTCCTATCATAACTCTCAAACCTTTCCTATGAGAAACCTTTGGCCACAAGCCTAGCTTTGTATTTTTGAGTACCATCTGGCATGTCCTTCCTGTACACCCATCTGCAGCTAACTAACTTGTGATCTCCTGGCCTATCCACGACTTCAACAACTTCTTTGTCTATTAATGACTTGAACTCAGAGTCCATGGCCTAGTTCCACTTCTCTTGTTCCTCTAGAGGAAATTAACATGTCCTGAAAATTTTCAGGTTTCTCAGCCAGAACAGTGCAAACCTTTGTTTCTTGAACTACAAACCTATCTGATTTCCTACTGATTCTATGAGTCCTTCTGGGAATGATCACTCTTGTCCTTTCCAATTCATTCTCACTATCCTCACTACTAGTCTGCGCCTCCACTCTGGCTGAGGTTCAAATGTGGGTGTGAGAATGTTTTACAAAGGTGTTTGTGTGTGTGGCATGGCAGCGGTGTCCTGTGATGTGCTTGGCTTTACATTTTCTTTAGTCTCAGGCAAATCTACCTCTCCATTTTTGGCATTTTGTGGCATAATGCCCAGTGGAATAAGCACATCTGGTTACAATTGATTTATTCCCAACCACTATGTTTTTCAAAATTTGCACTTATGAAATAAATTACTCTGCCAGCACCCATAAAAAAATCTTTATTTGTTCCCCTCATAGCCAACAAGTTGAAGTCTCCTCTACTTTGGCTCTCCCTTCCTGTGAAATTGAGGTGGAACAGCACATTTGCAAATTGCCCAAAGATTCTTAAATGTTTCAAATTGGGTGCATGACTATACAATATGAAATATGGAGTTTGGTGTATAGCTGAATTCCACATTCTATTGAGGATGTGATTTGCTGTGAGTATGGCCTCTCCCCACAGGCTGGCAGGAGCTTGTGGCTCCAGCATCATATAATAACACATCTGACTGATGACTCCAGTGTGCCTTTCGGCCACACCATCCTCCCGTGGAGTGGAAGGATTCGTGGTCTTATAGTGAATGTTTTTCTGTTTCAGCCAATTTTGGAACTGGTTATTAAGGAATTCTCCTCCTCTGTTCAGTCATCAAAGCACCGACTTTGTGTGAGAACTCCCCCTCAACTGAGTTTACCCACTGTTTCAATTTTGCAGCTGCCTCATCATTGGCTTTTAACAGAAAAATATAACCATATCTCGGGTGCCTATCAACAATTACCAACAAGTATTTATTGGCTCCTTCACTGGACTTAGAGGGGCTGGCCAAATCTGCATGAACTACTTGGAATGGCCTCTGGATGGTGCACTTGCTTTCCTGGGACACAGGAAAAGCCTTCAGTTTAACTTTTTTGCACAGAGAATAATCCAAATACCTTGTGCATATGTTTACCTTTAGATCTGGACAGACCTTTTCCAACTGAGGGAGACCTGAAAAACCTGAATGCCCGATTAATCTATGTACGTAATGGGCACAATCTAAATGTAATTGGACATTACACACATTTGCACTTTTGGCTTTTGCCACCATCTGATAAAGCTTATCCCTTTTACCTCTCAGGCACAGACAGACCCATTTGAGGATATTTTGCACTCATCCCCTTGAAACAACACGCGATACTCATTGTTAGTGTTAGTGAGGAAACACTTACTAAACAATTTTCAAGATTGTTTGCACTAAGTGCATTATTAAATGTTTTGCCAAAAGTGGGAATGAAAGCAGTTCCCATTTGCTTAACTTTGCTAGGAGCTCCATCTGCTAACCAGAGGACACTGGAGCAGGCTTTAAGTACTTCAGGAGCTTTGGACTGTTCACCATGCTGGTGAGTGCTTGCCTGGTGGGCTAAATCAACACTCCCTTCAGCTTGAGAAGCAATGCCCCTCCTTTCTTGAGGCTTCTTCTTCTTCTTCCAGCTGGCTGATGTTCCCTTATGAGCTGCTGAAGACATCCAGCACTCTCTCTGGAGATGCCCCACCTTCCCACAGTTATAGCGGCATCTTTCTCTGCAAACTGCAGCTCTCTCCTCCTCAGACGCTGTGGGAGACTTCTTTACATTGTAGATGGTTGGAGTGGCTTTCTCTCTCCTCGCAGAACTCTGCAACCTGGCCTCGAAATCACACCTCTGGACTTCCTCCATGATCAGTGCTGATACCAGGTCCAGAGTCAGGTCTCATTCTGTGACGTTCTACAGGCTGTACATCAGGAAATCCCACTCTTTGGACAAACTCCCAAGCAAAATGTAAGCTTTGTAACTTTCTGGAATGTTTACAGCATGAACAGCAGCTTGTGTACACAATTCCTGCATGCTGCTGAGACGTTATGTCACAGACTTGCGCTTTTGCAGCCGTACAGATGCTTCACCCAAATCATGCGAGATAATGAGCTATGGAGGACAGGTTTCCAAGTATTCCAAAGTTCAAAAGCAGTTCCTTTCTCTTCCACATTGGGATAGCTCTAGTGTAAGCAAAAGAGCTGCACAACACCCTATAAAT
>JAIPUX010001880.1:84774150-84785852 GCA_020142125.1 Phrynosoma platyrhinos
TTATTATTATTATTATTATTATTATTATTATTATTATTATTCCTATTACTTCAAACTGCCTGACAAAGAAGCAGAAATTGTCAAATTTCTCCATATCATGCAACTAGGGTCTGATAAAGTGCCCATTCACCCATGAAAATGTATAATTCAGATCTCTTCAATTTGAAGTAGGGAAGCTTTGGGCCCAAACCACAGTATTTTCTTGTGAGGACATCTTTTCTGAGAGACCACTGTGTGAGGCTTTTATGTTAACAGAAGCAGCATTAAAAGCTTACATTTACCCCCAATATTTGAAATAAACAGATAAAGTAGGAACACTGGGGACAGAATACTCAGCTTTCGCACCTCCCATTATGAAGACAGCTAATGGATCTTGATAGCAAAAGCAATTAAATTAAGTGGGTCAATGAGTGTGTTTTTTTAAAGAATACAATCTATACACAGGTCAACCTTGGATAAAATAGAATATACATTGTTTTTTTGCACAGAGAATTACATTAATCAATTGTATATGCACCTTTGACAGCCTTCTGAAAAGTATATTATTAGTGCAAACACCCTGGATGAATAAAATCCGAAAATCAGTATGCAGTTCATCATAGTCAAATGACAGTTTTGCCATGGCTGAGCAAATCTGATAACTCCAGAATAATCCTCTTGAAGCCAATTAGAGTGTCCGCCAGTAAATAATTAGAGGGCTTGCATGATACATGTCCCATTTTACTTGAGATTAGTAATAGCTTATTTATAAGCAAATGCAATGCCAAGCAAAGAACAACCTAGAAAGCATAAGATAGAGCCTACTAAGAGGCAAAAAGTTAATTTCTAGAAACAAAAATGGCATTTTTGATAAATATGTCAACATTTCAACACTAAGCTGCCACAACAGATGCAAGTGCAACATCTGTTAGATTTGATGCAGAACCATCTGTTCCAAAAAACCATGAAAATGAATGTAACATTCATTGTCATCTAGCTTTATCACATTGTTTTATTGTAATCTATTTTACTGTAATCTATTTTAGCACATTATTATACTATAATCTAGTTTCACCCAATAATTCTAATAGTTTCTGTGCAAGGTACTTTGCACAGAAACTTTGACCAGCGTCCTGTATGGAAGTCATGTCTTCAAAAGTGGACATACATATGCAGAAATTAGAAATAGGCAGTTTTATAACATCTGTATCCAGCAGAGAGAGATGTTAGTTACTATGTAGCAGAGCTGGCAAAGTAGTTGCACAGTGCAACTGATGCATAACGGGACCGATGAACAATAGGAATGTTACATATCAGGCACCAATGTGCATTGGGCACTCTTGCCAGTGTGTTGATACGTATCTTCGCAATTCACTAACAAGCTTTCTTAGCACCACTGCTACATAGTTGAGTATATGAAAAATTATATTAAGTAGAAGGTGACATAGGATTCCGGCATTTGTAGCTAATTTTAAATGAAGGGATTCAATAACTACAAACCTCCTTAGTTCAATACAGCCACTTCTCATTCTCTGATGTTGACAGTCAGTCATCACAACAGTTGTAACAAGCTGTTTATTCCCGAGCCTCTACCTGCTATCTGTCACAAACCTTTAGCACAGACAGGGTTACATATTCTATATATTGAGGTTTCAGAACCAAAGGAATCAATAAGAGTAATTTAAAATGGCATAATAACACATCCTATAATAAAACATTTTCCCCCTTAAAATTGTTAAACTCTGGTGTTCCAGCCACAAGAGAGAAAACTGCCTCTTCTCGCAACATTTCTGCCTATCTCCCACCACCACCACTTAATATCATATCGCATTCTGTAGTGTTGCCTAGCTAAGAGGAAATGCAACGGGGGGACGGGGGACAGGACGGGGGGGGGGGGGGGGGGGGGGGGGGGGGGGGGGGGGACTGTTGCTATTGTGCCTTCAAGTGATTTTCAATTTATGGTAATCCTAAAGAAATCTTATCCCACCTTTTTCCTAGTTTGGGACTCAAAGTGGCTTACAAAACGTTTTAAAAAACACAGTTAAAAATTCACAAGATACAAATGTTAAAACAAGATTAAAACAAGATTAAAGATTAATAATAATAATAATAATAATAATAATAATTTATTTCTATCCCGCTCCTCTGCAGTGCAATCGGGGCAGCTTACAAGTAAAACTCCAATACAATACATACAACTCCAAACCCACTCACCGCTTTAAAAAGTATTAAACTGAGACAATTAAAAACATTATAAAATAAATCATAACATTAAACAGAGACATCACAGCAGCACAACAGCAACAGAGTAGAAGGGAGAAGAATTAGCTAACTCTTGGACCAGGATATTTATTCAAGAAAGGCCTGCTGCAAGAGATCCGTCTTAACAGCTTTTTTAAAGCTGTTTAAGATAGTAATATGATGGATCTCGTCCAGGAGGCCATTCCATAATCTGAGAGCGGTAGCTGAGAAAGCACTCTGGGAGGTTGCCGACAGCATATTCACAGGCTGTAGCAAATTCCTCCCAGAGGACCAAAGTGCACAGGGCGGATCATATGAAAGAGGCGGTCCTGTAAATAGGATGAACCCAAGCCATGTAGGGCTTTAAAGGTCATAACCAACACCTTGTACTGTGCCTGGAAACTAATAGCCAGCCAGTAGAGAGATTTTAACACAGGTGCAATATGGTCTCTTCTAGATGTTCCAGAGACCAGCCTGGATGCCATATTCTGAACTAACTGAAGTTTCTGGGTCAAGCACAAGAGTAGCCCCATGTAGAGCGCATTACAATAGTCAAGTCGAGAGGTTACCAGCGCACGTACCAGTTTCAAGATCCCTAGTTTCCAGGAAAGGGTGCAGCTGGCTTATCAGCCAAAGCTGATAGCAGGCACTCCTAACCATCACATTTATCTGATTTGACATCTGGAGCGATGGATCCAGGAGCACCCCCAGACTGCAAACACAGACACACATTTGAACGTGTGACCCCCATCTAGGACTGGAAGTTGTATTCCCATACCTGGTTTCAGGCCCATACTGTGAGTACCTCCATTTTGTCTGGATTCAGTCTCAATCTGTTTTTCCTCATCCAGTCCATTACTGCCTTAAGACAGGGGTAGGCAACCTTTCCCCTTTAAGGGCCGAGGGACTTCAGCTCCCAGAATCCCAGGAGCTATTGGCCAACATGGGACTATTGGCCAACATGGCTGAGGCTTCTGGGAGCTGAAGTCCCTTGGCCCTTAAAGGGGAAAAGTTGCCTACCCCTGCCTTAAGACAGTCATTGAGAGGAGAGATGCCATCTGAAGTCAAAGCTGACAACCGAGACATAGAGAAATATATCTGGGTGTCATCAGTGTATTGATGACACCGCGCCCCATGTCTCCGAATGATCTCTCCCAGCAGCTTCATATATATGTTAAATAGCATCGGGGACAGGATGGCGCCCTGAGGAACGCCACAATTAAGCTCTATTCTTGTGGAGCAAGTGTCCCCAAGCCTCACCCTCCGAGATCTGTCCGAGAGGAAGGAACAGAACCACTGCAGTGCAGTGCCTCCAATTCCTAACCCTCTCAGGCGATCCAAGAGGATGGAATGATCTATTGTATCAAAAGCCGCTGAGAGGTCCAAGAGTACCTACAGGGTCACACTACCCATGTCGATACTCAAGCGAAGGTCATCGGCCAGCGCAACCACGGCAGTCTCAACTCCATATCCTGTCCTAAAGCCAGTTTGAAATGGATCTAGATAATCTGTTTCATCCAAGACTGCTTGGAATTGAAGAGCAACTACCCTCTTGGTCACTTTGCTTAAAAAAGGTAGTAGAGAGACTGACCTATAGTTATTCCTGTCCAGGGGGTCCAGGGAACCAGCTTGGTATAGTGGTTTATGTTTTGGAGTAGGACTCTGGAGAACTTTATTTGCCTGTGAGAAGAAAGTAGATGCCAGTCTAACCTCTCTGGGAAGACAGTTTCAGAGCCTGGGGGGCAGCCACTGAGAAGGCCCTCTCCCATGTTTCCACCAGATGTCCATGTGAGGGCAGTGGACAGAAAGAAAGGCCTCCCCAACAGATTGCAAACCATGGGCTGGTTTGTAATAGAGAATATGGTCCTTCCAATAACCAGGATCTATGTTGTGGCAAGAGTTGTTCATGGGGGTTTGCCTTTGACTCCCTCTGAGGTTAAGAAAGTATGGCTTGCACAAGGTCACATAGAGCCTTTGCAGACTGCCAGAAATAGTGCAAATTGAGTCCACTTTAAGGGTTAGGGTTAGTGCTAGGGAATCATGGGATTTTTTTTCTGAGACATTGAGCCTTCTCTGTCAGAGAGCTCTGGTGCCACAATAAAATACAGTTCCCATGATTCCCTAACCCTAACCCTTAAAGTGGACTCAATTTGCACTATTTCTGGCAGTCTGCAAAGGCCCATAGTGGGTTTCCATGGAGGAGCAGAGAGTCAAACTCAGTTCTCCAGAGTCCTACTTCAAAACATAAACCACTAAACCAAGCTGGTTCTCTTTGTAGGAATTAAGGAATTATAATTAGGACAGTACAATTAAGGGGGGAGAAGACAGCACAAACATTCTCCATTTAATTCTTTGATTTATCATTTAGATCAGGGGTAGGCAACCTTTCCCCTTTAAGGGCTGAGGGACTTCAGCTCCCAGAATCCCAGGAGCTATTGGCCAACATGGGACTATTGGCCAACATGGCTGAGGCTTCTGGGAGCTGAAGTCCCT
The DNA here is from genome assembly GCA_020142125.1 of Phrynosoma platyrhinos. NCBI lineage: Eukaryota > Metazoa > Chordata > Lepidosauria > Squamata > Phrynosomatidae > Phrynosoma > Phrynosoma platyrhinos. The sequence goes on from JAIPUX010001880.1 coordinate 84,778,864, forward strand.
CGGCCCTTAAAGGGGAAAGGTTGCCTACCCGATTTAGATGGTAGGAAAATTAATATGAAACAATAAAAAAATACAAGGTAGTATTTTCACAGTCAAACCAGTGATTACAGGATGGCGCTAACATACACTTAGGGTCATACAATACCATAAATGTGCTGCCTGGTTTACAGATAAGAACTCATTATTAAGATGAAAGGTACTTGGGTTTTCTGAGCAAGAATACCTTATTTTCTGGCATATAAGACTACTTTTTAACCTGCAAAATCTGGGGTTAAAGTGGGGGGTCGTCTTATACGCCAGGTATAAGGAGGTTCATGGTGGGTTTGCCTTAGTGTCATCATCAGTTGGAAATGACTTGAAGGTGCACAGCAACAACAACAACAGTTTTGGAAGTCATACTCTTCCCAAACTCTATATTTTAACTGGAAAAGTGGGGGGTCGTCTTATACGCCCAGTCGTTTTATACACCGGAAAATACGGTACATGTACCATTTTACTGAAACATTTTATAAAACCTTCATGCCTCACTATTAACTACAAAGAGGCACTTGCACATGATTTTAATTTTATTTCTCTTGATAAGAGAACCATGGATGAACATTAATATGGATGAGCACTCACTTACAATGTCAATACAGCTAAGAAGAAAACGATTGTGAACATTCACATACAAACAATACATGGAAACTTAGGCCTCATCTATACTGCAGAAATAATGCAGTTTGAAATAGCTTTAACTGCCATGGCTCAATGCTATGAAAACCTGGGATTTGTGGCATGTTATGGAGCCTGAGATCTCTGACATAGAAGGTTAAATATCTCACAAAACTAGAAATTCCATAGCACTAGAATTCCATAGCATCGAACTCTCCATCATTTGTTGTTGCATGCCTTCAAGTTCTTTCCAACTTAAAAAGAGGTTGGATGGGCATTTCCAGAAGTGCTTTAGTTGTGTATTTCTGCATGGCAGAGGGCTGGACTACATGGCCCTTGTAGTCCCTTCCAGTTCTAAGATTCCTTTATTCTTTGACCTAGTCCTTCCATTATAAACTCTAAATTTAGGGATCTAATTACAATGGTCCCTCCACACTTGCTGGGGTTAGCGGCACAAGACCCCCGTGAATGAGGAAAAACCGCAAATAAAAAACGCTGTTCTTTTTACCTGTGAGAACACCTCTCTAGGAACCTCCAGGTCCTCCAGTGTATGGTCAACATCTGCCAGAAGTTGACCACAGAATCATGCTGGAGGACTACAAATGCCTAGAGAGGGGTTTTCTCTAGGAACTTCTAGGTTCTCCAGTACAACTCTATGGTCAACTTCCATGCTGGAGGACTTAAGAGATTCCCAGAGAGAATATATTAATCAAAACCGCAAATAAGCAAAAATCAAAGCCACAAATGTGGAGGGACAACTGTATTATTATCACACCGAATAAAAGCTGCCATCTTGAACCTTAGGAGAAAAGGTTTTCTTAAAGAATCACACGTGAAGCAAGAGGTCCAAGTAAAGGAATTAGAACAAAAGGACTATGGGAGTGAAAAAAAGACAAAACACCACAGAGCAGTCATCCTTTACTGCACTGTATCATTACCATCTTCTTGCAAACTCATGCCTCTGTCAGGACCATCTTTCTTTTGTGGGGGATTACCCAAAAATCTCATTCCCTTCCTCTCATAGACATAATATTCTGATCCTGACCCATAGTATACACAAGGTACTATTGTGACAGATTCACATTCAAACAAAAAAAAATTGCCATCATCATATCTACCCTGGTTGTCTGAAGCCCAGATGACATAATGTACTTGAATGAGAGATTTTTTCCTGAAAAAGAGGTAAATATACGTCACTGAAGATATTAACATTCAGAGAGACCAAATTTAACTGAATTACATCAATTCAAGCCTTCAGATTTTCTGCTCCATTCTTTGAAGTTAATTCTTCAGTTCTGTCTGTAGCAAGAATAAAACCTCAGTCTGCTAGAGAACAATGCCCATGTCTAATATGTTCAGATATTTCTTTCTAGATATTTTAAAAACTATATGAGGCGGATAACAGGGGAGGTAAAGGAAACCTTAGCTTGGCTTGTTTTCTATGGGCCTTGTCTGTCCATGCATCTTTATTTATTACTAAAACAGGTAGAAAATAAAATAAAAATTCCAAGGTATAAACAATTAAATAGTTGTAACCCTAAAGGTACTAGATTCTGTCTGATGTTGGAAGCTAAGCAAAGTCAGCCCTGGCTAGTACTTGGATGGGAGACAACCAACAAATGCCAAGAGCTATAGGCTATATTTCAGAGGAAGGAACTGGCAAAATTACCTCTAAGTATTCCTTACCTAAGAAAAAAACCCTATCAAATTCATTGGGTCAGCATAAGTTGACAGGCGACTTGAAGGCACATATACACAGATTGCTTTACAGATATGTTTTGACAACTTTTCACTCTCTAAATCATTCCAGCAGCTTTTTCAAATTAAGACATTTCAACATGCAAGTGGCCTGTGTGTTTTATTTTAGCAAATGCTGGTGTCCATTACAATTTGAGCCAACACTCGCTCAAATTTAACTCCTTTTTTTAAAAAAACAAACAAACCCAAATCACTCTGTAGCAGCCTTTCCATCTCCCAGCATCTTCACTCTACACTAGTGGTTCCCAACCTTTTGTGCCCCACACCCTTAGGAAATGTTTGATTAATGTGCGCACCCCCTTAAAAAGCAATATCACATTTAAAGACAAAGAAGTCCAATTTCTAATTTTTGAACCACAAATTGGAAAAAAAAATACTGGGAGTGAGCAAATTGAACTTTAAAAAAAAAATAAGCGCTTAACTCAGTGCATAAAATGTAATCTATACTGAGCAATCAGATTATAATTTATTCAGAAAAAAATGACTCGTGACTCATCACTCAAGGACACAAGTCACTCTTTGTTTAACACCCTGAAACTCCATCTCGCACCGCCTAAGGGTGTGGGCAACCCAGGTTGGGGACCCTTGCTTAAATTTCTTAAATTTACCCAGTGTGGTGGGGAAGGAAGAAAAATATCACCCAAGAGCACTTTTCGAGCTGCTTCTGCATTGTTGACATAATTTTTTCTGTCTAGTACTCCAAGAAAAAAGATGCAACTGCAACTCCCAGAATTTTCCATAACTAAACAAAGGCTGGATGCCCATCGATCCAGGGTGCTTTGATTGTGAGTACCTGCATGGCAGAGGGTTGGACTGGATGGTCCTTGTGGTCTCTTTCAATTCTATGATTCTACTTTCTATGATTCTAATATAGAATTCAAGCATGCTCAGAAGCCCTCATCACAAAGAACTGATCTCTCTCTGCTATTTCTTAGTATGAATACTCCCAGAAGTCCAAGAATGATCAGCCCATTCTCAGTCAAGGAGTACACATTTTGGTTGTCTCTATCTTGAGAAGCAACTAGGAACCTCCAAGGAACAGTAATGTCACTACATTAAGCACTGCTGTGGGAAGAACTGGGTAGGGAGCTGATCCCTTGCATGGCCACTGAGACAGTATGCATCAATCACATGGTAACCTCAACTATTAAATTTATATCTGAAAAGTTATAAACTAGAAGCCCATTCTTAAGATCTATGTGTTCAAGGTTCACAAGTACAATGAAATGTGGTTCTTGCATTGTGGAAGAAATCTCAATAAAACCAACAACAGCCACCAGAGTAACCCAGGATCCCAGCCATTTTTAAAAGAAAAAAAAATCTGAATTGTATCTTTTTTGCTAATAATTAAATGCTTTTGAAATAACCACTATTTTCTGTTATTCTACAGTTCCTGTGTCTCAGAAGGACCAATACACAGGAGAATATCAGGAACAGACTCCGCTGATGTATTCAGAGTTGGACTTTGCATCTACACAGAGAGGCCAACAGTATAGGAAACCCTCTCTTAGACTTCTGCTGCAGACACAATGTATGCTGCACAGCTAGATTTAGAGTAACACCCTTTAAAAACTTCAGGATAAATAGACTGTCACAAGGATTTAGATGATGCCAATTTTGAAGGAGCATAATCATATCTGACAAGTAAATTCTAAATTGGGCAGTGCATGAATCATGATACACTGCTAGAAAAGTTTACAAAATTAATATCAATGAGCTCCATCAACTTAGCCTAAATCTTGCTGCTGCATAATCCAGATAATTATAAACAGAAGTTCCAGCATTTGAAGCAGGAAGACTTGAAGCAAGGGTGTCAGTTTATCAATGGGTTTCATAAGACCACAGAATGAATTTCTTTTATACAAATCTGCACAACTATTGCTTAGGGCTTCAGTGTGCCAACAGTTTTACGTAACAGTCTGATTTCAGAAAACAATATTGTTAAAATGACAGTGTACACAGCAGGAAAAAAAACCTAAATGAATGCCATTGAATAAAAAGGTGACGTTTCTGATATCGAAACAGCACAACATGGAATATAAGCCAATATAAGTCTGTTTGCCAAGAGTCATATGCTTTGGAGCCCACACACTACCTTAAGGAAAGAATGTCATGTCTGACTAGGATTTTATTTTAAGAGTAGCAACACTGGCCTAGATGGGAGGGGGGAAACCACTAAGAGATTACAGCTGCTACTAGGACAGTATCTTCACAAAGATACATTGAGGGCTTTTATACATCCAGCATAATATAAGGAGATCCTAATTTCTCTCTGAAGACCTTCACTCCATGCATCATGGAGAGATGGCTAAAATGAGACTATCGTACTTTAGATATATCATGAGAAGACAGGATTCAGTAAAAAAGACAATAATACTCAATAAGGAAGGCAGTAGGAAAAGAGGGAGACTAAGGGCCTTGCAGACTGCCAGAAATAATGCAGCTTGAGTCCACTTTAACTGCCCTGGCTCAATGCTAGGGAATCATGGGAACTGTAGTTTTTTCTGAGACATTGAGCCTTCTCTATCAGAGAGCTCTGGTGCCACAATAAACTACAGTTGCCATGATTCCCTAGCAATGAGCCAGGGCAGTTAAAATGGACTCAAGCTGCATTATTTCTGGCAATCTACAAAGGCCCTAAATTACCAATGGATAGACTGAATCAAGGAAGCCTGGCTCTGAGTCTGCAAGATCTGAGCAGGGCTGCTGATGACAGATTGGAGGTCTCTCATAGATAGGGTCTCCATAAGTCAAAATCAACTTGATGGCTTTTAAAACAGTAACAAACCATTATCTTAAGAGAGAAACTGAGATGTAAATGCCAAACGCTCAAAACAAAACACCAAATTTCCAAAACTCGACCCCACATCAGTTCAGCATTATTACAGCTAAAACGTTCCACACGTTAAATGTACACCATTACTGCTATAAAATGATTTATGCCTGCTGCAAGAGTGTGTAAGTGCATGTCTCCCACCTATGTTACTTACCTTTCCTTTATGAACTATTATTTAGCATTAAAGTTTGTGTGTGTGTGTGCGTGTGTTTCTTCCTGCCCTGCCTTTTCAACCATCCAGACATCAAGACTGTTTTGTTTTGCCACTACAGAATTTCTTCAGCATTTACTGAGATTTAATGCAGCTTTGGCCTGCCAAAAAAGTTTGTCTGTGGGATTCCATAAATTTATCTGGCAGTCTTTCTGGCTGACCATCTGGAGAATATTTTAGGTTGGGGGGAGAGACAGACAGAGAGGGGGAAGGAGGAGGGACCTGCAGGAAGAACAGTCCTCATTCCCTCCTTAACCCACCCACCCACAAAAACACACACAAGAGTCTTCAGTATCTTTTTTTGCAAATGACTCTTCCTCTGCAAGCCAACACTGTGTGTGGGGTTGAGTAATGCTCCTCTTACAGTCTACAACAGATCCTAGGACAGTTGTTGTGTGCAGACGGAGATCAATGAAACTCCTGAAAACCCTTCAGACAGGGTGACCAGATGTCCTCCTTTTCCAGGACATATCTTGTGTCCAGGAGGGATTTCAAAACATCCTCCATTTTCAGCAAGACTAAGAAGCATGCATTTACATTTATGAGTGTTTTCCACTTTTTATTGGGTCATGCCCTACATTTTTCTTGAATGTCTAACATTTTTTGTGGTGCCTCATCCTCCTTTGCAATTATATCTGGTCCAGGGTGACCAGACATCCTCCTTTCCCAATACATGTCTTACATTTCAACTTTCTGTCCAGGAGGAATTCTAAAATGTCCTCAATTTTGAGCATGAATGTATATTTCTATGGTTCAAAACAGACAGCAGAAATAATCCAGTCTGAGTCTGCTTTAACTGCACTAGGTCAGTGCTAGGGAATCCTGGGAACTGCATTTTACTGTGACACCAGAGCTCTCTAACAGAGAAGGCTAAATGTCTCACAAAACTACAGAATTCCCTAGCACTGAGCCAGGGCAGTTAAAACTGTCTCAAACTGGATTATTTCTGCAGTGTGTTCTGGACCTATGAGTGTTTTTAGCTTTTATATGTTTTAGTGTTCTACATTTTTCTTTAAAGCCCTACATTGTGCAGTGCCTTGTTCTCCTTTGAGTTTAGAACACCTGGTCACCTCGTATTCAGATCTCTCTTTTCCAAACACTGGTACACGTAAAAGTAGTCCCTTTTATACCCCGCTAAGGAGGAAGAGGTTTAAAACTTCAACTCAAGGTTTTGAGAAGGTGACCTTAAGTCAGGTTTCCCCAACTTGGTGCTCTCAGCTTGTGGACCACAATTCCCATTATTCCTATTGGCTAGGGCTGATGGGATGTGAAATCCAAAACACCTTGGGAAGACACCAGGTCTGGGAGAATCTGCTTCCCTTTCCTACATCCATCTTCTCTAGAGGCCCTTCTCTTGAGAGTCCAAGGGAAGAAAAGAGACTAGGGCTGCATGCATCCACACTGCAGCAATAACCCGGTTTGACAACGCTTCCACTGCCCTGGCTCAAGGCTACAGAATTCTGGGAGTTGGAGTTAAACAATTCCCAGAATTCCATAGCCTTGAGCCAGGGCATTTAAAGCAGTGTCAAA
>JAIPUX010001880.1:84821597-84837450 GCA_020142125.1 Phrynosoma platyrhinos
ATAGTTACGTCTCCCCAAAGACTTTCCTGCTTTGGCATTCAAAAAGTGGAATCTGTTCTTCATGAGGCTTGATTCTTCCTGCAGTTACATTTCTTCTATTGAGCTTTAACTTATCTTCTGGGTAGCTTTGCTGCTGTTTGAATTTTAAGGCTTTTTGTTTGATATATTGAATGTTTAACAGCTGAATTCTTATATATTTTTGCGTGAGGGAATTTTGTGCATTTCTTCCTTAAAGTTTACTGATTTGCTTTAATTTGATTCTATTGTAAGGCAGCTTGAACACTCGCTCTCACTGTGTGTGTGTTCACACACAGAGAGAAAGACTCTCTTAATCAGGAAAAAAACACTTCAGACAAATTTGTTTTGGATCCCAGAAGGTTACAGTTAATCACTTAACCCATAGATTCACTGCAGTGACTAATACAACAAAAATATTAAAGTCTTAAAATAAAACATGTGCTTTAAGACTTTAATAAAAATGTGTAGAGCACAGGGATAAAGAGTGAGCCAAAAACTAAGGACAGAATCATGTAAGATTGAGTCACAGATGTTCTGTATCTCATATAATATGGCTCTCAGACTGCAGGTGAGCACTCACAGGAGAGAATATTATGTATTTTTAATGCACACATTTCAGGAAGCAACTGACTAGCCTTGCCTACCTCCAGCATGCTTTTCTTCTATATGATGGAATCTTTTTTTAGCACAGAAATACTTCATCATGTGGCCATCATGCACAATTTGAAGAGGTAAAGCCAAAGTATGCTTATTGTCTGATACTTGGGAGAACTATATCTCCCTTATATTCCCCTTCTCTCCCCCCCCCCCAGCAAACAAACCTGGCATGTCGGATGGAGGCAATGGCACTACTGAATTCACTGTCAATGCTCCTGCAGTTGTAGAATTCCTCGTATGCTGGCCTAGATGAGCCCTGATACTCAATGCGGCTGATGCGACAGATGCCCACAATTAGGATGATTAACATCAAGACAAATGCCACACACAGGGCTCCAATTATGATGTAGAGAGAATGGCGTGGCATGTTGGTCAGGCTCTCAGCCATGTGTCCAGACTTCCACTGTAAATCTGTAAGCAAGAACATCATTCAATCTTGATTTTTTTTTTAATTTTAAAATAATTTTATTCTTTTCATTTTCAGTCAACCCATCCTTAAACATTTTTGTTGTATCAATAACACAAATATTATGTAGAAATTCTAATACAACAAACATCAAATATATCCTTCTATCTATGCTGTCTATACCCATCCGTAACATATTCATGCTTTCCTTTCTTTTATATTGCTTAGGGCTCCAATTATGATGTAGAACAGGGGTAGGCAACCTTTCCCCTTTAAGGGCCGAGGGACTTCAGCTCCCAGAATCCCAGGAGCTATTGGCCAACATGGCTGAGGCTTCTGGGAGCTGAAGTCCCTCGGCCCTTAAAGGGGAAAAGTTGCCTACCCCTGATGTAGAGAGAATGGCGTGGCATGTTGGTCAGGCTCTCAGCCATGTGTTCACACTTCCACTGTAAATCTGGAAGCAAGAACATCATTCAATCTTGACTAGAATCATAGAATCATAGAATCATAGAATCATAGAGTTGGAAGAGACCACAAGGGCCATCCAGTCCAACCCCCTGCCATGCAGGAACTCCCAATCAAATAACCATTCAGCTTCCATATTAGCACAGAATGAGCATAGTGCTTCACTCAGGTCCAACACTTGTGCTCACACTTGCTCAGAGCTTGGAAATTTACTTTTTGGTCCTACCAACCCCCAGAATCCCTCAGTGAACATAGCCATTGGGACTTACAGTTCCCAAAAGTAACATTTCCACTCCCTGCTTTTGACAGAGTTACAAACTGCATCAAGGCCTAAAAAACTATGAGAAAGAAAACTTTTACAAAACTAGGTATATTGTCCTTATTCCTAACCACAGGAAATTTAAAGTTTAATCCACATTTAGGTAACATCCTTCCACTCTAAGGGTTGCACACACACACATACACACACATCTCAGGTGTGTCAAAAATACCTCCTTTTTCTTCCATTTGTCCTCCAAAATGGCAGTCAGAATTACCATGGCATCAGTTTCTGTCAACATTTTAAATAATAAATGGACAGAAATGCCTGCATGCCAGAAAGGTATTTTAAAAGGGATGACTTCATTTTGGGAAGGGTCCCCCCCGCCGGTATTTTGTATGTTTGCATGCATTTGGGAAAGATTTTGGCATGATTTTCACCCCAAAATCACATGATTTTTTTTTAATGGGAGGGGGATTCAACGAGCTTGTGAGAACAGGTTGAAGAGTTCAGAAGCTGCAAAGGTGGCACCCAGGGTTTACATGGGGCCCATGTCCTGAATTTTCTCTACCCATATTTTAAACATTTGTTTCAATCAAATCATCCTGATCTTGAAAGAGAAAAAATGGAAGAGAAGAATGAAAATCCATTTCTTACAAAGCATTTCCCCTATAACAGGGGCAGTGTCTCTAAGTTTCCATACTTAACTACCTCTGGATCCCATAAGGCCTTTGCAGACTGCCAGAAATAGTGCACTTTAAATTGAGGCATTGCCCTGGCTCAGTGCTAGGGAATCATGGGAACTGTAATTTATTGTGGCATCAGAGCTCTCTGACAGAGAAGGCTCAATGACTCAGAAAAAAATACAATTCCCATGATTCCCTAGCACTGAGCCAAGGCAGTGCCTCAATTTAAAGTGCACTATTTCTGGCAGTCTGCAAAGGCATTTAAACAGCTATGCTACTTACCTCCCAGTAAAACAGGCAATCACATCATCCCTACTCATGAGACTGAAAAATGGGATGCATGAGTACAAAATCTGGCAAATTACTTTGAGAGTTTATCAATGAATATTAGATGCTGTGAACCACAAGTCAGAGGTTGTCACATCCTCATGTCCTTCCTGGCAACTTTGAGTAAAGACTAGCTAGGACTTTTTTCAGACCGCAAAATGGTTCCTCTTTTATCCTATTGAGAATACTTTAGTAATGACGCCGTATATAATAATGACGGCATATATAATCTACAAACACAGAAAATAGGTTTAAGAAATTATGAGGCAACTGAATGAGGTTTGACACTAGAAGAGTGACTAGGATCATTTGTGCTAATTTATATATCTTTTAAATTTACTTTGTTTGTTGTACATGTTTTATGGCTGAGATTAGGATCAGGGCTTCTGCAGAAGCATAATTACACAGCAGCAATATTCCATGGATTGTCCTTCTGGCTAATGCTTTCCTGTTTTGTGTGTGTGTGTGTGTGTGTGTGTAGGGTGATACTAAGAACAGCACAGCCATCAGTGTATCTTGGATTTGGGCTGGCTCAAAGGATTTTAGCCCGAACTTTTCACTGTGTCTGTTTTTCAGAATTATTTTCATGGCAGTATTATGATTACCTTTATTAATCCTGGAAATCCATTTAAAAGTAGTTTGATTTTATTAATAGTGTGAATATTTACTTACTTATTCATTGAACATCCCATCTTTCTCCTGGTATCAAACCCAAGGCAAGTTCAATCCAATTACAACAAAGTACAGCAATGCCACAAGGAGGCATTCAGCATAATCATTCTGGGCAGTTACAAAACCTAACCTACAGTTGCGCACTTGTGCTACGTAATCATGATCCCTGTATAGCCCCTAGTTAACTTTTGTTAACTAGTTTGTTAGCTGATTTAGAGGCTACCTAAGGACTGTGAAAGTCTATCAAACCTCACTTACCACTAAGCAGCTGCTGGGATTGAGGGGATCCATCCCCCTGCCAACTGATAAGCAGCTGCCTAATGTTACCACCACCACCCCTCAATGAGTTATCTCCATCATGAGGGGGATTTCCAACAGAGGGTTGGAGAAGTCTGGCCAGAAATCATTATGTAGTACCATAATGACCATATAGAATTCTGCCAGTTTTCAGCATTACATTGCAAACATTCCGTTAAATTAGACAATTTCTTCCCCAAAAGCTGTAGAGGTGTACAATACAGTTGGCCCTCTGTATCCACAGATTCTACATCCACAGATTCAACCACTCACAGCTTGAAAATATTTTTTTTAAATCCAAAAGCAAACTTTGATTGTGCCATTTTATATAAGGGACACCATTTTACTACTAGTTTGGTGAGGCATTCAGCCTGGTTTGTCGGACACCTCTGGTGTCTCATCACACTACAAATCCCAGGATTCTGTAGGATGGAGTCATGGCAGTGAAACTGGTATCAAGCTGCTTCAGTTCTGTGCTGTGGCTACACCTTTAGAGCTTGGACAAACTTGTATAGGAAGATACAGTCCTTTAAATAACTTGAACATCTAAGGAGCTTATATATCATAACCAGTACTTTGAATCATGCTTGGAAACAGACTGGCAGCTAGTAGAATTCTTGTAACAAGAGAGTTGTGTACTCCCTGTAACCAGCCCCAGTTAACAATCTGTCTGTAGCTTTTTTTAATTAGCTGGAGTTTCCAAACAGTCTTTGAAGGCAGCCCTGTGTAGACTACATTACAGGTACACCTTTGGGAGACAGGCATGGCTTCCCTACACAAACATAAACTGAGTTACATTTTGTACTCATGTCACTTGTTCCTTATCTGGCAGGAGTAAAATTGACAGGAGAGGTGTCAGGAGAGATTCCTCTTTGCGCTATATTCAGCTATTGTCTGTAATCTACACCTGTAACTGAGCTCTTTATGGCTGTGGAACTCAGGATCCTGACTAGGGTTTTGAAATATTTGCTATCATGCCACATCATTTCCAGTAGGTAATAAAAGCATGTGGCTCCAGCAATCTCGTTCTTTCACATTAAGCCATTAAATTACATAATACTATCTCTATAATACCAAAGCACTGACTGAAATGGATTTCTAAAGGCTTATTGCATGTCTCAGGATATTAAATCCATCTGTCAGTCAGCCTATTGTCTACCACGTAAAGAAGATAACACTGGCACCTGGATTGCTTCCTCATTTAAGTAGATATATCTATTTTAGGCATTACTATTTTTTCCTCAGCAAGGTCTTGCAGACTTCATTTCTTCATTTTATTTAAGTATATAGTATTCTGCTCTTCAGGTTTTTTAAAAACATAATCTCAGCACTTCCAAAGCAAGAAAAAAGTGGATTGGATCTTAAGCCAGCTAAGGATGCAGTTCTAGCCATTTTATATGGGAATAAATCACAAAACTCTGCCAATTCATTTGATTTAATAGCAGAACAGACAAATAAGTTATGTTGAGAACAATGGCTCTGTTGTGCTACTTCGGCCCTACTTAAATTTACTCCTGAGTAAACATGTGCACGCTAAGGAGTTCATAGATCAAAAGTTCACCTGTCCTCTTCCCAGCAGGCACATGCAGATCCTCAAAAGCCTCTCTGGAAAGTCAGGGAGATCTCCTGGAGAGTTAGGGATATGGTGTGGGAGGGGTCATGATATGACACAAGACTGAAGAATAAAATAATGACTGGTGCAGGACTTGAGAGTGGTCACTGTCATAATCTGTCACCAGGAACAGGCAGCACTGGCTTGGACTTCCCATACAAGGCAGAAGGATGATACTACACAGCTGTAAAGAGATATCTTGGCATTGTTACTGCTGTGTCCCCAATGCCTATTTCCTGGTATTAACTCTACTGTTCTAATGCAAATTCAAAACAACTAATCTTGGTTGCTGCTCCCTTTGCATCTGGTCACCTTGGGAGCAACAACCGAGCAGCTGGCTGATCAGCGACCAAGAAACCTCTTGCTCATGCCAGCCTTGCAGTAAAGGCCAGCACAGGCAATAGGCTTCTCAGTCACTTAACTGATTGCTTGGTTGCTGCTCCCTTTGCACCTGGACACTGTCAGAGCAATAACCATACAGCTGGCTGATCAGTGACAGAGAAGCCACTCACCCATTCTGGCTTTGTCGCAAAGGCAGTGCGGGCATGAAGCTTCTTGGTCATTGCTCAGCCAGCTGCTTGTTTGTTTTTTTCCAAGGTGACCAGGTGCAAAGAGAGAAACCTCTCCCCAGAGAGGAAGGACTCTCAAATCTTCTTTGTCAGGGTGGAGAGTGGCACAGCTGGTGTGTGTATAGTGAGTTTACAGATGCCACATGCTCTGGATTGTAGACCTCTTTTCTCAGCCTGCCTGATGAAAGAAAGCAAGAGCAGACTGGAGCACACAAAGCTTAAGCAGGGTCTCAAACTTGAAACCTTTTTACTGCCGCTCTTCCTCACTGCTGCGTGCCCTAACTCCTTGCTCCAGTCAAGTTAGACTGTCACAAAATGGTGCTGCTCCAAGCAACAGAAATGATACATTGTGCCCAAGCCTCAGAAGAGTTTCCCAAATGCTATTGCCACTACTAGTGAAAGATGTGACTAAGGGAGTGAGTTCACTGGGGCAGGCAAAGAGCAAGATACATCACCAAACAAAGCAATTAGCGAAGTTGCGTAGTGGTTTTAAGGGACCATGAAAAGAAGTTTCATGTAACCCTCATCCCACCTTGTTACTAAAGGCCCCTGGTTCCTCTTGTCTTTATTACACATCAATACTTTAACTGAAGGCCCTCCACTGCCCCCTTTCCCCCTCACTGCCCCCCTGGATCTTTCCACCACCCCCAGGGAGGGCATACTGCCTACTTTGGGGATCACTGGTCTAGAGTTACTAACAGGACAGACAAATTATGTGGAGAACAGTGGCTCTGTTGTGCTACTTCAGCCTTCCCAATAAACCCACACAGTGACAAATACACTAATACTTACGTATCTCACAGTTCGCTCCAACCCATCCATGTGGACAATGACAGATATACCCATTGGGTTGGTCTATGCACATTCCACCATGATGACAGGGGTTACTCTCACAGTCATTTATATTGAGGTCACACTCCTCACCTTAAAGCAGAAAAGAAAGACAACTCTGTGCTGTAGATGTAAAGCAATATACCTGCAAACTTTCTATTTCAGACATATCATATCACCTGCAATGCACCAACTAACATGCTCCTGGTAAGGAGCAAATTACATTCTTCTGAAAGCAGTTCTTACCACTACCCCCTTTATTTCATGTTTCTTGTTATTAGAACAAGATATCCCCAAAGCTGCAACAGGAGTGAACAGGGTTTAAACAGCAATCAAAGCACACACCAATGCATCTGCATAACAAAGCAATCAAATTTTGGCAAGAAGTGGCTTGAATACACAATAGAATCAGATCATTGTAAGTAGACTGCAAAATGTTTCTCATGCAAAATGTCTCTCATCTTTTGTTATTGTATTTCAGTTGTTGCTGGGGCTCTGTGAATGAACTGAAGTAGCTGATTTCCCTCCCTGAAGATTAGAATTACCTTGGTTTGCTAGGAATTGATTTTTTTAAAAAAGCTCTTTCAAAATTACAAAATAAAATCTTACAGAATTGCTAAAAAATAAGCCCACTCTAAAGGTACTGGGTGAAATATTAACTACTGGCTCCTATAAAAATACCAAAAAATAGTCTCCATATAATTTAATAAACAATGTATTACTGGTGAAGAAGAAAGGATTTAAAATTGGAAAAATGTAAGAATCATGAGGATGCCTTTAGGATATTGAGTTTCAACTTTCACAACAACGGCACAGGAAATTGGAAGTGATCACTTGAGTAATAAAGTTCAGTGATTCTCTGACATTCTTTACAGCCTATCAATATTAACTACAGTGAAATACTTCATGGTTAGATTCTGAATAACATCCTCCCATTAATCATTCCATGGAAAAATGAGTCATGTGTATAATATTTAAAACAATGTGCATAATGTTTAAATCAGTGTGTTTACTGCATCCAACCAAACCAGAGATTCTTTTGAGCATACACATCTAACAGCTTATGCCAAAATTTCACTTCAGAATGAACTGGGACTATGGGTGGATGGCAATTTTACTGATTCAGAAACAATTTGTAAATTTCATCTGGCACGCAGGGAACTTTTGCTGCACAAATCACTGTGCCAGTGGCCAAATCAAATGTCACAAACGATATGGAACAATTGTCACATACAAAGCTAAGTAGATGGAACCAGTGGAAATGGAAAGAAAAGGGGAAGAAGCTGCTATATGGAGCATCAACAGAAACTAGTGCAATCCCATACAACCCTCTTCAAACTATAATGGAAACTATAAAGGAAATGTTTGATTCACAGGAAGCCAGAACTCAACAATGTTTCATTTTCTGGCCAAGGTTAGAAATCAATACAAGTACATAAAACAGGAGTAGGCAACCTTTCCCCTTTAAGGGCCGAGGGACTTCAGCTCCCAGAAGCCTCAGCCATGTTGGCCAATAGTCCCATGTTGGCCAATAGCTCCTGGGATTCTGGGAGCTGAAGTCCCTCGGCCCTTAAAGGGGAAAGGTTGCCTACCCCTGACATAAAAGGTAGGCACTGCTGGTCCAGCTGCAGTTACTGAAATAAAATTAAGACTAGGCTGCACATTCTAGTATGTCAGCTGTACATTCTAGTCTACCTAGGGTAAAAATAAGTATACTTTAGAGCATGCATAACCTTATTTGACTTCCGATGGATGTCCCACATTTTAATCAAAACACAGCACATTTGCCATATTTAGCACTACTCAATTATTATTATGACTTTCTTGTCTTTCAGTATCATTCTTTGTAGTTTTCCAGATATCATTTTCAAATGCAATATTTTTCAAAAGGATACTGACTAGGTAATGTTTTAACAGCCAAGTACCTAACTAAGCTCTTGTTAGCAATTTAGTCTACATCTGAGTGGCACTATATCAAGTCAATTCTAAGCAACAGGAACAGGCTGTCAAAGCTAAGCCTAACTGCACTATATCTATTGGCAAAGAAGGCTTATATCACATCACTTTTCTCTCCATTTCAGCAAACTTGTGTTCTCTCTCTTTCTCTCTCTCTCTCTCATTCCCCATTACTTTCACTGAGCATTACCAGGAGACAAGAGTTTACTCTCAGCAGTGACCTGAACACTTGCAGATGGTTTTTGGAGTTTAGCCAAGGGCTACAAGTGGCCCACACTTATTTAGAAGTCCCCTGTTAATGCTTATCCTAACACATTCTAACACATTGGTCATACCTTAGAACAGAAATAGCTACATATGAAGTTTAGCAAAGGGAAGAAACCAGTTTTTTTCCCCCTCTTCTCAAGAATACCTTCCTTCTCTCCTCTATTTTGTCCTTTGTTTTGTCAAAAGTTTGAAGACTATTGCTTCATCTTTGTCATTTTACAATAAATTATCTGTTGTGAAAACTGCCCATTCTCTCAGTGTGGAATATTTCTCCAACCAGGTCTCCCCATGCAGTCTGCTGAGACTACTGCCCAAAGTCTTGACCTTTCGTGGAATAATATGACATACAAGTGCCACTGAATGTTTTGGACACTTCTTTTGGTCAATCTGGTACATAATGACATAGACTGGGTAATTTTCAAATATCTTGCCTGTGAATCCAGGTGCACAGATACATGTAGCATTGAGCCCTTCGCTGTCACAAGTTCCTCCATTCTGGCAAGTGATGTTAACACACGGATCTTTGTACAATTCACAGTGCCTTCCTGAGAATAAGTGAAAGCAGATGACTGTTCACATTGTAGGCTGAGAATATATACAACAACCAGGTTCGGACAGCAGTGTAAGCCAGAATGTTTTAGAGTTGAGGCTTAGGAAGAAGAAGGCAGGTTGCTGATGAATCATGCCTCTTTGCACCCCCTACAAACTGAAATGGCTATATAAACAACAGCCCTTTCTGTCTACGGTTTGTCTATTCTGATGTGTGAATTCAGTTTTCTTTTTCTTTTCTGGGTCTTCTTCCTCTGAAGCCAGAATTCTAAAGAAATATAAACAGTGGGATCCACACATTCTCACAATGCCTGCTGTATAACATCAGATTAGTGGTTGAAGAAAAAAATGGAACATAGAGTTTCTCTTCAATGTCAATAATGCAACTATAAGTTTTAGTTTGAAACTCAATGAAATTACCAGCACCAGGACACACAGGGCCAATGCCCAGGACCTTTTGATTAAAAGGGACTATGGTATCATACGCCAGTCCCCATGTCTCCCCCCTCGCCCTGGTTCCTTAAGAATTTGGATGCATCATGCACAGTAGCTGGAAAGGATACCAGAAACAATGTATTGTTATGAGCTATCCCTGTTGTGACGCTAAACTATTCCTGTTGAAAACCTATTGGTCCTGAATGGGCAACAGTCATAAGCTTTACCAAATACCCACTCTTGTTAGAGATCAAAACTACTAGAAATTAAGTGGGCTTTTAAAATAGTTATTTTAAAAATACAGGTCAATGCAGCTAATTTTTTGGACTTTACTTGGGGAAGTTATTACAGGGACTGTTGTATAGTATGTTATGTAGTATGTTATCCTCACGCTATCATTAGCATCATTTCTCTAATGCAGACTGCCCTCAAATTGGTGCCTTCTTGATGTGAATGCCTCTTACCTTCATATTCAGGAAGGCATGCACAGTCATAGCTATTGACCAGATCCCTGCAAGTGGCACCATTCTGACAAGGGGCAGAAAGGCATTCATTGTATTCCTCCTCACAATAAAGTCCATGGTAACCTAAAACATGCAACAAAAGAAAATGGAACACATTATGCAATTGTTCTGGTAATAATTTCGCCATCTTGGAGGGGACTGGACTTGTCTGAGGTTAATAATAATGAACATAACACATTTACAGCCAAAGTAAAATCAGTGGGTATATATAAAGGTTTTGGGAGCTAGCATCTGTAGCCCCTTATATATTCTACAGGTTGAATACAGGCTGAGTCTTACCTGGAAGTCTGAAATCCAAAATGTTCCATAATCCAAAACTTTTTCTATGGGGGCTGAGAAAATGACAACTTTGCTTTCTAATAATAATAATAATAATAATAATAATAATAATAATAATAATAATAATAATAATAATAATAATAATATTTCTCATGTTTCTGTTCACACAAACTTTGTTTCATTGTATAAAATTACCTTCAGGCTATGTGTATAAAGTGTATATGAAACATAAATACATTTTGTATTTAGACTTGAGTCCCATCCCCAGATATCCCATTATGTATTATGCAAATATTCTAAAATATTCCAAAAAATCTAGTCCCAAGCATTTTGGATAAGGGAGACTCAGGCCCTGTACAGACCAGCCAAAAGGGCCAGCCTGGGGATGAAGTCGGGGCATGTCAACCGCACGCCAGCCACCCCAACTCCGCCCTGATGCCACCATCACACCGTGCACTCCACCTCACGGCAGGTGGCATCAGGGCACTCCCTTGGTGCAGCGTTCAGTCATGCTGCACCAAAGGAGTGCAGAAAAGCCGCTGCCATGGCAGCAAGGGCAGCTTTTTGCCACTCCAAAAAGGAGTGGCATTTGCCAGCTCTTTTTAGAGAGGCAAAATGCCAGAACGGGGCCGTGGTGTGCAGTTGTCATGGCCCCGATCCGGCAAGAAAAGGGGTGGCAGGATACCACCCCTCAGGGGCTGTCTGTACAGCCCCTCAATCTATATTATTATTATTATTATTATTATTATTATTATTATTATTATTATTATCATCATCATCATCATCATCATCATCATCATCATCATCATCATCATCATTACTAGGAAATATTTTTGTCTGCTAAAGAGGCAACAAAATGGTCTTACCAGAAATCTACATAAATCAGTAATGACTATGTACTCAGGATTAATTTTTGTACAGAACATAAATGATATAAAACTTTAATTTTAATAATTTAATAATGCCTAATATCACTTCATACTTTAACTAGACCCCATAACAAGACAACTCTGAAGGGTACATAATTCAAAGTGCAAACATTATAATGTTCATAATTATGACAAGTTGTCTCCTGCCTGTAATGGATAAGTGCCAGTGGACATCACTGATTCAAATTGGTACTGAAGGTCAAATAAGAGAAAAAGCTGTTTTATACAGAAATAAACAGCTAAGTACCGAAAAGTGCTACCATTTTTTCAGCCCAATGTTGGAGCAGTTTATACTGAACCTGTTTATTATTCCAGAAAACAACTGTTTCACAGAATAAGACAATGATTACACATTAATGTAGGGTTTTTTTTCTTACCAATCCATTGTATTTCCCATTCTCAAAAGAGGTTAATTTTGATTTCTATGTACAGAAACAAGGACTATTGTGTTCCTTATTCCCATCCACATGCTTCTAGCAAAGTCTCTTCTCATACATGGGAGCCACTGATTAATTACTGCAGCTGTTCAACCTTCATTCATTTCCATCGGATTAGTGTAGAATCTCCTTGCAAACCCTGCTTAGACGCTGCACAGCAGTTATGATTGCTGAATTATGCCAATTATTTTCCTCATTAGATACTAGGCTTCAGCTCCATGCCACTGCATTTATGTAACTAGTGAGATCTTTCAATTTTCATACATTTAGATAAAGCACAATATTCTATGCATGTACACAAGGTTCCACTTCATCAATTTAAGCATATGGAACATCCTCACTTAGATTTTTTAAAAAATCCCACATTTCAGTCTGAAGGAGGTCTGGAGAGAAGGTCAAAATATAAAACCACCAGTAATAGTAAATATACAGTCAGACCTCCATATCCTCAGATATTTTATCCATGGATTCATGCATCCACAGTTTGAAAATATTCCAAAAAATATAAATTCCATAAAGCAAACCTTGATTTTTTTTATTTTATATAAGGGACACCATTTCACTCTGTCATTGTATTTTATGGGACTTTGCAGATTTTGGTATCCATGGGGGGTCTTGGAACCAAACTCCAGTAGATACCAAGAGCCCACTGGAGTGTTATTTTTGGCTTGGAGCTAAAGGTGCTCCAGTTGCTTGGATCCAAAAGTTCCCCCAGTTCAAGTGGAAGGCACTTCTGCATACACCGCAAAGATTAATGCTCTCCACACACACACACACACACACACACACACACAGAGACACATTTGCTTTTAATTTAAAGTGTGTCTCCCCCTGTAAGAAGATAAGAGGACCCTCCAGAGCAGCTGTTGGGAGGGAATCAGTAATTTGCATTTGAGTACATAAAAACCTTCCACTCACAAGAAGTGTAATTGGATCCAAGCCTTTGTTACTGATGAACAACAATAATGATAAATTACACAAGGCAACATATTTAAACTGGAGGACACAACTGGAAGGCCCTTGGTTCCAAGCCAAAAATAACACTCTATTTATTATTACTGGTGATTACTGCCATCGCTTTGGCCTCAGAGGGAGAGAAGAGCAGCCAGACACAGCTCCATTATGCCTTGGCCCTGACAGCGGATAAGAGGCCTTCACTTTATATTTCAACAGCTAGGAAAAGAAGAGTAGTCAGGATCGGCTGGACTTAACTGCTTCCCACAATGCCATCCCTTTTCCTTTTGCATCCTTTCTAGACTGGGGCTACATCTACATTAAAAGCTGTGGCTCAGTGCTATGGAATTCTGGGGTTTGTAGTTCATGAGCTATTTCGCCTTCTCTGTCAGAAAATACACATCCCAGGATTCCATCAGATGGAGCCATGACAAGTAAAGCAGTGTCAAACTGCATTAATTTGCAGTGTGGCAGCAGTCTGTAGATCTACAGGCAGAGAATTGTCCAATTTATGACTTGTAAGCCACTCTGGGAGGTTTGTCGTTGTTGTTGTTGAAGGATGAGTATAAATACAACAAACAAACAGCTTTCCTTCTCCCACTCTTTATCCTGGCAGAAAACCTATGAGGTAAATCAGGCTGAGAGTGAGTAACTGCTCCAAGGTCATCTAGCAAGTTTCATAACTGTGAGGATTAGAAATTGATTTTCCAACATGCAGTCCAATATCTAAGAACCACATTGCAGTGATCCAGAATGTAGATTGAAGATTGAAGTCTATCATCATCATCATCATCATCATCATCATTTGTTAAGTGATCATTCAACGTAAATCCTATCTCCTTAAATTCACTTTTTTTCCCCTAGATAACAACAATGCTGCTAAAAGAAGAAAAAAAATAGACACTGGAATAAATTTTAAATGCTTTTAATTTTTATACAGTCTCATCCTCTTCTCTTCTGAAAAATATATGAAATAGCAGTCCATTTAATTTAAAGAAACAAATAAAGAAAACAACAGCCCATGATCCCTTTCACTGTATGTATCAAAGCCCCAAGAGGGAAGCATGATGTAGTGGTTTGAGCATTGGATTATATTTCTGAAGACCAGGGTTTGAATTGCCACTTGGCCATAGAAACCCACTGGGTGACCTTTGGTAATTCACAGTCTCTCAGTTTCAGAGGAAGGCAAAAGCAAACCATCGCTGAAGAAATCTTGCCAGGAAAAACCTCTGATAGGTCTGTTTAGGGTCACTATAAGCTGGAAATGACTTGAATGTATACAACAAATCAAATCCCCAGCTAAATTCTGGATTATGCCACAAATCTTAAGTAAGGCACTTGCAGTGTGAAAGTGAATATATTCCTTGCAAGAAGTTCTATTAATATCTGGTCAAATATGGAACAGAGACAGGTAACTGAAATAATGATCAAATCTCCAGTTAACTTGTTTTTAAAAGCACACACAATAAACTACAAAATGCAATGAGAAGGAATGCAGAATAGTCTCACCATGTTCTAAAAAGGGATTAATATCCACTGTTGGGTGCAAATCTTCAATAATAAAGCAAAAGAAACCAGATAGGTGCTGTATTTTAATTTTCTTTCCTCTATATGGTAATTTTGTTTATTTTATTTATTTTATTTTATTTCTTAGAGTGTACGCCGTGGGCAGGCTTTTTATATTTGTAACTTTTTACTTTGTACAGCGCTGTGTATAATTACAGCGCTCTAGAAATAAAGTTTAATAATAATAATAATAATATGTATTCTCACTTAAATTCCTGTTTATAAAATAGAAATGATTTTACATAACCCTCTTGCAAATGATTTTACATAACCCTCAATATATATGACTATCTATCTGTCTGTCTGTCTGTCTTACTCTAAGCAAATACTATGATGTGCATGTTAAACAAATGATGGCCCCAGAAACAAGCAGCAATTTATTTTATAGAGCAATCAGGCAAAGATCTCATTGTACAAGGAAAATGTGACTTTATTTTCCACTAGAGGGCACCTTCCCCCTTCAAGAACTTTAAACTTCAAGAAGGGAGGATGCTAGCTGGAAATTAGAAGAATGAGAAAAAGCCCTAGACAAAAGACAAAAGAAACTCTTCCCCGTGCAATGGAAAAATCATGTCCAAATTAGTGTTTGTGTGTGCATCTTTTATATACCCTAATGGACTGTCTTAAATGCTCATTTAGAAGAGGTTTTTTAAACATGTGACCCCCATCTTTCCTCTTCATGGAGTGATACATGCACAGCCTCTGGTGCTGTTCTCTATTGTACACAGACAGCTCTCCACATGAAACTGAGTCTGGCAATAAGGAAAATCTTTGCACTTAAAAACATATTTATTTATTCATTGGATTTATATCACAGTTCTCTCCCAAGATGGGATTCCAAAGAGGAACTGGACTCATCTTCAATCATATCTTTACTGCCTGCCTGGAGGAAAGGGAATACTATTGCATTTACTGGCCACAATTTCCCAGTGCTGAATAGAAAGCACGAAAGCAGCTCTGTGTGGTACAACCATCGAATCCAGACTGTATGCAAGAGTCTAAGCACATACAACCATATCTTTCACACCTTCTGCTGGGTATACTGGCAGATCTCCTGGGCCTATTCCTATTTCCTGCTCTGTTCATTTAGTAAAAAGCAAGGCTAGAGTCCTCTAAAGGCCTTTGCAGACTGCCAGAAATAGTGCAAATTGAGTCCAC
>JAIPUX010001880.1:84844916-84863669 GCA_020142125.1 Phrynosoma platyrhinos
CTTGTGGTCTCTTCCAACTCTATGATTCTATGATTCTATGAATAGGTTGTTGGTTTCACAAACATCTATCAGACAGTCCCCTGCCTCAATTCTTTTGCCTAATTCAAATCTGCCTACTGTTTTTAATTCTACTTTGCTTCCAATTTTTGCATTCCAATCTCCAATGATCAGCTTGACATCCTGTGATGGTGTGCTGTCAATTTCTTCCTGTACTCCTCCATAAAATCTATCAGTTTCTTCCTATTCTGGCTCTGTGGTTGGTGCATATACTTGAATTATGGTGATATTCATAGGTTTCCCATGGAGCCTTACTGAAATGATTCAGTCTGATTTTGCTTTGTATCGGCTGACTGCTTTTGCCACATCTTTTCTTAGTATGAAAGCCACCCCATTTTTTCTTGTCTTTTCATTCCCTGAGTAGAGCACTGTGTAGTTTTCTGATTCAAAGTAGCCCATTCCTGTCCATTTTAACTCACTCACCCCTGGTACTGCTATGTTCATGTGCTGCATTTCCATTTTTACTATGTCTAGCTTCCCTTGGTTCATGTTCCTCATATTCCACATCCCTATCTTATGTATTATGCTGCTTTGGATGCCATTTGTCTTCCTAAGGGTGTCTGCTATTTGTCTTGGCATCTTTCTTATGCCTTGGCTAAGCTTGCAAATGTGATATTCCTTTATCTCTCCCTCCTTCCCATTCTGTTAATGCTCTGATCATGTCTGCGTCTCACTTGAGGTGTCTCATCATAGGGTTTACTAGGTGATGGGATTACACAAGGAGAGCCACCTACACCTCCTTATGTGCAGTGCCAACCAATGTAAGCTATGGTGTCACAATTCACTCCTGTCAGAGACATCCACCACTTCTGCTGCTGCCCAGTAGCTGTCTGTTTCCCTATATTATTCCTCCCATTGTTGTTTGTTTGCTTTCTTACCCATCTCCTTATGCCTCCCTGGGTTTCCCTCCTTCCCTTCTCTTGTGTCCTCCCTCCTTTAGTCCGTCCCCATCCCCACCCCCCTCTCTCATTTAATTTCTTCACTTCTTTCTCCGTGGTTGGGGGAGGGCAGAGATGGCTGGTTGCCTCCTTCCTTCCTCCACTTGTCTGCCTGGTCCTCTGGCAGTGCTCTGTTATCTGGCTCAGTCGGGGGCAGAGACTGGGCTCAGTTGGTGGTTAGCCCCAGGCCCCTTGCCTCTCTGACTAGACCAGGTGTTGGCTGTGGCACAGATCACGAACTGCTCATATCAAAATAAGAGTAAGGCTCAAGAAAACAGAACCAGTGATTATACCAAAATATGATCTAAATATGACCAGTAAATTCTCAACAGAATTTACTGACAACATAAGAAAAAGATTCGCACTACTAAGCATAATAGACCAAGAACCAGAGGAACTATCGTCTGAAGCCAGGGGCATAATAATAATAAAAAAAGAATGCACACAAACACTTTCAGTAAACAAAAAGAAAGAGAAAAAAACATGGATGACAGAAAAAACACTACAAGCAATAAAGCAATACAGTTAAGAAAGATGTTAGGAAGATAATCAATTCATTTTAGATGTGGTGCTGGAGAAGAGTGCTGCAGATCCAGTGGATGGCCAAAAGGACAAACAAGTAAGTCCTAGAGCAAATCAAACTGGAAAACTCCCAGGAAGCCAAGATGATCAAACTGAGGCTGTCATACTTTGGACACATCATGAGAAAGGAGGCTCATTGGAAAAGACAATAGCAGGGGTAGGAAACCTTTTTGAGTCGGGGGCTGGGTTGCTGTCCCTCAGACAATTGGGGGGCCAAAGCACCATATTAATTTGCCTTACCAAAAGTAGTGTTATGAACTCTACCTGGGAACTATGCACTCCAAAAACAAACTAATGCAAAACAAAACAAAAAACAAAAAAATCTACAAACTGATAAGATTCATTGTTGGTTCCCACTGTACCAAAAAGGATACATTGCCTAATGCTACTCTATGCAGTGTAAGCATAAGATACGATACTGTGAGCTTAAGGACAGGATATCACAGAAGTAGAAGCAGCTATAATATTAAGACTACCATATTAATGAGGAAACCACTAAAAATCTGAGCACATTAACCTTTGTTGTTGTTGTTATTCTGTGCCTTCAAGCCATTTCCGAGTTATGGCAACCCTAAGGCAAAACTATCATGAGATTTTCTTCGTAAGATTTGTTCAAAACAGACCTGCCTTTGCCTTCCTTTCAGACTGAGAGAGTGTGACTTGCCCAAGGTCACCCAGTGGGTTTCAGGATTTGAGTCCTGATCTCCAGAGTCAGAGTGCAACATTCAAACCACTCTCTTCTCTCTACTCATCTTTATCAGTTTTATTGGGGCGAAACAGACAGGCAAGAAAAAGTTAAAATAAAAATAAAATTAACTTCAGGGTAAATGTATAAGGTGGATATAAAACCTAATGAATTTCATGTTTAGGCTTGGGTCCAAACTTTGTTTTTGTTTGTATTGTTGTGTAACATTAAGTTATTTCCCACTTATGGCAATCCTAAGGTGAACCTATTATGTGGGGTTTTTTTTGGTAAGATATGTTCAGAGGAGGATTGCCATTGCCTTCCTTTGAGGCTGAGGGAGGGTGTTTTGCCCAAAGTCACCCATCACTGAGGACTGAAATGTCCTTGTTTTGTACTATGGAAAATCACAGAAGATCAATAGAGCCTCAAATAGATGAGGACTAGAATAAATGTACTGAGAGAGGAGAGGCTCAGAAATTAGAGTCTCACTAATATTACCATAGGTATTAAAAAAACATTTTTACTTAAAGTGTTAATTGGTACTGCACCTTTGGGGGAGATAGGAACATAGTATTTTATGAGAATAGGAAACTCAGTGGAGACAGTGTGGCATAGTTGTTTGAGCATTGGACAATGACTCTGGAGACCAGGATTCAAATCCCACCTCTGACATGGAAACCCATGGGTGACCTTGGGTAAGTCACACACTCTCAGACTCACAAGACCCCAAACAGGATCACCTTAGGTTTTCCATAAGTGAGAAATAACTTAAAGGCATACAACAACAACAACAACAACAACAACAACTGAAACAAAGCTAATGACAACACACGGAAAGGATGCAAGAATAGAAATCTTTTGAATATAGTACTCCACAATAAAGAAAAAAAATATTGGTCTTACTAGAAACTATTCATAAGAACTGATATGCATGCTTCTAGAAAACAGACTACTGCCTACCCACCAACTTTAATATCAAAGAACTTAAAGTTGCCTTAAGCAGAATCAGTTGCTCTTTTAATCTGTGACTCCAGACTCTGACTTGATAGAGTATAAAAGCTACTTCAAATATGGTCAAATTCCTTAAGCCTGTGCTATGATCTGAATATGTTTCAACATAAACGCATCCATTTGTTCTGCTTTTCATCACTTTTCTACTGCCCTCTTGGACTTGAGAGTAAAACTATCACGAATCCTGAAAGAGAAGAAAGAGTATGGGAAACATTTGATCAGCAGTGCTGCAGAGATCATAGAGCCAAGTTTTTCTGTACCTTCTAAAATCAGAAAGGAAAAGTGGAAAGTACAGTACCAATTTAGAAAGATAGGCCTTTAGACTGGTGTTATTACAGTTCCAGGCTTTAATCTATGGCTTCAGATTTTCAAAACCATACATACTGGGGCGGGTGTGGAGACATTGAGATGTATACTGAACTGCAGCTACATCCTTCCATTCTTATTGAAAGATAGCCCAAAATGCAGCTATATCTTTCAATTCCTATTGAAGGATACCCCCAAATGGTTTATGTATTACAGTAGTCTGCATCAACCATTAAGCACAGAACAAAAAACAACATATTTCCATCCCATAATGATATGAGATTCTTATATCCAAAATATGAGTAAAATGATTTATTCATCCAGGATTTTGGTGAATATACAATTATTATTTTGTTTACAACAGTTCTCTTATTTAAAAGAATATATACATGTGTCTGTGTTTATGTTTATTTTATTTACTTTATTTATTTTTTACATGCACAACTGTCCTACACAAGTACAGAATGTAAAATCTGACATTCTGAAAATTGTAATATGTTTGTTAGAATTTTTATTTGCAAGCCACTTTGGGTCCCTTTCTGCAAGAAAGGTGGCATAGAAATAAATCAAATCAAATCAAATCAATCAATCAATCAAAGTTTCTTCAGAGGGGGCTTGCCATTGCCATCCTCTGAGACTGAAGAGAATATGACTTGACCAAGGTTATCCAGTGGTTTTCATAACTGAGCTGGGAATCATGTTCTCCAGAGGAGTCGTCCAATGCTCAAACTACTATACCATGCTGGTTCTACCAAACACCATATATATACTCAACCATAAGTCAGTCTAATGTATGAGTTGAGGGAAGGCTTGGGGGCCAAAATTATGGATTTTGATATGACACATGGATTCAATCAAGGGTAAAATTTAGGGACATGTGACAAAAGATGTAAAGGACAAAGCAAAGGAAAACAATACCAGAGCTTACAAAATTCCAGCAGGCATAAATGTTTATGCTTACACTAAAGGATGGATGGATGAGAGAGTAGCAGGGGTGTGTGTCAATGCTTCCAGGACAGATTATATTCTTGCCTTTCACCAGGGGATGATGGTTCTTTATTAAATAAGACCTAAAGTACAGTGTATAAGTCAACTTAGGGGTTTTTGGGTCAATTATTTGACTAATACACCCAGCAGGTACAGAATTTTGGACAAGGGTTTGAGGGCTCCAAATCTCTTTATCAGGCAATATGTTGCAAAACTAAAAACTAAAGTGGGTAAGCTGGCATTGCTGATGTTGCTGAAGTCAACCAAAGCAGACTATTTTAACATGCTTAAAGGAGTCATGAGATAGAATAGCAAAAAAAGAAAAAGAAGGGACAGCTTTAAATAGATTAGCTACTGTAACCATTTCAGGTTTAGGATGCCTGGGACACTTAAACATATATGAAACAATTTCTGATTCTTAAAAATATAAAATTCAACTACTAGCACTGCAAATTAGGATTCTGCAGGATATTGTGATGACACACTATAATTGTATAGTGTGAAAGGTCCCAAGAATACATCCTATGGATGCAGTTTAAAATTCTCAGACAAAGAGCTTTGTTGCTTCAGCAAACTACAAACCCCATAAATCCATAGTATCCAACATAATGATGTAATGTGAAAGGGCCCCAAGGTGTATCTCAATCTTCTTTGATAAACAGAAACCAAAAGTAGAAAGAAATCCAGCTGCTTTTATAATAGCAAAGCTGGTCACAAATCAGCTGTCTCCCATCTGAAAATGTTTACTTCTCCCCATCCCTGCATTCAATCTTCATCTCCACAATTCATCAAAACATCTCGCTTCAGCAAAACAGAAAACAGCGCTGTTGGCTTGGTGGCTATTTGCAAGTTCCGCATTGTCAAATATTGCTGCTGTAAGTATTTGGTTTAAATTGGAATTAAATTAGTAATAAAGACCATTTATGTATTCACCAGCCTCTCTTAGAAATTAAATATGCACATTAATGTAGTGTCATAGCAGAGTCCACATCTAATTACTAATATCAGGATGCTTTTAAGGATCAGCAATCCAGTTTACTTTGCATAATCATCTCCAACTGTGAGCCAGACATTGAAGCTGTTTCTAGCCACTTCAAGGAACAGTATTATAACTTGTGCTAATGATAGGGAGAAAGAGAGTGAAGGAATTAAGGATATGGTCTATTCATAAATGGCAAATAAACTGAGTAACAATCGAGCAGGTAAACAGATTCAAATATCTAGGAGTAGTCTTTCAGGCAACAGGGGCATGGAAACTCCAGGCAGAATTGGCGATTAAAAATGCATATAGGAATATGACAGCATTGAGGAGTTTCTTCTATACCAACGGAGGTCATTATATACCAGCCGCTATAGATGTTTTTGAAGCTAAAATTATCTCAATTTTATTATATGGAGCACAAATCTGTTCCTATAATAACGTCTTTAACTTTGAGATAATACAGGCAAAATTTCTAAGAGGTATTTTTTCAGTACCATGCTCTGTGCTAAATGCAGTAATGCTCCTTGAGGCGGGCTTGATCACCATCAAAGCACGAGCTTGGATTCTGATAATTAACATCTGGCTTAAACTTACATTTGCCCCATGCAGGCTGGCTCCTTTGGTTCTATTAGATAATTTTCTTTCCTCCTGGAAAATGATGATTAACAGCATCCTGAGCAATTGTGGATTTTCACAATCTACCCTGATACAAATGGGCCACGAAAGGGCAAAATCAGCCTTTAGACAACGAATCTGGGATATAGAACTACAGAATCATAGCGGTAAAATCAGGAACTTCCTAGTTTTAGGAAGCTTGGAAATGACCTTTGTTAGGCCAACTTATTTGACCAAGCTAATAGTACCCAAATTTAGGGCAGCTTTCACTGCAGCCCGCTGCAACGTTCTTCCCTCTGCAGTTTTGGAAGGAAAATACAAGAAGATCCTTTATGAGAACCAGACATGCTTATGCTCTGATACCTTAGTTGAATCACTCCAGCATATTATACTATATTGCCCTTTCTATCAAGATGTGCGCTCCTCTTTAATTTATTCAATCTTACAAAAATTCCCAGGGTGAACAGCCAATCACTAGTTGTCATTACTACTCGAAGATGTAGATCCACAAATAACTAAGAACATGGCCCGATTTTGTGCTGTATTCATTGCTACATGCAAAGAAATTATCAAAGACCATAACTATTCTTAAATGAGGGAAACGAGATACTAAAAAATCCCTTTCTTTATGTTGGTGTGTAATGTTTCCTGTTTATATGTACATTTGTTTTAATTTGATTTTATTTAGATTTATCAGTTTTGTAAGTGTGATTTTATTGGCTAATATTTATATAATTTTGTGATATTTTGGTCAAAGACCGTAAATAAATTCTGATTCTGATTAAGGATATAGTCTTCTGGGTCTAACAGAGAAACTCATGTCCTGAGGCAAAGATTCTCTAATGCTGGATTGGGAAGCCTGTTCAATAGTGTACAGAGTTTCAAAACTCCCACTGAAACCCTCCCATGGACCTCTTCAGGAACCTAGATCTGAATACATGAAGGTATCTTCAGGAAAGCACGATAATCCGCAGTGGCATCTCTCCTGGACCAATGTGCCAATCAAGGATTCTCAATTTAGAAACTTATTATAATTCACTCTGAGAGAAACCATGTGGGTAGTTAGCAGTACAGGATCAGGAAGCTAGGGAAATCAAGACAGATAGTGGGCTGTATAGAAGAGTAGACAAGATCTGGTTCCAAGATTCCAGAAAACAAGGAAGAGTTGCATCTGCCTAAGGCTGGTGCTGGAAGCAACTACAGTCACCCCTCCATTTTTGCAGACTTCGGATCCGCGTCCCTCACTTATGTGTGTGGGACAAACAGAGGGGCATACAATGTGGCGTGCACCATGGTGTGTGCATGCATGCCCGTGGCGTGTGTGTGCATGCCCCCGTGCCTCCATTCAAGCCTATGGGGCTTGAATTTGTGTGGGTTTCCATTTTCGTGGAGGGGTCCAGAACAGATCCCCCGTGAAAATGGGGGAAACTGTAGTCTGTTTCCTGAACAGTGTTCCTGTCTCCAAACTCCAGACTCCTGCAACTCGGACCTTAGACTTCTAGACTTCTTTGACACTTGGACTGTATGGTCCTTGCTGCTAGCTGATTTCCTTGACTTAGATTGTTGGACTAAGGTGTTTCTCTGGACTGACTCCCACAAACAAGGACACTTTCTGGCTGCTAGTAATTTATTGCCTTTGTGAGCACTATCAGTTCATGGTTTCCTCCCAGTTGGCCTGTGTAGATGCCAGGTGAATCAGGACACCACCAGAATGGGGAGGGCATCCTTTTGGTTTGTGCAGACAAGGTCTTGCGTGACATATGTACAATGAGTGACAGATCTTGCTTCCGGCACCTGAAGAGTGTTGCCTGCATTATCTAGAGAGGCTAAATATTCAGGAAGAATAGCTGGGACAGGTCCATGTGAGCTGCAGGTGTGCCAAGCCCCTCCTCACACATCCTTGTGCTGCTATCGTAGACAGATGAAGAGGCCCTCCATTTGGATTCAGCAGACTAGAGGCCAGTTTACCAAACTGCCAGTACATGTAACATCACTCAATGGGAAGCTATAGCACTGAAAATTCCCATAGGACTCTACAGATGTTTAGAAGCAAATACCTAAAGCATGTTAGAAAAAGGCAGAAATACCAGAGCTTGGAAAATTATTTTTTTGGACTGCAAATCCCAGGACACCCAGTCAATAGTGCTACTAAGGATTTGTTGAAACTATTGTCTCCAAAACTAACTTGTCCAAGCTGTGATACTACATCAGCACTATCAGTGAGGCTCTGACCTTGGCATATTCCCAGGTATGGTGATAACCAGACATGAGAAATTCACAGAAATTGAGCTATATACATCCACCTTGCAAGTGAAGTAACAGAAGTGTATTTTTAAGGCAATATAACTTGAGTAATGGCAAATCTTGCTATAATTTAATTTTAGGATTTTTTTTCATTATATACACTTCAGATAAAAATACAAATTATTGCTTGATATCCAGATGACTAACAGAAGGAAGCTAATATTTTATTACAGTAAACACACTCATTATTTTTGCAAGAAACAGTTTTATATTCAGATTTATGCACTGCTCGCTTCATAAGCAGTAAATCTGCCATCTTCTTTCTAAAAAATGCTCAGGGTAGCTCAATTACAGTTATTGCGATTCCAGCTGTCATCACGATGAGTGAAAAAGTGAGGAACAGGCAGGGAAAAAATGTCAGTCAATCAATGTTTTATTTCTTTATTGCACAGGAAGAAAATTGACTTATAATATAGCAAATATGTTGAAACAAATTCACAAGTATATAAGTCCATTCACAAACCTAATTTATTATTTTCAAATAAACCCATGAAGGTGTGTGTGTGTGTATACACATCGTGCCCTAATTTGGCTTTTGCATGGAGCCCTCTTCAGAAAGCAGCAATGAAGGAATTCTATTACTGGGAGGAAGTGGGTTAAATCACTCTTCTGCTCTCCAACCCAACACCCCATCAAATGGGACTGTTATTTTTTTGAAGAAAGCTGTACATGCACAGCTCTGGTACCAGGATGAGAAACAAGCACTCTGTCTACAGATGTGCAGCTGGCACCCCTAGCTAATTCA
This sequence comes from Phrynosoma platyrhinos, assembly GCA_020142125.1. Taxonomy (NCBI): domain Eukaryota; kingdom Metazoa; phylum Chordata; class Lepidosauria; order Squamata; family Phrynosomatidae; genus Phrynosoma; species Phrynosoma platyrhinos. Next base: position 84,854,129 of record JAIPUX010001880.1, read on the forward strand.
AGGTCTGATTCAAGGTCTATGGGTATAATAGCTCCAGACTACATAAATATAAGCCAGTAATGAACTATTATAAGGAAAGGATTGCCCAGCTATCTCACCCAGAATAGGTCCAAGGTATTTCAACACATGGGGCAGAGCAGTATGTAGCACTTCCAACCCTCCCAAACTCAAAGCACACAGCATGCAAAACTATCCAAGTTATTTTGACACCCAAAGAAGGAAATCTTACAAGTATCTCTCATCTGGCAGGGTTTTTTAAACCTCATTTTACTTGGCAGTAAAAACACAACAGCAACTCATTAAATATCTTAGTTGTCTGCCCTTTCATGACACCTACATTTCTGCTGGAAAAGTTGCCCCATTCTGTGTCAGGGTACAGCTTAAATGTATATGTTTGGTATCCATGTCCACTCAATTCAGTTCAAAAAATAAAAATTAAGAAGCCACATAACAATAAAACAGCAGGAAAAAACCATAACAAACAGATCAGATTTTAAAAACTGCAGTACTGTTGGTTTCAAAAGCTTGGAAGACTCTAAAAGGTATTTGCTTGGCAACCAAATGTCATCAACTTAAGTGCCAGGTGAGATTATAGGGCAAAATGATTCCAAAGGTGTAACTTGCTTTGACTACAGAGTAGCCTCATAAATCTCCTGAGAATTGATATGGTGAAAAATAATGCAGGGCTGAGATAAGCACCAGGACATTAAACTGAGTTTGGAAAGAGAGCCAGTGATGATATTTCAGTAAAGGGCAAGACATGCTGCCAGTATTGTAGAAGATGCCTAACCCAGGTATATTTTAACTGAAACCATGCTTCCAGAACTTCTTCAAAAACAATCTCACATTAAAAGTACTTACAGGAGGGATGAGCGATTGTGACCTTCCAATGTTTTTCACCTGCAACTCCCAAATAATCTAGCTAGCATAATCATTTAGTGCTTCAAACCAAACAGTATGTGGGGTTTTGCATTTTGTATTTTAAACATGTTTTAAAACACTTTAAAATTAAATTTAATATGGTTTTCTATTTAATGTATTCTTTGTATTATACATTGTTTTAGTTGTATTTTATTTTTAAACCTATACTGTAAGCCACTTTGGGCCTCACACTGGGGGGAAAGGCAGACTATAAATTAATAAAATAAATAAATATAAGTAGAAATATAAATGCCAGTTGGACCAGAACTGAGTTTTAAATTTAGGGAGCTGATCCACTCAGGACCTAGTCAGAGTAGATTCTAGAAAATTCTAGGAAATTTAGGATTCTAGGAAATCAAGAAAGAATGGAACCGCTTGTGCGAAAACTGTTCAAAAGGAATTAGACTTACTATAATTTTGGGGAAATGGGTGCAAATAAAAAAACAATAAAAATCTTAGGGAAAACTTATACACATACCTCAGTAGTTGTCATGTTGGCTTCCTTAGTATGACAAAACAATGATCCTCCTATTTCATCTTCCCAAGAGTGAAAGATAAGCTGTCCTGCCATGGATTTTATCAGATTCTCCTTAAAATTCTGGAAACTGCCAACAATTGCCCATGGGGAAAATACAGGCCAAATAAAAATAACTCCCTTCAGTAGGAGGGAGGAAGAAAAGTTCATTTCCCACAATAGAGCACAAAACACTTTTATTTCAAGACTGACATAAAAGAGAAGAGGTTCATGACAGCTTATACCAGTTTGAATTTTGTTTTAAACAGGCCTATACGTGTCAGTACTATATGTAGGAAGCTGATTCTCCCTCGCCCAATATTTTTATTTACTTTTTACGAAATATCACAAACAAGCACAACCCCATAACTTCCCCCTAATGCTTATACTAGTTACATGACTTCCCAAACTCCCACACCGAAGAGTTTATAATTATAAACCTTTTATGTTCTTCTTCATTAACATCTCGGCATTGACAACTACTTCTTCCATATATTAACAAGTGCAAACAGCACCTTCACAAACCAAGGCTTGAAAGCTGTTACTCTTCCCTCATTTTTTCTTAACAAATTGAATAAATCATACACAATCTTTCACAAAGCTATCTGATCATCTGTCTTTTATAATAGTACATACTTTGTCCATTTCTGCCAGTTCTAAAGTTTTTAATATCCATTCTTCTTTAGACAGAATTTCTAAGCTCTTCCATTTGTTTACACAGTTCAATTGAGCGGCCAGTATCATATAGTGTATCACCTTGTAAGTTAAACCACTAATCTGCTAATCTGACATACCTAATAGAAACAATTCTGGGTCCAAATCTATTTTAATTTTAAATATATTCTGCAATATTTTTGTGTTTGTTTCCAGAAATTCTTGGCTTCGTCACATGTCCACCATAGGTGATAAAAGGATCCAATTTGTTTCCCACATTTCCAACAAAGATTCCTTGCCCTTTTACACATTTTTGCTATTTTTTCTGAGGTCAAATACCATCTGTACATCTTTTTAAAGAAATGTTCTTTAAGATAATAGCATAATATGCCCTCAAGACCCTTCATTCACATTCTTTCCCACTGATCTGACTCAATGCTATTGCCAATGTTCTGCACCCATTTGACAATACAAATTTTGTTTTGTTCATCTGCCAACTTCAGTTTCAATAGCATATTACAATTTTTTCCAATCAGGTGTTCATTGTCCACAAAAAGTTTAACCTGGAACATTCCCCCTCCCTGCCAAGTTCCACACCTGGACATTTTTAATCTAGACAGAGGACGTTTTCACACTGGCCTTTTTGAGGAGGCAATCCTACCTCCGTCCAGCCTCACTCCGGCTCCATTTCCTGGTTGTTCAGACGCGCGCGGTGGCAAACCCCGCCCCTTCCGGTGCCATCCCTGCGTCCGTCCGGCTTTTCGCTCCGTGTGTTCAAGCGCACGGAGCCCTAAGTCCGGCGTCACTCCGGCCGAACCAACGATAACTCCGGCTGAAGCGGCAGAAAGGTAATTCTGGCTGTCCAACAGGAATTAGCCTTTCGGCGGCGGAGCCATTCCGGAATCGGCGGCACGACCCGTTCCGGAATGGCTCCACCCGGCTTTAGGAAGACAGTGTGAAAACGTCCAAAATCTTTCTAATAGCTGTCTTTATCTATACAGTTATATGTTGTAAACATCTGTAGCTAATTCTTCTTGTGTTTTAAATCTGGGTTTACTGTTCTCCAGTTCTAATAAGTCATAATATGTTAATAACTTATCTGATGCTTTCTTATCCATTCTATTAAAGGCTTCTTAAATTGAAATCCATAGTGGGGTTTGGGGATATAATATGGGTTTAAATCTGAATCTTAGGCTCTCATAGGTTTAAAACTGATTCTTTCATGGGTGCATCTGGTGTATAGACGAACCAGTCAAACATACCTCCTCTCCAATCCTCTTGTATTGATCTGAAATACAATTGCCTACCCCAAATTTACATATTTTATCTACACTGTGAGCTGTATCTACCCTACATTATATTATAATGTATTGTAATACATTATATGTAAAGGGATTTTGTAGTGTCTTTGAGACTGAGAGAAAGAAGCTGATAGCATAAATTTTCACAGACACAAAAATAATGTGTTTCGTCAGATGCATGGAGTGAAGTGCCTAGGAACACACCTTTATAGCTAAGAATGAGCAACTTGTGTGGACAACCTATGGGTATAGTCAAGTGACAAGTTCAGTTGTAATTGATGGTTATTGGTGGACAAAGATGGGAGGAAACCTAAACCAAGGTGTGCACATCCTAATGAAATCTGTGGGGACAAGTTTGACTTGGCTTAACTTAGTTCACATTTAATCAATTTTTTGATTTGGATTAAATCTAGATCCACCGCAATAGTTTTTTACCATCTTCAAATGATATATCTGTAACAATGTGTAAAACACTCAAGTCTAATGATTATGAAACCTATCCTGTGCAAGGAAGTGGTGGTGTAAAATATAATTTAATCTTTAGCAAACAGAATTCAACATACATTGAATTCAACACAGAACAGACCCAGCTATCTATTCTCCTGTAAAGAACAAAACCTGTGCATATTTTTTTTAAAAAATAATAATTTAAAACTTCTCACAGCTACTTAATTTTATAGCATCAAAAGCTTTAGTGCATCTTTCTAAAATGAGCATCCTAGAGATTTATTATTATCATTACCATTATTATTATTATTATTTAAAAGAGATTTATTATTATAAGTTCACATCAGATACATGATGAACCATCTGGAAAACAATTTACATGTCCAAATGTGCACTCTGAAATTTCCAATTTAGTATAGACTATTTCAATGGCTCTCATTATAGTTTATTGGAAGCAATCTTGTCAGCCAGTACTAAAAAGAGAAAAGGTACTAATTTTAATTTACATACATAGAAGTTAAGATGATCTGGTAAGAGTACGTACCTGGGATACAGAGACATTTGTAGCTTGTTCCAACACTACGACAAATGCCATGGGCACAAGGATTCAGAGCACAGAAATCAATCAGCTGGGCACAGGTAGGTCCAGTGAATCCTGAACTACAACTGCAAGAATAGGAAAGCCGATCTGAGTAACAGGTTCCATTGTTCTGGCATGGAAACGAAGCACAGTGATCAACTTTTTCTTCACACGATGGTCCCAAGTATCCTAAAAAGAAGTGAAGACACCTTATTTCCATGCACTCACAAAATATGTGATAGGTGGTTGGGATATTCTGAAAGCTACACTCCAAAACATAACATATCTAAGCTTGACCTTGATAGTTTTCAGATTGTTGCTCTAGTACCCTACTACATGTGCAGTGTATGTAGAAAGACACCTTGTAAGTTATTATTTGTACTGTAATGTGAGAAGGAATATCTTCTATTGGAGTTTAATCTTTATAGTCAGTTTTAAAGTTACAAGCATGTACCCTCCTGTATAGCAGAGGACAAATAAATGATGGAGGCAGAATATAAGTTCAAATGCTTTCTCCCATTTAGTTTTAAAGGAGCTACAAGATTCATTTATATGCTGATAAAGACTAGCATGACTAACATCAAGTGACGCTTCATGCCCCATTATGGATATTGAGATGAGACAGTGAAGTGTGTTTATTACCACAGAGAAAAAGAAGGAAATCTAGAAAATTTAGTTCACAGAAAATAATTCTAAACATCAAAACTATCCCATCCTTCCTCCAATGATCTCAAACAAATACACCTAGTCTTATTGAATTTAATCTCTATAATAGTGTTGCACCATTTTTAAAAATTTCCATTTTAAATTTTTGATTTTTTTTATTATACCCCCCCCCCCGAGACAGTTGTACACAAAACTACGGTACATTTCATATTACAAGTACACAACCATAATACATAATTTAAAAATGTCCAAAGTTTCCTCACATAGCCAACAAAAATATTTCAATGCCTTTGAAAGTCCAGCATTATGTTTCTCCTCCCCCACATATTCATTAAAACAATTCCTAATCATACTCAAATTACTTTTTTTCTTTCCTTTAGACATTTAGAGTTTATGACTTAATTTTTCAATCAAAGATAACTGTTGCATTTTATTATACCAGGCCATCACAGATATCCCCTTTAAATCTTTCCAGAGTAGAGCTGAGACCAGTCTGGCAGCTACTAATAAATAATCAATGTGTGATCTTATTTAATTCTGTGACCATAACCATTCAAGCATAGGTTTGAATCCTGCCTTCATGATCCTAGTCCAAGAGCTTATATAATAAAAGATAAAAATAAAAGTAGTAATTAGATAAAGGAGAAAGGGGGGAGTCTTAAATACAGCATATAATCAGCTAAATAAAATGCATTATGCAAATTTATTTGCCACTGTCTTTAGTGAGCTTACAGGAACATTGCAAGTTGAAACAAAGGGAACAAAGGTTCAGTTCCCATGACTGAACAGAAGGCTCAAGATGTACCTTACCTCTTGATTAATTTAGCAACCAGCTAGTGAGATTCAGGAGAGCAAAGCAAAATCTTCAAAACAAAAAACATTTGGGTTGAATGTGTCAGACTTGACCATGCTGAAGGTACAGATACTTCAGGACTAGATTGTTATTTTCTATTAGGGCTTTTGATTGAACAGTACAACAGTACTTTCCTACTTTCATAGGTTAGAGCTTCAGTAGTGATATGGCAATCAGGTATGCTTTAAACCACTTTCCTGTTCCATGATAGAGGAAAATAAAAGCTCAGGCTAGATGAAATGTCCTTATATGAAGTATGAGACTCTAAAGGAGGTCTTCATGCAAGCAAATGGTCTCCATGAGAACAAGCTTTTGTTTGCAAGGAGACTTAAGGTTGAGTCTTGTGTACTTGACAGCAGCAGCATATAAATTGTTGCATAACCAAAGGTCAGTGCTGACAACAAGTTTTTCGGGGGGGGTTTGTAATACCCAATTCCAGGTTTTGGAACTCTTTTCTTCTACTGTGATTGATTCCGTACTATGCCTTGTTGTATGTTGTGCTTGTCTTAATCTGAATTTCTGCTAGCTATTTCCTTTTTGGACTGTTTGACCTGGGCTTCTGTAAACTCTCCATCTGGAATCATCATTAACACCCAGTAGGTCTTGACCCTGCTGTACTGTTTCCCAAGTCTCTAACTTGGTTTGCTCTTTATTTCATTTATATGTAGCCTTTCTCCCAGAGTGGGACCCAAAGCGGCTTCCAGAAACAGTAAATTAAAAACATTTACAATAAATGTAAAAAGCAATTAAAATCATCTCATAAACACACCAAAAGCATTTTTGAAACAACCAAAAGTGTAAAAGATAAATAAAACATGAACAATAAGAAGCTCTTTACTTATACATTAAAATCTGCTTAAAAAGAAACTTCTTTGCCTGCCAGTGAAAGAAAAGCAAGGAGAAAGCTAGCCTATCCTCCAATGGAAGAGAGGTCCAGAGGGACTGAATAGCTTACTCTACAGACCAACACTAGGCATCTTGTTTCTAGAAATAAGGCAGCAACATCAGGCCATGGAGTCAGGCATGAAGTTAGGCATATTTGAAGCTGGGATATGGTAAAAAAAAAAATCAACTCCACCCTGTGATTCAATACTGCAGATGACTGGCTTCTCATATAGTTTCATGAATCCAGCACTATGAAGTGGCCGCATAGAAAATGGTCAGCTAGGAATATCCACATCAACAACAACCAAAGATTTGTAGAAATTCTGGACTAAATCCAAAGCTATCTTGAGTAGGCTCACTGAAATGAATGAGACCTGGTAGCCACAACTATAGTTCCATTGACTTCAATTGATCTACTTGAAATAAGACCAATGCTGGATTTAGCACTTTACAGAAGCAAAAAAGGCTACATTTTAAACACAGTTGGAGCCACTTTAACTACTCTGGCTCAATGCTAGAGAATTCTGGGAACTATAGAAGACATTTAGCCTTCTCTGTCAGAGAGCTCTGGTACCACAATAAACTACAACTCATAGGATTCCCTAGCACTGAGCCAAGGTAGTTAAAACAGTCTCAAACTGGATTATTCTGCAGTGTATGTTGGACCATGGATAACAAATGAGTGAAAATAATTTGAAATTTAGGAAAGCAAGGAAATGCTTGAATGCTCTAAACCAATAGCATCCTTTAGATTGTCTCTTTATTCCAGTTTTCTGCAAAATAACACTTAACTTCCCTGTAAATTGTCTCATTCACTTTGACAGGGGTGTTTGTCATTAGTGACTAAGAATGATCAAATGTTAGGTGGGAAACTAAAAATGAAGTTTCATTCAGTACTTCAGCCCCACTCAGCTTGGAGTATATAGTATATAGAACTCTAGAAATAAAAAAAAAAATTGAAGTGAAATGAACATAGCTGAAACATGACGTTCAATAGGAATTACTCAAGTTTTTTAGACATGAGCTGCTATATCTCAGACATATCTTTATGGGTTCATTTTATCACTCTTTCTCCAATGTTCTCAAACGTCTTCTCTATTTCAATTGCTTGAGAACCTCCAGCTCAAAAGTTTGACACCTTGAACTATAGATGTCATCTTTAGTATGCAAATGACCATTTTCTAAAATAGTTCTTTATTTGCAATTTTAATTTTTTTCCTTTTACCACATATTAAATATTTCTATTAGAACTTGTTACTTTTCCAGGCACTGAAAAGTTCCATGAGCAAGCTCTACAGGGTAAGAGACCATTAAATATTGGTGTTTAAATTACAGGGAGCCACTTTTTTCACTTTTTTGCAATCATCCCATATTGGCTGGAGGATTCTGAGAAATTTAGTCAAGCATTGTGAGGGTATGCAGATATTATCTGTTTCAGTTCTCCCGAATTTGCAGCCCCATTGCCAGCTAACTAGGGCTAGGGTCTCATATCTATTTTTCTTCCTTTTCTTAAAAAAAAAAAAAGTACTCCTGCTTGCTCATCATGCACTGATCAGGTCCTAGATGCCATTTCTGAAAAGAAACTACCCAGAGTAATTAAGAACTTCTAACATTGCTTTGTCAAATCTCCCATTAGGTAACATCAAGGAAGTCTGTGCCCCTGCCTGCACTGACCAAATAAACCAGCCTCCCCTAGTTTCTTAGCAGGGAATCTGGATTATGCAGGGCCCAATGTGAACACTCCATATGTCATCGGCCCATTCTGTACCAAATTCAGGGTATACCCTTCTTAAAATGGAGTAAAAAAAAACCTCCCTGCTTCAGATCTGCCTGGAGGATCTGGAACCCTCTGTTCAGACACTGGGAAGATGTGTGGAATGCATGTTGCTGGGCTGCCCACTGCAGCTGCCACTGCCATGCATTGCTCACTCTGAGGTCAGAATATGGCACTCAACTACATTATCAACATTGGGCACCTTGTGCTGACCTCAGATTGAATGAGACATGCCAGTGGTGGGCAGCACTGTAATACAGCCATGCGATCAGCAGCCTAGCATCAGAACTGAGAGCCCCAGGTGAGCTCTGGGCAACTCTAGGGCCAGATTACTTCACACTGCTTACAGAATACCCTTGCCCAGGCAGACACCACCCTAATGATATATTGATCCTCAGTAACTGACAGCTCAATTCACGCTTTCCTTCTAATTTTCCTTTGTCACAAAAGTATGTAGTTCCAGCTTCCCTTGTTCATTTTATTTTAGGTCCATTCTTTCACCCAGACTTTGGGGCTTTAGCATTTAAGTATATACTAGCCCATGGCTTATTTTTCCCCAGTGAGCTACATTTGCATTTCAGAGCATGCAGATTCTTTTTAGCGTGTAGCAACAATTAAGCACAATGGAGGAAAGGAAACTGGGCAAGAACCTCCTGAGAGAAGGACTGAGAGAAGAATTTCAGAGCAGTCTAAAAATGCAATTTAATTTCAGAGCAGTCTTAAATATGCAATTTAATATGCCACTTTCTAAGTACTATCACATAAACATAGTGATGTATCTGTGTCTTAACTTTATTCTCCCTGCAATCCTTCCTCAGAATAAAGGAAATAAATGGAGAAGATGATTGTGTGCAAGAGAAAAATCAATGTCTTAAGGGCTAAAAGGTTGGTGGACTAATACAGTGGTCCCCAACCCCCGGTCCGCGGCCCGGTACTGGTCCGCAGA
>JAIPUX010001880.1:84869456-84883294 GCA_020142125.1 Phrynosoma platyrhinos
TGTTTGCTAATGTACAGTGTGGAGTAGTTTGAGATATTGTGGAGTAGTGATTGTGATTTATAGGGCATATAGTATTTATTTATATATATAGTAGAATAAAGTAGATCTTTTATATAAGACTACTGAGTTGTCTGGTGTCTTGAGGGAAGATACAAGAGCCAGCTGAATCCTGGAGATGTTTGGAGACATCTCAGGAAGAAGAGTGAGAAGGCTTGGAGAGTTTGTCAGGGTCTTCAGCCTATTCTCTGAAACTCTGCTGCTTGGGAAAGAAGCATCAACCACTGATCAAAACTGGTCAGCTCTGCTGCATAACAAGGTGGTGAGTTAGAGCCAGAGGTGAAGAGCTACAACTCCCATCATCCCTGACATCAAAGAGGAAATAGAAACAGTAAAAGAGTTTTCATGCCTAGGATCAAACACTAATCAGGATGGGCACTGCAATCAAGAAATCAGAAGAAGACTAAGAATGGGGAGGGCAGCTATGAAAGAACTATAAAAGGTCCTAGACAACAAAAATACACAACTGAGCATGAAAGTTAGAATCGTAAAAGCACGTTTATTCCCTGTCACCATGTATGGATGTGAGACCTGGACAGTTAAGAAAGAAAATAAGAAGAAAATAAATTCATTTGAGATGCGGTGCTGGAGAACAATGCTGAGGATACTGTAGACAGCCATAAAGACAAACAAAACCTATAATAGATTAAGCAGGAAACCTCCTTGGAAACCAAGAAGCTAAGATGACTAAACTGAGGCTGTTGTACTTTGGTCACATCATGAGGAGGCATGACTCATTGGAAAAAACAATGCCAGAAAAGGTTGCATACTAGATGAATGGACTCTGTTAGGGAGGTCACGCAGTGCAGTGGAAGATAGGGAGTCTTGGAGATGTCTCATCCAAAGGGTCACCATAAGTCAAGACTAGAGATGTAAAATTTCTGGAAATTTTGAAGCCACAGGGGGAAAAACACACATTTCTTTCCATTTTTTTTCTGGGGAGGGATGGAAATTTTCAGAAAAATTGAAAAAATGCAACATTAGCACTTTTTACAGATTGAAAGTCATGCTGTTACTTTAGGAACATAAAATACGACTATGTACAATTTGATTTGGCATAAAATTATCAAAAGTGGTATATTAAAATACAGTGTATTTGAACAATTATTCAATTTACTTTTTTTTTTTAGAAAATTATTTGTAACAAATGGAGTAATAATCTCCTAAACAAAAAATATCTATTGCTGTGCTCCATGGACAGTCACTAGATGCCAATCGGTTATTATTTAAAGTACAGATTAAGAACTCTGAGGAAGATATAGATTTGATCTTCCACCATCACAATGCACCAAATTCTGCCCAAACGACTGTTTCCCATTACTTTGTTGCCTGTTGTTGTTCTGTGCTCTCAGGTCATCTCCAACATGGCAACCTATCATGGGGTTTTCTTAGCAAGGTTTATTCAGAGAGGGTTTCCCAATGCCTTCCTTTGGCTAGTTTTACAAATTGGAAAGATAATATATTGAATACATTACACTTCCATGTACTTCGGGGGGGAATCAGAAGCAGAAGTTTTGACAAGAAAACATCTGAAGCATACATTTATTAAAGGCTTATCATTTATCTCATTCCAATGGACAGCATACTGCAACTATAGGCATTAGGTTAAAAAAACTTTCACATATATTTTGTGAACGTCTTGTTTGTGTGTGTGTGTGTGTGTGTGTTTGAGAGATTGAGAGAGAGAGAGAGATTACATGCAGATGTGTGCTCCTTCAGTCATGTGGCATGATGATTTTATTTCAAACTAGCATTAACCCTTATTTTTTCTAAATGTACCATCTTTAAATAATTGAGAAATCAAAGAAAATGCCAGCCAATGGAATTACTTAACACAGAAATTGATAGAGCATTTTCACAGTGTTTATCATCTTGAAGAAAAAAGAACGATGTATACCAGTTTTAAACACAGCATGAAAACACTGCATTCACAATAAAATAAAAGCTGCAACAGGAGTTGCCTTTTTGCTTTTAGCCCCATGTCTTGGACTAAGATTCCCATCATCAACTACCATGCTGACTGTGGATCATAGAAATTGTAGTTTAGCAAGATCAGAGGGTGCTGGCTTGGAAAAAGCTGATCTAAAAGGATCTGGAAAACAATTCATACATCCATGGTATTCTTATTTGTTGAAGATATAAGCTGCTTCTATCAGAATGTCTAGTCTTCCTTTTTTGGCAATTAATATCACAATTTTGATAATTCACTGTCAGCTTTGTGAAAACATTATTATCTATGTTATATACAGTATTATAAGATAAAAATCCTTAATTTTTTAATATGAAAGCAGTATGTTATCAGTCAGTGTACTTTCTCAAATAATTCACAATGCTTATGGCTTGTTTATGCCTTTAAATTTTTAAATGAAATGGGGTTCACAACAGGAACATCTGTTTCCATATGAACCTGCCCAGCCACTCAGATCTTTCTCAGTCTCTGCTCAGACTGCCTTCCCTATTCTGGGTTTAAGTGGATGACAACATGGAACTGTTCCTTCTCAGTTGTAGCCACATCTCTGGAATTCCATTCATCAAATGCCCTCTTGTAATCACATTTAGGTAGTAAAGCATTTTCATTCTGTTTTTTAAATGAATCAGATTTTATTCTTTCACTGTGGCTGACTGACTTTTCTATTTTGCTTTTTCTTGTTGACATCAAATGTCTGAATGTGTACTTGTTCCTTCAGTACTCTTAAGAAAGAAAGATGAAACGAAGAAGCCTCTTCCATGACCACCACACCAATGCTTATCATTTATCTCATTCCAATGAGTGTACTGAACACTGTTACCTTCCCACTGAGCCACCCTGATTGTTTTAACAGAAGAGTGGGGTATAAATAATAATAATAATAATAATAATAATAATAATAATAATAATAATAATTATTATTAGTGCAAATAACAAGGAAAGACAGCAAGAATTTGAGGGCCAAGGAGAGACAGTTCTGGACTATATATGATGATCAGATATGTAAGGGAAACCTCAAACCTCCTCTTTGAGCATTCAGATTAGAATCCAAATGGGAAAGAATAAGCCTTGAAAAGTTCACCCATCATTTTGAAGTAACTTTCTGAGCCCTCAAAGTTTTGCTTAATTAAGAAGAACTTCACTGTCAAATTACCAAAGACTGCAAAACTTTTTTTAAAAACAGCTATTTCCTCCCCCCCCCCCAACTTTTTTTATATATGTTCTTCACAAGCTTTTTGCAACAATTTTGGGGCAAACTAAAAACCTACTTCCAGTGAGTTAGAAGTATTTCTATTCCCCTCTCAAGTTCTGGACAATTATATGGCCTATCTATATTTATTTCTATTAAATGAGTAGACTTCACTCACTATGACCTTGCCTGTATAGTTTATCGAAGTAGCTCTACTCCAAGTTCAATTGCTATCTAATTTATCTTCTCAAATGTACTTTGCTGTTAATAGAATTTAAAGCATTACTTAAATATATTTACATATCTTTCTTGTTAAGGATATATGCAGATGTATTTGCATATTCATATTAAATATAGGAAGGGATGTGGTGGCTTAGTGGTTAAGACACTAATTCTGATGATCAGATGATCGGAAAGTTGGCAGTTCAAGGCCCAAACTTCCAATCTTCCGATGGGCTGCATGATGGGGTGAGCTTTGTCACCAGTCCCAGCTTCTGCCAGCCTAGCAGTTTGAAAGCATGCAAATACAAGTAGATAAATAGGTAGCACTTGTGTGGGAAGGTAACAGTGTTCAGTGTAGTCATGCTGGCCACTTGACCACCAGAATCATCTTCAGACAACGCTGGCTCTTTGGCTTAGTAACAGAGATGAGCACCGCCCCTACAGTCAATTAAGACTAGATATTCATGTCAAGGGACTACCTTTACCTTTTTATTAAATATAGGAAATGAAGATCTATGAGCCTAAAGAGTCACAGCTTCTTGACAGCAGTGTTTTAACCAGAATTCAGGCTGGAAAAGTTAATGTAACTTTCTACTGTCTAGCTGTGAAAGAAACAGAAGTACAGAGGAGGATCATCAAGCCTAAAGGAAATGGAATATTTGTCACATAAACAAGCGGCTACTCTGCACTTCCATTGCTCCATTACACTGAATGTGGACCCTCAATCCAACATGGTCAATTCAAGAGTCAAAGAGTATTCTCAACTGCAGGCAGAGGTGGGCAACCAGTATTCCTACAGATGCTGGATTATAATCCCAAATGTTGCGCTATAATTCCCATCATCTCTGGCTATTGCCCATGTTTTGTAGGGCTAATGCTTGACCATACCAGTCTTGCCTGCTAGCTGACCTATCTCCATTCTGCTTCGCAAATTTCTGCAGATGTAATTTCTCCTTCTTTCCTCTAAATGTCCCTAGAAGGATTGCTGAGGAACTGTTGTTCTTGCCCTCAGGGGAGCGGGAGAAGATTTTATGACAGTAAAACAAAAGTACAAAACATCAGCAAAGAAAAAACATAAGGGGAACAAGTCTGAAAAAAGTATATCAGCCGATAATGCCATGTGTCAGAACATGATGAACACATCAGTACAATAATTCCCCAAACAGATAGTCTCTCATGCATTTGGGCAAATTATTTCACATGCTTCCTCCACCCTGACTTCTTTCCCACTATGTGTTGTATTGTGTGTCTTTTAGATTGCAAGCCTGAGGGAAGGCACTGTAAGTCTCCTGTTGGTATGCCACTTTGGGCATATTTTTTGGTTCAAGAGTAGGATAAATATTCTTCAAATAAATAAATAAATGATAAATAAATAAATAATACAGCTTCATGTCTTTGTAAGGAAGCAAAACTTCTGGGCTAAATCTGTTCTCCCTCCCTTTTTCATATTTAAATAGCCAGATCAGACTTAGCCTGCCCCTCCATTCTTATATGCCACATTATTTCTTAAGATAGTGCAGAAAGAAATGGGATGAGGCACTATCTTAGCTGCATCCTCACTCCAGTGGAGTATACACTGGTGCCTGCAACTTAATGTGCAGTGGCTCAAATGGTTAAGATGCTGACTCTGTTGATTGCAAGATTAGCAGATTGGCACTTTGAGGCTCAGGTGCCTAGTGATGGAATGAGCTCCCATCACTAGTCCCAGCTTCTGCTAACTTAGCAGTTCGAAAGCATGCAAATGCAAGTATAAATAGGTACCACTTTGGGAAAGTAAACAGCGTTCTGAACAGTCATGCTGGCCACATGACCACAGAGTTATGTTTGATAACGCTGGCTTATTGAAGTAGTAATGGAGAGAAGCACCACCCCCTACAGGCGGACATGACTTAGTAATGGATATGAGCAACGGTTCCTACAGGTGGACATGACTTGATAACATAGGAGATTTTCAGACAGGGGGAAAAGCTGAGAGTAAAAGGCATACTCCTGGCATAACCACGCGATTGTGCTGAAGATTTTCACACAACATCATGCTCATCCAGGACTTATCGAGTGAAGATCTAGGAATGCTCCAGCAACAAACCATTCAAGGTACTTCGCCATGAATAGTTTGTTGCTGGAGCATTCCTAGATCTTTCAGATACGTCCTGGATGAGCATGAGGTTGTGTGAAAATCTTCAGTGCGATCACACGATTATGCCAGGTGTATGCCTTTTACTCCCAGCTTTTTTTCCCCATCTAAAAATCTCCCTTGTCAAAGGGGAATATCTTTGCCTTTACCTTTATGACCTCTATACATATATAAACAATGTTCTTCTATCAGTTTTCTCTTCTCTGTCAGATACAAGGGGTGTGGGATCAGATGTATCTGGCAGATTCATTGCCATGGGACAGCTCTGCAATGTATCAGGGACAGTGACCAGCATTGGGAGAGTTCCTGTACAACTCAGAGAAGCTGCAGAAGCCATAAAACCAAAGAGGAATTTGCTGTCCTCAGAGCGACAAATCCACCAGCATGCATTGTACAGGACTTCCTTCTACAAAGCAAAAAGACAGCACACAAGTATGTGATTCTAAGCATAACCCAAAACATACCAGGGAGGCATGTGCATGTGAAGTGGTTTCCATCGTGTTTTTCTATAACATCCATGCAGGTTCCATTGTTCTGGCAGGAGCTGCTTTGACAGGCATCAAATTCTTCACAGAGACCACCCAAATATTGATCTTCACAGTCACAGAAAAATGTTGCCTAGAACAAAAAAACACTACTATGAATCTTCAAAGCTTCCTTCTAAGCTATGATCTTGATCAAGAAATGAAGCATCCCTAAGGTTAGAGAGTAGTATAGCTGTGGCAAATGACCAATTAAGAGGGTAACAAGATCTCTGGGGGGAAGCTCCTTAAAATACAGATGCTTATGCAAGAAAAGCAGCTTCTGAGCTTTGATTATGACCAATTTAGCATGTTTTCAACATGACACCCTTTCATCTTAGATTAATTACATCATTTTTTAAAAAAGAAGAATCACCCTCCACTCCTGTTTTCATAAGCACAAATAGAGAATGGAATTTAAACTGAAATCTCAAAAAAAAAATGATAGCACAAGATAAAAAAAAACAGCCAACTAATTACTTGGCCATAATTTAGCATTCACGCAACTCAATCCTTCTAAACATTTCCTCAGACAAAAGCCCAGTACTTTTCGTGAAGGTTATTCCCAATAATGTGAGTACATAAAATGTAGCTGATGAATTGTCAGATCTGGGACAAAATATTTTCCTGCTTCAGATGGCAGGAAAAATTACCATCACCCCTCAAGTCAACATGCATAGAACTCAATGTCGACCAAGTTACTTTGGCATCTGAGGCACATAATCCCAAATATATCTCTCCCTCTCTCTAGTAGTGATACAGTAATATAACAGCAACTAACAATTTGCTGCTTTTTCATGACAGTCCAAATCGGCTGCTTGAGGCAGCTACATCACTCTACCTAATGGTAGGGCAAGCTGCCAGAACAGCACACATGCACACACATTCTTCACCTCAGGTTCTAACATTCAAAGAGAATGCTCAAGTATTTTCCTCATGAAGAGTTGTATGAGCTCAATTTGCAAAGGAGGTTCACAGATTTCCCTCCTGA
Source organism: Phrynosoma platyrhinos (assembly GCA_020142125.1). Classification (NCBI taxonomy): domain Eukaryota; kingdom Metazoa; phylum Chordata; class Lepidosauria; order Squamata; family Phrynosomatidae; genus Phrynosoma; species Phrynosoma platyrhinos. Next base: position 84,876,540 of record JAIPUX010001880.1, read on the forward strand.
GTGAACTCTTTTTATGTTACAAGACACAGTGGAGATCAGAAGCAAGAGTCACACTTGCTGGTGGCTGGTGTATCCAGGGCCATGGGAGCAGTGGATCTACAGTCAGCTCTATCCTGCTCTACTTGCAGCTGCTCCATATTGCAGGAGTGTGCTGGACCTTATTCCAGATAGAGATCTAGCCCCTAGAAGAGCTGACCTGTGACCTAAAACAGCATAAACAAGCATAAAACTTTCTGCCCTCACAGCAAAGGATCCACCAGTTACCCCTAGATGCCTGTACTTGATCTTCATTCCATGTTATAACATCTGAAGCTCATATAAGAGTCCCAGGGCTGGAACAGATGGGCAGGAACAAAGTGTTTCCAAAAGTGAATCAAAACCCCACTGCTCACATGTCCCACTCTCAACGCGACCCAAATATTCACAGCCCAACCACATGGTGTGGCTTCAGGCCATGCTGCTGGCTATTTTGTTGTTATTGTTGCTTTCCCACCATGCATGCGGACTATGCACAAACACATCATCTGCAACCTCCAGGTACCTCCCATGCCTGCCCAGATGCCACCCCAATGCATGGTTGCTCCCTTTGATTGCCACAAAGTTGCACATGCAATGCTCCGCCTGTACAGGGCACTGGTGCATCAGTGTGCAACTGACACATTGGCAAAGCACAATCATGGAGGCCTCCCCACATGCCTCCTTCACTCCCCTTCACCTCATGCCCCCCCCCCATTGGACTGTCTGGTTTGTGTATGTTGTCATTACATCCATTGGAGTTGTCACACTTTCACTTTTTTGCATTGCCACAGCCCCACTCTGCTGCCAGGCTGTTTATATGCAGGTGTGAAGATGAACAATTTCTGCCTTGAATCAGACTACCCTGGCTTCTTTTTGCTCTGATTTTTAGTCCTGGAACACAGCTTCAGTACAGTTTCCAGCCACTTTCAAGGTGTGCATCTTCAAAAAGCCCTGTCTTCAAAGTGGCTAAAAACCACTTTATTTTGCCCATCTGTTTCACCTCACCAAAGATAAACCAAAGTACCACAGTAATAAGAACCAAACAGCTTTAAAAGATCATTGGCAAAACTTTCTTTTTTGGCTCCTGGGCCATTTTGACTACTGGGCATTGATTTTACAGTTTCTACTCTTCTGGCTACACAGTGATATTCTTAACTATTAAAATTACTGGAAAGGGGGAGCAGAAACAGAGAGAAGCTTGCCAAGCACTATTTTGTTATTCTAGAAATTATAGTGCATCCTAATACAACTGTTGCAGAAATCTTCACTTGCCAAAGGTTTATAGAAAAATATTGCTAAATACATGGTACTAGCAATGTCCTGCCTTCCTCAAAGAAATTCAAATCACATGTGTGTCCTATATTTTGGGAATATACTTTATTTCTCATTAGAAATGTTTGTATTTTGAAGACAGACAGAAAGAGAAGGCAGTTCCTCTCTGAACTGACATTTAAATGTGTTAAATCCAAATATAAATTCTATTCTTCACTTCTAATTTTAAAAAATCAGTATTTCATTTTCATTTCTTCCACTTAAGAGCAGAGAAGCAGAATATCTTGCTCTTCTGATGTTATTGGATTCCACCTCCCATAGATCTCTCAACTCAGAAGAATTTTGTTTGTGCTGCTCCCACCTTACACAAATTTCTGGATGGGTCTAATGCAAATCCTGCTTGACAGTGTCCTTCAAAAAAAGTACACAGTGGATGATCTTAATGCATACAGTGTATGAAACATAATTAATTATAATCAGGTAGGGAGGAAAAAACAAGCAATACACTGTGAGCTGGATCCAAGGGAAATCAGTCACACATTCAATCCAAGCACCTCAGTGGTTTCAACAGCACTGAAATGAGGTTAATTTTCTTTTAATCGAATTGCATTTCCTGGGTTATATTACATTTATAGAATCTAAAGGCACAATCCATCTAGGAAGCTTTCCCAAATAAGACACACTGAGGTGAATGAGAGTGCAAAAACAACAGCACTTTACTGCACAGAATTTTCCCAGCAGGTTTTGTCCTCCTGGCCTAGAAACAATTCTAGGTTACTATTAATAACACTGTTATGATCCTCACTGTATTTTGGAGAAACTATTGAAGACATGTGAAGATTACATTCTTAATCTTGTAGATTAAACCTATGATCAGTGCTATAATAAGTATTCCATCTGATGAAGAAACTCTTTCAGGTATTCTGTTTCTGAAACATCTGAGTTCTCTATCACAAAGCTACCAAAGTCATCCCTTTACAAGAGGAATGGCAATGGTTTTTCTTGCTTCTTTCCAGTAGGAGCATGATGAGAACTGGGATGGAGGGGACAGAGCTGTGTTGGATCTCCTACTCACTCATGTTTAGGTCCTATTGAAAAACCTGAATAGGGGTAATTGTACATTTGTAACTGCACACCACTTCTAAGCTAATGAAATCGATATTATTAATGGCAGGTTTCAGATTAATATAGCAAGCACAACATTAGCTTTTTCCCCTGGATTAGGGGGGAAAGGTGATGAAAAAATACAAGTTTTTAATTAATCTTCCCATTAATGATCCTAAGTCTGAAATTCCAACCCTGAAGGATATGAAGACAGTGAAGGGCTTTGATTAGCTGGCATCATTTAAATATGAAATAGATATGATCTTCACAATTGGGGGTCTTTTGAAAAAAAAAATGCTAGTTATGCATTTACAGTTAAATTAGAAGCCTCCACCCACAGCATTGATTAGTTAATTCACAATTCATCTGCCACTCCAACCACTGCTTATTCATCCTTATTACTTCACTCACCTGTTCTGGTTGCCAGCTTACTCTGCTGAAGTGACACCGCAGAAAGGAGAATCCTCCTCTAGATCAATACACCCTACATCTTCAAGCAGGACTCCCAGTAGAGCTGCTGTCTCCTCATCTTTTCCAGTAGGGTACAGATGAGAGTAAGCAAAACTTGCTCAGTCAGGAACCTGAAGAGCTCTCAAACAGGACTTCCTAAAATTGCAGCTCCCTCTATACTACTGCTTCTTAAAGCATCTGATATAGAGGAATGGCAATTCCCTCACCTTATGTGCCAGGGGCAGGTACCATATTTGAGCCAACTGACTACAGCTGTTTCTTTTTCCCCTTGGAAACTCTTCAAGGATTGGCAGCTGATGGCTCATGGAGGGGCACCAGTCCACAGACCACCACTTTGAGTAGCACTGCTACTCAAAAGAAGTAATCAAAAAAAGTGAGAAGTAAAGGTAGGTGGGAGGGAGTAAGAGTGGAAATAACCTTTACATTTTGGGCTGCAGCCCTCCCATATGTTGGCTTACAGAACCCAATATTCTTCCCAGAGCCACTGCAATCCTTAGGCTGAAAAAGATTCCCCATTTGCACTGGAGCCTAGACCTAGCACTCCTATGTTTCCTCCTTTGTGCATCCACTTTCTTTCTGGTGATTCTACACAACCCAACTCATATTTTCTAGCTCTACTTTTTCTTTATTTCCTTTCTTCAGGTCTATGACTATGCCATCTACTCTTTCTTCAGTTTCCTGCTCTTCCATAACTTTATGTAATATTCCTCCTCCTGACAGTGATGCAGAATATCTGATCACTATTCCTTGAGAAGGAAAAGGCAATTCTTTTCTCATCAAAGGGAGATAGCCAACAATACTATTGCTGATATACTACTACACAAACATTTAACACATTGAACATAACTGGATTTAAAAGTGAGAATATGCTGCCAAATTGGCAGTGATCTTTCATGTTTCTTTGGTCCTGCCAAAGCACAAACCATGAAAGATAGAAAAAAAGCTTCTTATTTGCAAAAATAGGGAAGTCTCCAGCTTTGTATATTAATTTAATCTGAGTGACAAGAGTCAATAGGCAACACATTAAGGGCTCATTCCCACTTGCATTTAAACCGGTTTGCAACTCGCATAGACATGTGGTTGCTGAATTGATTCATACCGATGCATAGTTCCCACTATTGGAAGTGAATTATTTCATTATTCCATGCATTTGTGTCTTTTTAACATGATTGTGGTTCACACTAGATTTGTGCTGCCACAAAATACATGCTCAGTATTGAATGAAATCAATCCATCCCAGCCTTTTTTTCAAAAAATGTCAATCATATGATGCACATCTACACATCATCAGTGACGCAACCAGGAGACCCATTACTCGCTCTAGAGAACTCACAGAAATGCGAGTGATCACAAAATCTGTAATTTAATCTTTTTTTAAAAAAAAACCCTACGCTAACCCCCCCTCCACAAGGAAAGCACCCCCAGAGTTGTCCTACCTCTTGAAAATATTCCGGCACAACCGGGGGGGGGGAATGCAAAAACAACTGGATCAGGACCAGTGAGGTTTACAGGGACCACTTGGCAATGTTTAAAATCTAAAATCAAAAGCCTCCACAGTAGTCAAAAGACAGCACCAAGGCATAGCTGAGAGGGGAGGGAAATGGCGGATTTCCCAAAACCTGGTGTAGGATGGGTTACACCCTCTGCCAACCCTCTGCCATATAGTCCCTCCCCTCCACTGTCATGCAATTGAGAGCCAAACATCATTTACATTTGTTGAACATGCTTGCAAAATTATTCTTTTCAAAAGAACCACCAAAAGATCCATCTTCAAAAAATGCAATTCTTTTGCATTTGCCTCGCTTCACCTCAATTCTTCATGATTCAGACCAAATGCAGACAGGTTTGAAATCATTTCTAGTGTGAACAAGGCACATATAAAACAATCAACAAATTGGCTTAAATCATAGTGGGACTGAGCCCTAAATTAGACAAGCCATTACTGTTTATAAGACTAAGGCCCAGTCCTAAGACTCAACAGAGTAGGATGGAACATCAGTGTAAATAACTTTCATTAAATGGCCTTATACATCTAACATTAAATGGGACTAAGCTTGGATTTTAACATTTTACAGCAGCAATATATTTGTTTGTTTGTATGTTTGATTTATATCCCACCTTTCTCCAAAATGGAATTCAAGGCAGCTTGCAATAATATAAAAAGGATACAACTAAAACATTGATTACTAAAGGTTAAAGAAGAATTAAATAGTTTTAAATCTTAACAGTTAAAAACTCAACATAGTTTTAAAAGTTTCAATAAAAAACTAAAAATATTAAATATTAAAATGTTAATAAAATAAAATACAAATATTAAAATGTCAATAAAATATTAAAATATTAAAACATTAAAAACAGCAAACCAATTACAATTCCATTCACACACACACTACATAAGTAAAATTCACACTTCAAAAGCCAGTTTAAGAATGTCTTCATTAAATATTAGAAGTATTTATTTTTGCTGTATATTTGTGTTTGCTTGGGGCTCTGCCCTGAATGTATTGAAATAATTTTATTGATGGGGGGGGGGGTAATTTAGAAACTTCTTATATCACTATTCCCTCAACAATTTCATCTTTTGCATATATGTGTCTACTGGCAACTGCAGAATAAAAAGTGCTAGACCTTTGATCTATAGCAGAGAAGCTCCTGAAACCTGGAGTATCTGGATCCAAACATGAATACCTCGAGCACTCTGTTATGTTTAAAACCAGTTCATCTTATTACAGAGACAGAAGGCAACTTTGAATCAAAAGCCCTTACAGAGGTACCTCTGAAGTTGTAAAACTTCAGAGATGTTCAGATTTGAGGTTTGGACTCAGGCACCCATTCAATCTGAGCAATACAAACAGAACTGGAAATTCATTTCATGAGAAAAGATAATAGCAATAGTAGTTTAATACCAGGAAAATGTTGGCCAGAACTATACAGTAACTTGTTGCACTGTTGCTTAAAATGTAACATGAGTATTTAATCTTTTTTGCTATGAGAACAGCTAGGACAACATATTCTAATGTCTGATTTTCCTTTTCTCTACCACAGCTCTGTATCATTGTAGTTCCAACCTCATTAACAGGATTATTTTTTCGGCTTGGTATCATGACACTCTCTCCAATTTATAAGATATGTGATAATAACAGAGACATAAAATACAAAAGAAAGAAAGTCCACCTCTAAGGTCCTAGATTTGTCGTAATGCTTCTCATGCTTCAGACAAAAGCAAAGGAAGCAGCAGCCACACTGACTTCAATTGTGCACATATTGTCCTTACATGGGTTAAGTGTACAAGCCCCTTTTGTAGCTAACATTATTATTAATAATTCTATTAACAATAGCTATAAAGAAAATATGCAGCACAATGACAGAGGAGCAATACAGCTTGGTGATAACCATATATTTAATATTCAGATGATTCCCAAGATCATAAGATCCCTGGCATCTTTAGAAGATTCAGGCTTAGGCAACTCATGGTCCTTGGTTCACAGGGTTCCTCCCACCCCACTGACATTAATGCAGGTCCCTGTCCCATCTAATGCTGCATCATTGAATTTCCTTGGTGTGGTGGAAGCAACAACAACAACAAGAAGACATGTATCTTATTTTAAAGTAAAATTATGACCCTTTTGCCAGTTGCCCCAGCAGCCAATTTTTAAACTGAAGCCAACTTTTCTGACAATGTACCACTAGGACTAGGACTGTACAGTGTTGTGGTAGGTCTCTTAATAGGTTTGGAAGGAACCGCATGCACCCCTGTCCTTGAAGGTCACTTAATCCTGCATTAAATGAATCAAATCGGCTCCTTCCAATTCAAGAATTCTTTGGTGATAACCATATATTTAATTTGATTTATGGATTTCATTCATATATTTTTTATGATAAATTTAAGG
>JAIPUX010001880.1:84883394-84897732 GCA_020142125.1 Phrynosoma platyrhinos
TGTGTTATTTGTTTTTAAATTCTTTAATAAACTTTATTAAAAAAAAAATTTAAAAAAAATATCCTGCATTAAATGATCAAGTATAACATGCAGAAAAGACCACTGCTGGCAGACCCTGGGTAGCAGCTGTCAGCAAGAGGAGACATTACTTGGGAAGCTTGGGTCAGCTTTGACTGGCCTGCCTACTACAACCTTTCCTAGACAAAAAGAATCTGCCCTCAATGGTTCATGAACTGCAAACATATTGATTAGACTACTACAAAGTGATTATGTGGTGCTGCCCTTGAAGATGATGCAGAAGCTTCAGCAATTCCAATGGATAGCAACTAGACTGATGATAAAAAACATTTTACAGAAACCATATGCCACTCCTTTTATAGGAATTGCACTGGCTGCCAATACATCCCCAGTCTAAATTCAGGATGCAAGTGGTGACATTTAAATGGCTTTGGACTTTGACTTTGAAGGAGCAGACGTAATGCACTAAGCAAGGATATGGGAGTTATTGTATGTGACTCTACTGACACTGATGCTAGTTCTATTCCAGTGATATTGTAGTAAAAAAGAACTGAAAAGCATGTCAAAAACAGGAAACAGTATGGAGCAAAGCTCCATCTCAGCGCACGTAGAGCCTATCTCCTTACATTTTTCTGCTCACTCTATTCCAGCAACCAAATTAAAAACATGGTTTTCTGATCAAAGATCTAAATGATTTTGGTTCTAAATGATTTTGTCTAAATTTACACTGACAGATGGTTTAAAACAGGCTTAGTGTGTAAACAGGCCAACTCATGTGACAACACAATACTGTTCTCTAACAGAAAGGAACAGCAGGGGCTCAGCTCAGATAGAACAACCAAGGGCTGCCATATTGGCTGCCTGAGATGTCAATTCACTGTGCCTAAAGACAAGGCAGAAGCCAGTATAATGTAGTGGTTTGAGCATTGGGCTATGACTCTGGAGATCAGGGTTCAGTTTCCCACTTGTGCATAAAACCCCACTGGGTGACCAAGGGCAAGTCAACCTCAGAGGATGGCAATGGCACACACCCCTCCAAAGAAACTTGCCAAGAAAACCCTAGGCTAGGTTCACCTTAGGGTTGCCATAAATCAAAAAAGACTTGGAGGCACACAACAACAACAAAGATATGACCCTCCCTGACTAGGCATATTATGAACAGAACAATCCAAAATAGAACTGAGGCCCAATTCTTTGCGTTCACACTCCAAAGTAAGGGGTGAAACAGACTGTCCCATGCCACGGCACCAATCCTCCCTTTTGCAGCCCCGAAAAGAGTGGCAAATGCTGCTCCTTTTAGGGGTGGCAAAAGGCAGCCCTAAGAGCTGGTGCTGCAGTTCTTCTGTGCCCTTTTGGCACAGCGTGTTTAAACACTGCACCAGGAAGGCGCCCTGACGCCGTGCGTACAGCTGCGTGGTGTCAGGAAAGCATCAGGGTGGGGTTGGGGCAGCCGGCATGTGGCTGCCCCATCCCAACTCTACCCCTAGACCAGCCCTTTGGGCCAGTCTGCAATGGCCCTAACTCAACTTAAAGAAAGCTCATTGTCCCAGCTTCTTTCTTTCAGTTAGTCTGAAACGTGCTACAAGGTCCCTTTGCATACTGATTTTCCAGATTAACACAATTATGTCTTTGAATTCTGCCACCATAATATTCCCTTACTTACTCTAGGCCTAACTGTGCACTAAATTATAACCAGAGTTCAATGGCCAACCACAGATCAGCTAAGCAACAACAGTTCATGATTCCATTCACACAGGCTACAAACATTATCACTTAGCTGGGAATAAGATCCATTGAACTCAATGAGTAGCCATATATTGTATTTTTGTATATTGCATCACTGATACTTCATCTTCACCGCCATGTATTCATTCTAACTGAAGCTAAGGATTACAGCAAATATATCAGAGAAAAACAAAGAAGACAGTATAGATCAATATATCACACTAGCTTAAAACTCAGCCTCTACAGTCCTCCCTACAAGGTAATAGTGGTGCTTTTGTTGAAAGATGATATATGGTAACAATTCATTATAAAATGGAAAGAACAATTTGTTCCTAAGAAAATATTGACAACGAAACATGTCTCAACACTTCCAGGGGGAAAATTCAGACAGATAATAGTACTGGCATTCAGAGAAGTTATTATGCAGAGATGACTAGGTCTCATTAGTCATTATTAGTATGCCATTGTAATTTTTCTCTCATCACACAGTTACATTTTTGGTGACATGTATTCATTTATCTGAAGAGTACAGAATTAACAAGACTATGGATTGTCATAATTCCTATCAAAATGTCACCTGAACAGCTTTTAACAAATAACTTGAATATTTATAGATCTTTTAGAAGTATTTAGGTACCACTATCCTTTATATCTATTTTTTAAACACAGGGAACCTATTTGACACAATTTTCTTGGGGGAAATGGAGTAGCTGTGTTAGGCTGTTGCAGAAAAACAACAAATCTAGTGACACATTAAAGACAAATAAATTTATATGGATTAGGATTTCATGGATGTGTGTTTCCTCAGATGCACTTAATCAGATGTACATCTGAAAGAGAGGCTCAAAAATGTGATCCCCCTCTCCTCAAGTACCAAAGCAAGTACAACCTCAGTATGTAGGTTCATCTCAAGCCAGGGCTTCTGTCAAACCTACTTCATACCCTCCAAATTCCCCATCTTTCCTTGCACACCCCAAAACAAGCTTGAGTGCTTCATCAGCTAAGCTTATTTTATGCTTTTGTTATTTCCAAAGCAGTGTCCTTATCGGTATAATTGTGTTTTGCTGATGGCCAGCAAGGGGAAGTGGACAGAATGTTTCTCAAATATTACTCTGTACAGTTGTTCATGATTGAGATAATTAACACTATTCACGCTGAAGTCACCACAAATCAGGTTTCAAGAAGATAAATGGTTTTCAGTTGACACATCTGCTGATGCTCCTTTCACATCTGCCCCAAGCTGAAGCTGAAATTAATTTCAAGGTCTTCACATGGAATTGTTAGTAGCAGAGCTGTGTCAAGTCCTTATGGGTTCAGCTCCAGTGAGACTTTTCTGGAAAGGAAAAAAAAAAAAAAAGCTCTCTTCCAAAACTAACATTAGTAGCAATAGTCCACTCTGCAAACATTTAAAATATTGACTTAAAAACCATTTTTCTCTACCAGAACTACATGTTATATTAAATTCATTGCTGTCACAGAAATTCAGTTATGTCTTCTGTAGAACTTCCCAAGAAAGCGATGCCAGTTTTGACTGAATAATATGACCTGGAGAAATTCTTATTCCAGACTCATCATTATGGCTTTGGGGACACTGTAAAAGATAGTCAGGGTAATTTATTACCTGTATTTGATGTTATCGTTGATATTTTAAAGTAACTCATTGCTATTACTTGCTGCTGAAAGAGTAACATTTTTTTAAAAAAATGTTGTGTGCCTTCATATCATTTCTGACTTATGGCAACCTTAAGGTGAACCTATCACTGGGTTTTCTTAGCAGGATTTGTTCAGAGAAGCTATGCAACTGCCGCCTTCTGAGGCTGAGAAATTGTGGATTTGTCCAAGATCACCCAGTGGGTGAATGGGGATTTGAACTCTGCTCTCCAAAAGTCCTAGTCCAACACTCAAACAATTACACCACAATGGCTCTATTTTTATATGTTACTTTTTAGCTAATTCTTACAGTGAGCAAATATTTCCTCACATGACTCCCTCACTGTAAAATATTAAGAGTAACAAACATTACTTACTATACCTTAAAAGTAACAAAATGTTGTTTCCAACATTTGCTATTTAATAAATTAAAAAAAATAGGTCCCAGATTACCCCCAAAAGGAACATGTAACTGGTCATACAAATGCCTGTAATTAATTATTCATAATGAATTATGTATATCTAAACTCTGGTGAAAACAGGCGCCCCATGGAGGCACCAAGCAATGATCTATCAGCATGAAGGAACAATCAACACTACTTTGGTTGAAGCTATAGGCTCCAAAGGAGGATAGCAGTGGCAACTGGTGGCTTCCAAGCCAGTGGGCCAGTGACCCTTTTCCAGGCTTTAATGCAGGGATGGGTAACTGCAGAGGGTGTGCGGGGCATTTTTCACCTGTGTGTCCTAAATCAGGTGACACCAGCACAGCAAACATGACCAGAAGTGATGTCATATCACAAATTCCATCTGATTTGGGTTGAGGTTCTACATTTTAAAGGTACTTGGGGTTTATTGGGACAAAACTTTGTGTTTAAAGTTGTTTTTAGCCACTGGGAGTTTGGGAGCAAAAAAACATTGTTTTAAAATTGGAGGTTTTTTAGGGACTGCAAACTGGAGCCCTGGGGGGCCACATGCAGCTCTGAGGCTCCACTTTCCTCACCCGTGTGCTGCATCTATTGGGGATGGGCTTGAACACTTCCAATAGCTCCAAGACTATTCAGATGAAAAACCTGGAGTGGCTTTAACACTCTACAGACATGAAAGCCAACAGACTCTACTGCTTTTTCACTTTCTAGTGTCTTTCTAACTGAAGTGTTTTGTTGTTGTTCTGTGCCTTCAAATAGTTTCTGATGTATTGCAACCCTAAGACCATAGGGGTTCTTGGCAAGGTTTGTTCAGAGATGGTTTGCCATTGCCTTCCCCCTGATGCTGAGAGCATGTGACTTGCCCCGGCCACGCAGTGGGTTTCATGGCTGGGGAATCAAACCCTGGTTTCCAGAGTTGTGGTCCAACACTCAAACCACTATGTCATGCTGGTTTACTGTAACTCAAATTACAGGCTGCCGACAAAGCTGTAGAAGGGTAAAGTGAAGTGTAAACAGTATGTTAGTCTGTAAAACCAGTATGTAGAGAGATCATGTAGAACCTTTGAGACTAAATGAAAGAAAGAGATTGGCAGCATGAGATTTCATAGACTACAGTCTACTTCCTCAGATGCATATGAAAGCTCATGCTGCCAACTTCTTTCTTTCAGTTAGTCTCAAAGGTGTTACAAGCTCTCTCTACATACTGGTTCTACAGACTACATGGCTGTATCTTTGAAGGGTGAATAGTATCTTATAACACCTTTGAACCAAAATGGTAAAGATCATAAGCACACAACTAATCTTTGTGTTGGCAGTGGAAGTACCAGCTACAGCCCTCGATACTGTTTTTTTCATGGCAAAATTGCCTTGAATTTTTCTTTTTCAAGAACATGCTTTTGCATAATAGATTATACAAACACTAGGATTGCTAAATGAAATCAAACAGCAAACTTCAAAGAGCATAGCAAAAAGTTTAAGATTTTTTTAAAAAGTTCTCCAACTATGCCAAAAGGGCAAGGAAAAGAACCCAATCCTATGGCTGATTCACCTTAAGCATCCAATTTTGACAGCAGGTTGCTGTTATCTGTAGGTGAGCATTTCTGAACAGCTCTCACCCCAGGTGAAGAAAATAGTGGCAAAAAAATTTCATGCCTAATTAAACTTGCATTTCCCACAGGCCAACTGATTAAACTACAGCATTTACAGCAGTTGGGAGTCAAATTTTCTTGGCTTAAGTTCCATCCATGCAACTAATAGACTAAAGAATATAGTGGAAACAAGGAAGAATTTGGGGGAACATTATTAAGGAAAAAAGATTCCCACCAAAATTATATGTTCAACACAAGGTTTTGAGAATTTGTGTTTGATGGGAAGGTCTGCTGATAGACTGAAAAATCCATTTGCAGAAATTATAATCTTTGACCAAGTATGTCTAAATGGTTGAGCTATCATTTAAACATACTTGTTAAAAGATTATGAACAAGATGTTGTTTTGAAATCATGGGGTATTTTCAACTATAGTCATTCTACTCATATACCCAGAACTTTGCTAATAACAGTTTGTCTAGGGCAGGGGTAGGCAACCTTTTTGAGCTGGGGGCCAGGTTGCTGTCCCTCAGACAATTGGGGGGCTGAAGCACCAAAAATAAATAAATAAATAAATAAATAAATAAATAAATAAAAATAAAACATTTAAAAAAATAAAAAAAATATGCATGCACATTCTCTCAGCCCCAGTAAAGCCATGGCAAACCCCCTGTGGAGATTTTGCCAAGAAAACTCCAAGAACAAGTAATAATAACAATAATCAATATCATCATGGCGGGCGGGCGGCGGTGGCGGCGGCAGGGCTGGCCTGGGGCCGGCCCAAAGGCCTTGGTGGGCTGCATCCGGCCCCTGGGCCTTAGGTTGCCTACCCCTGGTCTAGGGTTTTGGATTTAATTCTTAAAAAATAAAAATAGATATTGGAAATAAAATATCAGATATATGTAGTCTATTCTCGGAATTCTCTACCTCTCCCTTTCTCTCTGTATAAATGATTACATTTGTAAGCTTGATCATATGATCAGTTTCAATGATAAAAAAGAGGTGTTTAATTTTATCCCACAAATTTTGTATCTAGGCACTGAAGCATCAATTTAATCAAATAATTTGCCACTAGAAATTATTGTGTGATCCTATGCATATTCCATGAATTCCCAGAAAAGGGAGTATGTAACACTTGGCATGCTCATTCTCACAAACATGTGAAGAGTAAGATCAGATTGAAATTTCCAAATCCAAAGTGGCAGATGTCCTTGTAAATGCCACATGATGAATCTGTCTCTGTTTTCTATGCTTTTTTATCCAAATACTTCCAGATTTCTATTTGTCATCCCAGTCACTAATAAATGTTGACACTAAAGGCTAAACAACCTCTGAAATTCTAACAGTTACAATCCTGATGGCAAGGTCACTGTAAAGAAGTCTGAAGTCTGCAATCTCCCGCTGTGCCAGGAATTCTCACTGAACACCTCTATGTGACACGAGCAGTAATGAAAGCACCTTCTTTCTGTTTCAATGATGAAAGGAATGCTGATGGCACTGAAAATTTATCTGACTTGATTAAGTCTTATCAACCGAACTGTGAAATGTCTGGGAACAGAAATAGGTCTGACTGAAACACACAAAACAGTACCAGCAAGTGTAACATATAACCACATTCCAAGTAACAGAGGGCCACCCAACTCACCAGGCCGGTCTGGTTGCTGCTGCAGGGGAAGAAGCCTCCGTCTGGCATGGCAGCCCAGTTCCAGTAAAGCCCTGGCAGGCCTTGTGCTGGGCTAGCTGGGCCGGGATTAGTCAGAGGGGTCAAGGAAGGTGGTACTTCTTCCCCGGCACCAGGACCACAATTCCCAGAGGGTGCCAGGGGGTGGAAGTGCCACCTGATTGGGCAGCGCTGCAGGCAGGCAGTGCCTGTGGTTGGTACAGGGGCTGGAGAGAGGCAGACCTTCTATCCCTCCCAGCCCGATTAGTCCGTGGGCCTACAAAAGGCCATATGGCGCTCATACCCAGCACCATTCTAGCTCGGCTCTTCCCACCCTCCCCTCCTTTAATTGGAAAAAGGGGCTATGCTGTCACAACTTTTCAGGGGGTGGTACCTGGTGGGCATGGTTTCCAGGGCTGTGTAGCACTGGATCAGGAGTCCATCAGGGACCCGAGGGTGCTGGAAGTGTTGTGGTGTTGCCATTGTGAGGCCAACACCAATTCAGCTTCCCCCGGTGACAAGGAGCAGAGATGCAAATATGCAATCAGCTGGTTACCTGACATGCAGATGGGCATTTAACCAGTCACCCCCTTTGTCATCCCAAAGCTTGGCCATGACCAAACAAATGGATTCATCGATCAATCAGGGATTAATTGATGACAGATCCAGACCTCGTGCTTTGTGGGCCAATCCTACATTACAGCTGTTGTCAATAAATTTGTGGCCTTTTCCTTCCAATTGAGATGTGTTGTGGTCATTCTTGTGTTGACTCCTCAAATACCAATAATGTTTTCTACAGATACAATGAAAAGAGTGGCAAATTTCCTTCAAAGTGACTTCAAAAGCAAGCATATAAACAGATAATCTCATCAAAAATAATGAAACTCTTGGGTCGGCAGGTTCAGGAAATCAGGGTGCTGAAATTGCAGGACCATTGAATGACAACATGAAAGGGAAGTCAATAATCACCCTTGACAGGTCATACTATAGTTGGATTTTATACATGTATCTACATAAACACAGATTCAACTTTTCCCCCTTATGTTCAGAGCATAATAGATTTTACATCTACTCCAGGCAAATTGTTTCATTACCTAAGGGTTTCTGGGTTATCCATCTCAATATGCCATGCTGTGTTAGAAATCTATTGAATCTATTTTGTTCTATGAACAAAATTTGACATTTGTGAAAAATAGCTTTGCAGTCCTAAATGGGGCTGAGGGTGCAAAGTGGCAGATAATCCACCACTTTCAGATCTCTGCTGGTTCACACTTGCACTGGTCAAAGTGGGAGGTGTGTGCGTAGGAGGTGTTTTCCATCTACCATGTCCTACATTTGCATACCTATGCAAAACTATTATTATTACCACCTTATTGGTTATAAATAGTGAGGGAAATCATATCAGATCTGGGCTGGTACAGAAGGGAATGTAATCCTCAGACTCTTCCAGAAAATGAAAAGCTTTTGAGTCCACCAAAAACAAACATCCATCTTATCCCTGTCCTGTTCAAAAAATGTCCTTTTCCAAGAGCTAATACTAGTTACTGCCATGGATGATTTTCACCCAAACAGTATTCCACTGGCACAACTGGGTCTTCTGGGTGGACAAACACATTCTACACAATTGGAGCTCCTCTTCATCAGTGAAGGAATGGTTAGAGTTAGCAACCTTTGCATGCTTGTATGTACTTATTGGTAAATTGCATATTACTCTCTAGGATAGGGGTGGGAAGCTGCAAAGGGGGCAGCAATGACTTTTGGCCCCTCCATCCTCCAGCAGCCACAGCACTAAAGCCACCAGATCCCCTAAAAATTGTAAAATAATTTTTCTGGACGATTTTTTTTCATCTCCAACCCCCCATGACTGCAAAACAGCAGTTTCTCCTAAAGCCCCCTACTCTAACCTTCAGCCATTTTCTTTTCTCTTTCTCTCTTACCTTGACTAAACAATATGATTATGCAAACTAATTTGTAAATAAATGTATATGTTTTGCTTTATATGTGTTTTGCTTTATATGTGTTTGCTTCTTTCTCTGCTAGACCTTATGAGTGGGTGAGAGGGTGGAGTGGCGTGGGACTGGTTGTTGCTCAGCTTCTGTCTTGCCCATTTGATAACTCTGCTAGAGATCCAGTAACGTATGAGGGGGTATCATAAAGTTTTAATTATCACCTTTAAAATTTGTTTACAAAGTTTGTTTTTACTTGTAGTTGTTAACTTATCTCTATGTAGGCACCATCCAGATTTACACATTTTCCCCCCAGCATTTCTTGACCTTCCGAATACTGTTATTGTAGAAATCTGCAGATTGCACCTTAAACCATTCTTCCACTTCATGAATGATGTCATCTATGTTGTCAAATTGGTGACCCCGCAATGGATTTTTCATTTTTGGGGAAAGAAAAAGTCACTTGGTGATTATGACACTGACAAAATTTCATCAATATACCATAATAACTTCTAGGTGATAATTATTCCTTTACAATACCCCCTCATACTTCTCCATCTTACACTTTAGCCACTTCTGGCACAACCTGTAACAAAACAATGAGTTGATTTTCTCAGCATCATGTACTTAGGGACCAATGATGACACTGGCAAAATTTCATCAATATACCGTTACTTCCAGGTTATAATTATTACTTTATGATACCCCCTCGTATATCATATTTTTTCAACAGGAATATTTGTCCATGCTCTTAATCCCTTCTAGGCAGCTTTTCTGGTATTAGGATTTCTCTGTAAGCTTTTAAAATAAGGAAGTGGAATTTGTAACAGGAAGAAACGTCTGATTTTTAATAATAATGAAATCCTATACATGCTAAATTAGGACTAAGTCCCAGTGAACAAAGTGGAACTTATGTCTCAGAAAACATACATGGTGCTGTAACTGTCTTGATTTATTTCTACAGGACTATAGAGAAGATTTTAACGAGTTTTTTTGCTTCTGACCTTTTACTTGTAAATTCCTTCAAAAAAAAAGATGTCTTACAAGAATCTGAAAGATACAGACCACATAACAGCAGATGCAAAATCAATAAAACACTTTTCTATTAGCACTAAAATATGATTACTGACATATTACTTTAAAAAGTATTTTTGCTTACAAAAAGAGCCACCTCAAATTGAAGGCAATTTATTTAACACACTGTTTTTTCACAGTTATTTGGAACCAGAAATGAAAAAGGAGGTACCTAAAACCTAAATGATACATTATCCAGCAATGTACTTTCCAGTGTTCAAGATCCATCTACAGTGTTTAACACACAAGTACATCGTGCTCTGCAAAGGTCCCCAGAAATGTAGATCAAAAATTCTTCAGCAGGTTTTATTTTGTCTTGATGAGAGAAAGTGAGAATTCAGGATGACTAGCCTATTAATTGATCCTTCAGTGCTCTCCCTAAATTGCCTCAGTCAGTTTTTGTCCCTGCTATGGGTTAGCTTTAATTACTAGTTTCTTTTCTTTTCTTTCTTTCTTTCTTTCTTTCTTTCTTTCTTTCTTTCTTTCTTATTTTTTTCCTGATTTTTAAAATATTTTACACTGCTCTTCAAAAATATTGCTGCTCTTCAAAAAGGCAAAAAACCAACAACCCACAAAACAACCCACTGCTCTTCAAAAAGGTAGAGCAGGGAATCATCATAACCTTGATTAGCAAATTACACAATGATTCAGAAGATACAATGGTACTGTATCTTAACCTTAATATCAACAGAGTCACATATGCACAATAAACCAGCAGTTATTAGAGATGAACACATAACATTGCAACCAATGGCCTTTTCCTCCATTGTAAAGCTTCTGAATATTCATCTCAACTGTATAGGTCCCTATATTGATCCAGTCTTCTTTGCTAAGATCCTACTGAGGACCAGGTAAGACATCACAAAGCATCAAAAGAGTCCTAAGTAAAAAAAGAAAAAGTTCTACTGACGTCACATCCCACTAATGGGAGATGACTAATTCTACTAGTTCCAACTTCAGAGCCTGCATCTTTATAGGAAGGACTCAGTTTGGCCAAGGTCAGAGTTGTCAAAAATCCTGCAGGCAGCAGTTTTCTCACAATAGCTGCTGTCTTGGCTGACTTTCAGTGGCGCCCACTAAGACATCCACTACTTGCTGCCACTGCCTGTCAACTAGTGTCTGCCTTCTGTGTGTCTCCTTAAGTTTCACATGGCCAAGACAGGATAAAACAACCACTCCAGATTGAGAATACAATGGTTCTTCTTCTTACCTCCGATGTTTTTGTGATGCATTTTCCTTTCCCTGAACACTGAAGGTCATCTGGCTTGCTTCCTCCAGGCAAGCACGTGCTGACTTTTACTATCACCGTCAAGCGTAAAGCCACAATGCATTTGGCAATGGAATCATTCACAAAACCTGAGGAAATAGAATATTGTTATTGCTGTTGCTGTTATGATTTGGGGTTTTCTAGCCATACTTTGTTTTAGTTTGTTGTAAACTGCCTTGAGACATGTGCTGGATATAAATCTGAGAGATACAGTTAATTCTCTTCCTGGCTTAAATTCCACCCAAACATCTACTAGCCAAAAAAGGAAGAGCACAAATGGATATTTTACCTCCAGATTTTCACACTATCTGGCAAATAAATCTTGTAGGTGTCGGAGGGACTGGCTATACCATTTAAGCTAAGAAAAATGTTTATGGGTTGGTTTCAGTGCCGTCACCATGACTCAGTTCATATCTGAGATAGCCACAGCTGTTTTTAAACAAAAGGAAAAGGTTTAAGATCAAGGCTTGTTATCTCCTATAGCATGTCTAGTTTAGTTCGTACAGAAAATACAAAGTTCAAAAATCCCGCATCAGTCTGGATCAGTATGCAAAGGGGTCTTGTAGCACCTTTGTGACTAAATGAGCAACAGAAAGAAGTCGGTAGCATAAAATTCATTGACTTAAGCCTACCTCCTCAGATGCATGGGGTGAAGTATCTAGGAAAAGATAGGCAGATTTTCTATGTGAATAGCAACAGAAATGCAAAACTTGTGATGAGGTTACAAGTTCAGTTTTAATGGTCACTGGGGGACAAAGGAGAGATGTTGGCCATGTAATGTGCCAGGAAAGTTTTGTCTCTGTTCAACCTACTGTTGATGAATTGGAGTTTGTAGATATATTCCAGTTCTGCTGTTTCTCTTTCCAATCTTCCTTTTTAGTATTTAGTTTTTAGGGTTGTTGTTGTTGTTTTGTTCAAGACTGCTGTTCATGCAAAAAGGGCATCTACACATTGAAGGGAAATTTACATTTCTGGATAATCCTAACAGAATTCTACCTTCCATACATTTGAGGTAGGAGGGCCATTTTTTTTCCTAATGTGTCAGGGCCTGGTAATACGTCTGTGCTTAATACTAATACTAATACTAATAATAATACATTTTATTTATAGCCCCCCTCTCCCTGTGGATTGAAGTGGGTTACAACAATTAGGAATAACAATAAAGTACAATATACAATTAAAATTAGATTTCTAAATAACCCTTACCCCACAACCCCCCCTCCCAATCATAAAAAAGAAAAAGAAGCAAATTAAAAACAATAACAATATAACATGAATAACAATATAAAATACTAATTAAAAGCAAAGAAAATAACAAATTAGCTAAAATTAGAGGTAATTAGAGGTGAAACATTATCTGGGGTAGGCGGGGGATATCAGTATCAGTGGAGCGGAGGCTAATCTGGAAAGGCCTGCCAGAAGAGATCCTTCTTAACAGCCTTTTTAAAGGCTTCTGGAGTGGTAATGTGACAAATCTCCTTTGGCAGGCCGTTCCATAACCCAGGAGTGGCAGATGAAAAGTCCCTCTGGGTTACCACAACCAATCTGGTCTTCTTATGCTGCAGCAAATTCTTCCAGAGGACCTAGGTGCGCAGGGTGGATTATATGGAGGAAGGCCCTCCCGCAAGTTGTCTGAACTTAGGCCATTTAGGGCTTTAAAGGTTATAACCAACACCTTGTACCGTGCCCAGAAACTAATTAGAAGCCAATGGAGAGATTTTAAAACAGGTGTTATATGGTCAGCTCTAGATGTACCTGCAACCAGCCTGGCTGCCATATTTTGCACCAATTGAATTTTCCGAACTTGACACAAGGGTACCCCATGTAGAGTGTGTTGCAGAAGTCAAGACAAGAGGTTACTAGCAAATGTACCACTGCTTCTAGGTTGCCTGGCTCCAGGAAAGAACGCAGTGGATGTATCAGCCAAAGCTGATAACAGGCACTCCTGACCGTCGCGCCTATCTGAGATGTCAAATGGAGAGACGAGTCCAGGAGCACCCCCAAGCTGTGAACACAGTCTTTCAGGAGAAGCATGACCCCATCCAGAACTGGTTGACATATCTCCATTCCTGGGTTAGGAATCCCTATAGCAAGTATCTCCGTCTTATCTGGATTCAGTTTGAGTCTGTTTTCCCTCATCCATTACTGCCTTAAGACATTCATTCAGAGGGGAGATGTCGGCCTTAGTCACTGCAGCAGTCCAAGACATAGAGAAACATATCTGGGTGTCATCAGCATACTGATAACACCCCATCCCATATCTCCAGATGATTTCACCCAGCGGCTTCATGTAAATGTTAAATAGCATAGAAGAGAGGATGGCACCCTAAGGGACACCGGATTTTAGTTCTCTTTTAGAAGAGCAACTGTTCCCAGCTTCACCATCTGGAGTCTGCCTGAGAGATAGGAATGGAACCACTGCAATGCAGTGCCCCCAATTCCCAACACTCCCAAGCGTTCCAGAAGGATACCATGGTTGATAGTATCGAAGGCCGCTGAGAGGTCCAAAAGCACCAACAGGGTCACACTTCCCGTCGATGCCCAGATGAAGATCATTGACTAAGGCAACCATGGCAGTCTCAGCTCCATATCCTGTCCCAAATCTGGATTGAAATAGATACCCCCTTTTCTCCAAGACTGCTTGAAGTTGAATGGTGACTGCTCTCTCAATCACCTTGCTCAAGAATGGCAAAAGTGAGACCAGCCTGTAGTTGTTTTTGCCCAGGGGGTCTAGGGAAGGCTTTTTAAAAAGTTTAACCACTGTCTCTTTTAAACTAGATGGAAATTGGCCTTCCCTAAAAGATGCATTGATTATGTTCCTTAACAGCACCTTAGTTGCATCTCCCCCCGGACGGTCAGCCAAGACGGGCAGGGATTGAGAGAGCAGGTTGTCTTTTTCACACTGCCAAGGAGCTTGTCCACATCCTCAGTACTCACAGATCCAGTATGACAGTATTCATGGAGTTGCTGGATACCTCTCCTGTCA
>JAIPUX010001880.1:84897832-84910620 GCA_020142125.1 Phrynosoma platyrhinos
CTTACCACCCTGAACAGCTCTGCCAGATGAGACTTCGCAGATGCAATACATGTAGAATAGAAAGACTTCTTAGCCGCAACTATTGCCACTCTATAGGAATCAAGAAAATCCCTATGACATGTCTTGTCAGATAAGAGTCGAGTTTTTCGCCAGCAGTGCTCTAGTCGTTGTCCAGCCCATTTCATTCTCTTAAGATCTTATGTATAC
This sequence comes from Phrynosoma platyrhinos, assembly GCA_020142125.1. NCBI lineage: Eukaryota > Metazoa > Chordata > Lepidosauria > Squamata > Phrynosomatidae > Phrynosoma > Phrynosoma platyrhinos. Next base: position 84,898,040 of record JAIPUX010001880.1, read on the forward strand.
CAAAGCTTACAGTTTGAAGCGGGTTGGAAAGGATGCTTAGAAGCGATAGTGTCAATAACCCTGGTAAGATCATTATTCCATGTATTAACCAAGGCTTTGACAGAATCGCCGGCATTACCAACCATTAAACCCTCTAGGGCTTCCTGGAACCTAATGAGTTCCATCAGTCTTCAAGGGTGGACCATTCTAATGGGTCCTCCACCCCCGATGGGGGGAATAGTGGCCTTCAGTCCAACCTTGACCAGAAAATGATCCATCCATAACCATCCATCCATACTAACTATCACCGCCCTCAGATATGCCTGTTCCGAAGAAAAGACCGCATCAAGGGTATGTCCTGCACAATGTGTGGGCCCAGAGACTAATGTTAGGCCCATGTTTGTCATGGAAACCATGAACTTCCGAGCTGCACCAGTTAAGTTTGTTAAACCAGCCCCAAGTGGAATGTTGAGGTCACCCAGGATTAGAAGTGCAGGCGACTCCAACAGCAGCTCAGAAACCAGTTGTGTCAGCTCAGCTAGGGAGTCTGTTAGACAATAATAAATAATTATAAATTTTTATTTATAGCCCGTCCCTCTGCTCGGCAATCAGGGTGGGTTACAGCATGTTAAAAGAGAACAAAGTTAAAAATATTCCCTCACTCAACAACCCTCCCCCCCTTAAAACAGAATTAAACATGAAGGGAATTAAAATACAGCAAAATCAACAACAATCATACTATAAAAAGGCGAGGAGAATTAGGGACAGAATAAAACTCAGTTAAAACTCATCCCTCTGAAAATGTTATTCCGGGGAGGCCAATGGGGTGGACAGTATACTAACAGAATCCCCAGACTATCCCTACTCTTTAGGCTTAGGTAAATACACTCGATGTGGAGTGTTTTCCAGACAGGTATCCTGGCCAAAGTAAGATTACCTTTGTGGACCATGGCCACTATCCCCCTCGCCTATGTCCCCTTACCTGCTCATCAACGGAGTACCTGGCTGGTAGGGCCTGAGCCCAAGTGTCATCTCCCAGCCAGGTCTCTGTAAAACATACCAGGTCGGCTGCTTCATTCATCAAAAGATTGTGAATGATATGAGTCTTATTTTTAACCAACCTGGCATTGCACAAAAGCAAGGAAAGGTTCAGTGGATGGTTTTGAATGCTGTCCAGCTCTTTTGGGGTTGCAGGGTGAATGGAAGGCACGATGGGTTTCAAACATCGATCTCGCCTTCCTTTATAATAGTATTTCACCCTGTTCATGCAATACTTTCCACCATATTGGCGATGGTTACAGCTTTATTTCCTGGAAATTTGCTACAGACTGGCAGACAACGATCCACAGATCAGCACCAGTCTATGGACCACCATTTTGAACAGAAGCATCTTAAAATTTATTCACAAGTGTTCTTATCCCAGAAAATGTATTTAGACATGATTTTCAATAAAGAAAACTTCAGATGATGAATGATTTCAACAAAAGGGGAGCTAGAAATACTGCTGCTGAGGAAGATACAGAAGAAGATATTAGCCTGCTTATCCAAATGTTCTTTTTTTTGGGGGGGGGGACATGTGAGAGAAACCTCCTACAAATCATTCCAATGAAGAGAATACTCAGTCACCATGGAATACTGAGTGTCCAACCTAACTGGACATTCACCTTAACTGTGACTAGCTGGAACCATAAATAGGGCCATTTTTATAAGGTCATATATATTACAACATTTTCCAATCTGTGACACTGCAACTTACACTTGTTAAGAATTGCTGTGCACAACTCTAAAAACACAGAGAGAAATGCACATAGAGAGAGCCAACAGCAATAGACACACTGGGAACAATCATCACGCTTATCCAGAATATTCTTTCTTTGTTCTTCATCCCATATTCTTCCACTGTTTTTATGTATAGTAAATATTTAGAGGCCAAGTGACAATTCATTTCTGATACTCATGCTGTTTCTTCCTCACCTCAAGCCATAACCTATGTGCAACGTAACTGTTGGTATTGCTGAGGAAAACTGAAATATATATGAGATTATGATTTCTCTCAGACCAAACACCCAGAGCTTTAAGGAAACAAAGATAGTATTTTAAGACAAATTACCATGTTTATGCAAAAGGATTTTACACATACACACACACACACTGAATTCTTTTTTTCATGAGGCAATAGAATAAAAAAATGTAAATGTACTGCTGTTTTCCCCCAAAGAGATAATGTCTGTCTAATAAACAGAGCTAATCCAGAATCTTATATTCTCAGTGTTTTGTAATGTGAGAAGAACTTGCATTTTTATTAGGCACATCATATATTTGAAAATACAGGGTTTCAACTTATAGAGAAATTTTGCTACACATTTGGAACACTACATTTTGTAAGATAAAACTTCAGCCATTAGTGCTCTTCCGAATATGAAGTAGAGATCTTGAGTTCATTGAAAGGGATGATATAAATGTAACTAATAAATAAAATAATATATAAATGTTGAGAATGGACAATGAAACAGGTTGCTGTCATGTGCATCAGTCAATAACAACAAAGTCAACAAAGGTCCACATGTTGCCAACATCCCTAGCACTACCGACCAAAAAACCCCATACAACTATTATGACTTTTCCTGCAACACAGACTAATGCAAGCAATCAACAAATAGAAGAGCATTACAAATGAAAGATAATGACATTGAGTCCCCATGCAATTTCCATTAATGAGAGACGGGTGACTTCCAAACAAACACCATACTAGCCCACATGGGCAATTGCACAAAAATTATCCATGGTACACATCAATATCTCAAAATAAAGGTCAGCCTGGGTGATTGTACAAGGACAACTGCACAATAAATGTTATATATGATGCTTGTGGGTGACTGCACAATAAAAGTCACCCATGAGCCAGATATAGATGATGGGACTCCCGGAAGAAAACTTAACTGTGTTTATATGCAGGACAGAAAACCAATGTGATACACTTCTCCCAATCCAAAATAATGGCTATATTAGCAACTGAAGAATGAGTGTGGTGTAGTGGTTTAAACTAGGGGCAATCCTGTAGTATCCTGCCTGCATTTCTGACCTGGATCAATCTCCAGGCCAGCACGATGATGGGCAGGTGTTCATATGCCCACACATCACCACACCATGGATCTGCCACATACCCCTTACCTGCCACCACTGTTGCATCTGCTCCAAAGGCCCCCGCTGCAGCTTGTAAAGCTAGAAACAGGGCACTTGTTGGCTTGTTGGCTACACTCAAATGTCCAGGTACCCCCTCCCAACTGGCTGCACTGGGGAGCTTCAGAGAAGACACGTGGAACCGGCAGGTAAGAGACGTGTAGGTTCATGAAGCTTGCCAGCTGTTGTTGTGGAATCTTCAGGAAGCTCTGCTGCAAACAACCAGTCTTTTGGCTTGCGTTAAGGACCTTATGGGCTGGGGTCAGTCCAGGACTGCTGGATCGGTGTCCAGACTGGCCGATCCTGGCCCGGGGCTAATGGCCTGCATTGTCCATAAAAGATGATGGCAGACCACAGCAAACATGGTCCTTTTGACCCATACACACAGCCCCCTTGATTCTAGGAGACCAGGGTTTGAATCCTTGCTTGGCCATGGAAACCCACTGGGTGGCCTTAGACAATTCACAATCTCCTACCCTCAGAGGAAGGCAATGGCAAATTCCCTCTGAACAAATCTAGCCAAGAATACTCCATTACAGAGTTATCTTAGGGTCACCATTAGTTGGAATCATAGAATTTGAAGAGACCACAAGGGCCATCATGTCCCCCCTGCCATGCAGAAACTCAAAATCAAAGCATCCCCAACAGGTGGCCATCCAGCCTCTGTTTAAAAACCCCTAAAGAAGGAGACTCCAACACACTCTGAGGGAGTGTGTTCCACTGTCGAACAGCTCTCACTGTCAGGACGTTCCTCCTAATGTTGATGTGGAATCTCTTTTCCTGTAGTTTGCATCCGTTGTTCCGAGTCCTACTCTCTGGAGCACCAGAAAACAAGCTAGCGCCCTTCTCAAAATGACATCCCTTCAAATATTTAAGGAGGGCTATCATATCCCTTCTTAAACGTCTCTTCTTTAGGCTAAACATACCCAGTTCCCTAAGTCATTCCTCATAGGGCATAGTTTCCAGACCCTTCACCATTTTAGTCACCCTCCTCTGGACACGCTCCAGTTTTTCAACATCCTTTTTGAATTGTGGTGCCCAGAACTGGATACAGTATTCCAGGTGGGGCCTGCAGAATATAGTGGCACTATTACTTCCCTTTATCTAGATACTATACTTCTATTAATGCAGCCTAAAATTGCATTGGCCTTTTTAGCTGTGGCATCACACTGTTGACTCATGTTCAACTTGTGATCTACTAGGACTCCTAGATCCTTTTCACACGTAGTCTCGTTAAGCCAGGTGTCCCCCATCTTATGTCTTTGCATTTCATTTTTTTTTTCTCTAAGTGCAGTATCTTACATTTCTCTGTGTTGAAACTCATTTTGTTAGCTTTGGCCCAGCTTTCTAATCTATTAAGGTCATTTTGAATTCTCATCCTGTCTTCTGGGGTATTAGCTATTCCTCCTAATTTAGTGTCATCTGCAAATTTCAGCAGCATGCCACCTATTTCTTCATCCAAATCATTGATAAAGATGTTGAATAGCACTGGGCCCAAGATAGAACCCTGTGGCACCTACTGGCCACTTTTCTCCAGGATGAAGAGGAGCCATTGCTGAGCACCCTTTGGGTTCAGTCAGTCAATCAGTTACTAATCTGCCTAACAGTTGTATTGTCTAGCCCACATTTTACTATCTTGTTTGCAAGAATATTGTGGGGGACCTTGTCAAAAGTCTTACTGAAACCAAGATATGCTATGTCTACTGCATTCCCTTCACCTACCAAGCTGGTAATTTTATCAAAAAAAGAGATCAGATTAGTCTGGCATGACATGTTTTTGAGAAACCCATGCTGACTTTTAGTGATTATGGCATTTCCTTCTAAGTGTTCATAGACTCTCTGTTTAATGAACTGTTCTAGAATCTTTCCCGGGATTGATATCAGACTAACTGGGTGATAGTTATTGGAATCCTCTTTTTTCCCCTTTTGGAAGATGGGGACAACATTTGCCCTCCTCCAGTCTGCTGGGACTTCTCCTGTTCTCCAGGAGTTCTCAAAGATTATTGCCAGTGGCTCTGAGATTACATTTGCCAGATTATTATCAGATACACAACAGAAGATTTGCCCTTAAAAATAATAGTTGAATCTTCTCTGCCCAACTTTTGTGGTGCCACTATTCCTCCATGAAAGTGGGGAAATGGATATTCAACAAATTTCAGGTAAACAAATAATTTCTAAGAATCTCAAGATGGTGAGGAGGCCAAGCATTGGTCGGTTGAATGCTTTGTGTAAGAACTCAAGCTATGGCTTGGCTCCTCCTGGCAGTCTAGTTGCATCCTTTGGTAATTCTGTGCAAAATATCGAAGAGGAATAGAGTTATGTCATCTCACAGCATTGTTCCACCACATTCCTGGGCAGAAAAGTTACTTCCCTCTCTCTCTAACCAAATATATTTATGCAAGACACAATGTAGATCTGAAAGAGAATTTTGTCCCATACAGGCCCTAAGATCTTTGGAAGAGACCCTTCTCTCACCATCTTCACAAGCATGCTGGGTGGAAACACAAAAGAGGACCTTCTTGGTGGCTACTCCTAGGTTCTGGAATGTCCTTCCCAGACAGGCTAGATGTCTTTGGTCAGCAAGCAAAGACCCTTTTTCTCCTCACTTGGACACCCTTTGTGGAACTCACTGTTTTCAAAAGAAAGGGTTTTAATAGGATGCCGCACTATTTCAAACTGGTTTTAATTTTTAATGTTTATTCTAAAAAAAAATTAATGTCATTGCTATTTTTATTACATTGTGTTTTTGTCTATACAGAATCTAATTTGATTTGTAAACTTCCTTAAGTCCCAGTTCAAAGTGATAAGAATGAGAGAAATAAAGTGCCTCATCACCATCAAAATGGTCGCTTTGCTACATTTGGCATCTGTGAGTGCAGCTACACTGTAGAAATAATGCACTTTTATACCACTTTAACTGCTGTGGCTCCATCCTATGAAATCCTGAGATTTGTAGTTTTACAAGGTTTTTAGCCTTCTCTGACAAAGAATGCTGGTGCTTCACAGAACTACAAATCCCAGGATTCTTTAGGATGGAGCCTTGGTAGTTAAAGTGGTGTCAAATTGCATTATTTTTACAGTGTAGATGCACCCCATATTCCTCATCTACCTAACCTCCCAAGAATATTGCATAATTTCAATATTTATGCTTTCTTATCTTCTATGACCCTACAGTCTTTTTTCCACAACGAAAGTCAGTAGATTTAAAAAAAAAATGATGGTGTCTTGTACAGATTTTTATTTTTAGGCTGGGTTAAATCATCTCCAAATTAATCCTCAGCCAAGTCACCCTACAGAACAAACTGAACCTTGCTGAGAAGAAAATGTGCAGTAGCCTCTAATACTGAAATACATTATAGGAAGTTTTTTGAAAGTGTGGTATACATTCATTTACTCTTAATGCAGAATAGGACTGAAATTCAGTATCTGAGCATGCCTGGTATTTTCTGATGTTTACAAAGTTAGTTGTTGGTTCACTCATCTGAAACAGATGGTTAACATGCTCTTCGGGACCATTACCTGAAGGAATCTTATCTCAAGCCTTCTTGGCACATTTATTCCTAGTAAAATTATGCCTTTGGCAGTCTATTAAAATTTATTCACACCTGGTTTTTCACCTTTACTTGAAATTTTTCCATTACCTTTCCTATCTTCCTGAGATAATTTGGCTAGAACATTCCTGTTATTTCAGAACTACATTTAAGCACTCATGTTCTGCTATCTATTTTTAGCTGTCAGGTAGGAGAACAATTTCAGAAACATGTTTACACTATCTTACATCCACAGTGCAAGAAAAGAATTCAGTGTCTTTTTATAATTAAAGGCAATTTTGTCCAATCTTTCCAAGACCCAATTAAAATATAACAACCTCAAATGTCTTCCTGCTGATGAATCAAAGGCTAAATTACTTAATTAAGAAGGAAACAGGAAACTATCACCATTATTTGGCCACCTAACACAAAAGCACTGGGTAATGCAAAAACTCAAACACCAGGTTAGGAACCAGGTTATCCTTTTTTTTTGTTCATCAGGGTGTTGTTGCTGTTTTTAATTGATTTATGAAACCTGGGCAGTTGTTGTCGAGATCTGAGGTTATGTTCTCATTTGGTTTTTCTTACTCATTCAAGAAGTGGAATAAAAGTATTGCTCACTGTAAGTCAGGAATCTTGACTTGTTTAATGTGTAAATATGGGCATTGTGTGATTTCATTGGAATGATACACTGAATTAAACTGTCATCATTTTGTGACAATTTTCACCTAGATAACTAAAGGAAATTCCTTAGCCATTGATTTCATTCTCAAAAAGATACATACGGTTTTGTTTCAGGACTGGTTCATAGCTCTCAAATCACTCAGAATTACAAATCCAGAAACTGGTTATTACAGCCATAAGACAAACGGCTAAGGATTTGTGAAGCTGCTCTGTTGCCTCCAACTCTATAATGACTGCAAGAACAAACAGCATAGCTGAAATGTGTTAGAATGCAAAAAGCCAAACAAAAGTAGAGTTACTAAGTGAACAAATCTATTTATTGAACTGACCTTGTGCCAAAAATGTAGCCAGGTATTACAACTTCAGTATGGGCATTTCTATAACCCAGCTGATGTACACGCTTATTTTAACTCGAGTTCACCAAGGATGTTTTATTTCCTGGAAGACACCACATTGTCTGATAAAGCTATCCACTCCCTTGAATGAAAATGTGAAGTTTTAGTTTAATTTTGTATCAGCCTTGTTGGAAACCACCTTTTATTCTATGTCAAGAGAAAGGAAGGATATAAATTAAATAAATAAGTTGTGTTTTGGTGAGGAAGAGGCATTTCCTTAACACTGTCCTATAATAATAATTATAATTATAATTATAATTATTATTATTATTATTATTATTATTATTATTATTATTATTTATATCCCGCCCCTCTGCTAGGCAATCGGGGCGGCATACAGCATTTCACAAAATGTTATGTATTTCACAAAACTGAGAAATAAAGATTTAAAAAACAAAACAAAAAACCCAAAATGGATTGAAACCTGAACTGTCAACTTTAAACCAAAACTTCAAACTCTGCCATAGGACAATTTGGTCCAATACAGTATTGTAAGAAAAGTCCTTTTGGATAAGATCAAAGCAGTTGTCATGGGAATGGTGAATTCCCTCCAGGTTTTACTTTGATACTTTGTTCAAGATGGTGAACTAGGTTCAAAACCTTAGGGATCTCATTGAGATTCACTGCTCCACTGACATGGAAGCCAACCAGCTGCCAAGAGACCAAAGGCCAGCATCCTATCTCCTAGTGTGGCCAGCTATCAGAACACAAAAACAATCCCCTCTATAGTTTTTTGTGGGTTTTTTCGGGCTGTGTGGCCATGTTCTAGAAGAGTTTCTTTCTGACGTTTCGCCAGCATCTGTAGCCACAGATGCTGGCGAAACGTCAGAAAGAAACTCTTCTAGAACATGGCCACACAGCCCGAAAAAACCCACAAAAAAACTATGGATGCCGGCCATGAAAGCCTACGACTTCACAATCCCCTCTATCATTGATCTCTATCAATTGTTTTTCCAAGGCAATCATCCTCTAGAACTAGAAGTGACTTGAGGCACACAATATGGGGAAGGAAAGCAACAAAAAGAAGCACCTATTTCAACAAGGCACCTGACTGTGCTTCAAATGGAATTCCTTGGGAAATTTCCTTTCCTGAAGTACTTCTAAACAACCAGTTTCAACCTCTTATCTCCAAACTGCTTGTAACTTAAGCTTCCTGGCTACCAGCAGAGACAAGCTGCATGATCAAATCAGAAGATATTTTTTGACAGTTTCTAGATGCAAGGCATTATTTCTAGTGAGATATTAATAATAATATAATAATAATAAAATTTTATTTCTACCCCGCCTTTCCAAAAAGGATCAAAGCGGCTTACAAAAATTAAAAAGGCCAATATGATACAATAATACAATACAATACAATACAATATGAAACTGGTCAAGGAAGAAAGCAGGAATCAACTAAATCACAAAATAACAGGGAGGAACAGAAAACAATCCAAAATCAACAGAGTGGTACAAGGAGGAAAAATACCATTACTGGGATGAAAAAGCCAACTGAAATAAGTATGTTTTTAGATTTTTCTTAAAAGAGGCTAAAGAAACAGAGGAGCTAAAGAAACACTGTATTGTTTGTACAGTGAACCCCTTGATTGGTTAATTACAGCCTTGGTGCAGATGTCTGTTCATTTCTTTTCAGTGATATTTGGGCATTTTTGAGCAAATGTTAATTTTGTTGATTACATACAAGAAGCAACACTAAAGCAAATTAATGTCTCTGAATGATTTGTGGTTTTGCATATCAGAACTATCCAGAAGAACCTGCAGTAGAGTTACCAAGCTGAATAATGTAAAACTTTGCAGCAGCACATCAGGAAGTGGCAGGCATCAAGGGGAGGGGGGCTGCATTACTCTGTTACATCTTCTTCGTTCCAGTGAGGGGAAGAATTAAAAAGAGCTTTTAAATGCCACTCACATTTCTATAGAATTAGTTAATTACTTTTAGAATTTCACAAAATGCTTTTCAAACTTATTTATCCTGATGTGAGAGCAGAATGTGTATGCATATCAAAAGATGGGTGAGTAGGATTGCTATTTATTTGGTGAGGAGGGATGAGGTTTGGTAAAGTTCTTGAATTTCATGTTTATAAGGATATTATCACACTTCATTTTGCACCCAATCTGGGCACAGGCTGGGAATGGGCTTGAATGGGTGAAAATGGATGTTATTGCACACAAAAACATTACCGATGCTGCTGGGTGACTACAGCCCATCTCCGAGCCATGCTTATCCCACTGATTTTGCAAGGACAGAAGCTCCCTGTCCTTGAAAATCAGTGGGCTAAGCATGTTTCAGAGACGGGCTGTAGTCGCCTGGTGGTATCGGCTGTGTTTTTGTGTGATATATAGAGATGTGCATTCTGTCTGTATTGATCCTCAAGAAATTAGCAAAGCAGCAGCATCACAACAGAAAATGGCAGGGATGATGTCTTCTGTCCTCCTGCAGAGATGACCTAGATCCAAAGAACTGTCCTGGCTCAATGCTAGGGAATTCTAGGAGCTGTACTTTTGTGAGACATTGAGCCTTCTCTGTCACAGAGCTCTGGTGCCACAATAAACTACCATTCCCAGGATTCCTCAGTACTGAGCCAGGACAGTTAAAGCAGTCTCAAACTGGATTATTTCTGCAGTGTGTTTTAGACCTTAGGTCCTAATACTTGGGAATAGGTTTCACCAAACACAGTGGGAATACTTTTAAATAAACATCCACAATTTTCCAGAATTAGTTGGGCATGTTGCTGTTTTTGTTAAGTCTTCAAGTTGTTTCTGACTTATAGTGGCTCTAAGGCAAATGTATCATAGGATTTTCTTGGCAAAATTTATTCAGAGAAGGTTTGACATTGCCTTCCTCTGGAGTTCTGTATGACCAGACCAAGTTCACCAGGCCAGTTAAAGTGGTCTCAAAACTAGATTATTTCTGCAGTGTGTTTTGGACCTACGACTATCAGAGACAGTGTCAATGAGAAGGCAGGAAGAATTAAAGAGAGGAAACCATGCCCAGAATAGGCCTAAAAGTGCTGAAAGTGGTACCCAGTCTGAGGGCCCTTTCAAACTACAGAAATATAACACTATGATTCCACTTTAACTACCATGGTTCCATCCCATGGAATCTTAGGATTGACAATATAGGAAGAGGCATTTAGAATTCTCAGCCAGAGAGCTGCAGTGTCTCACTAAAGTACACACTCGAGAATCCATAGGACATTGCCAGGCAACAAAAATGGAACCACAGTGCTATAATTGCACAAAAGAGTCCTGAGCCTGGGCACAGCGTTTCTAGTCTCTTCAACTAGAAGAGAGAACAAGAACTTCAAGGGGAGGGGAGAGAATCCTTTGTAAGAAAAAATATGGAAAAAATGATCAAAATCCCGTCTCCCCAAACCTGTCCCCATTCCCACCCTACAAGTACATATGTCATTTTGTGCTGGTTTGGAAGCGATATGTCTTGGAAATAGCAAATCACTGAGCAAACAACTCTTCATTATGGAGAGAAGAATATTTCTAGAAAAACAACAAAGTACTATTATTATCAAAACTCCAATTTCACATTCCAGTTACAGCAAACCATCTGTCCCATGGAGGCCAATTTAATTAAACCTATTGGAAAATGTCTCCAAAACACTTTTTGTCTTTTACACTGCTTAAAATAATGTATACAGAAATGTATTCTGTTTATTTAGTCAATAAGCTTAACCTTTCGCCATTAAATGCTGCGAACTGTGGTTAGAATTAATAAGAGTTCCAACTGTTTGCTATTTTTCTGATTTAAATATGACCAAAAGCTGTAAGAGTAGAATCTGCTAGATAAAGACAAAAGCCGTTCTCATCCTGCAGTTTGTTTTCTCTGAGTGGACACCTAGATCTCTCACAACAAGAAGCTGAAACAGAGCCTGAAAGGAATACTCTTATACTTTAAAAATGGCTTGAATCATATTTTTTCTTAGTTACTTTATTTAATTGGTTTTGAATATAGCCTGACATGTCAATGAAATATACAGTAGCAGGTTCACATATGGTGTATGTATCAAACTCTTCAACCTAATTCAGTCTTGACCAAGAAACAGAGCACAACATGAATAGAGTTCTATTGTTGTTTCTTGCTTAAAAGAACAATGCTTCATAACTGAACATAAAATGCTATGATCCCTGAAATGAAGTCCCAGGGGCTTTGAAATATTGTGGAGCTCTATGGATAGAGATAGGACAGTCTGCTGTGGAGGTTCTTTCCTCGAATAGAATTGGATGTGTTTCCAGCCGGTATTTTAAGCTTTATTCACCTTTTGCCACTAAAACCTTATGGGGGAAAAGTGTGCAAGAGGGTGGTTATCTCCACTGAGAAGGACCACCTTTCTGATGTTACCAACAGTATTCTACTGGCTGAGAAACAACCAATAATACCTCTTCTGAGGATCTCAAGTGTCAAGTAGGCACACATAAGGCAAGGCAGTCTGCTAGGTTTTTTATATGTCATCTTTTCTTGATTTCTGTTACTTGTTGAATAATGCTTGTACAGTGGGTCCTTGGTATCTCCTAAAGTTTAGCTTCAGGACCTTCAGTGGATACCAAAATGAGTGGATGGTCAAGTCCCACTATATATCACAGTATATAATAAAATCATGTCATTTGTATAGAATAACAAAATCAAGGTTTTCTTTTTCTTTTTCTTTTGGCGAGGGAAGAATATTTTCAAGCCTTGAATAGTTGAATCTGTGGATGTAGAATCAGTGGATATGGAGGGCCAACTGTATCATATTTTATTGTCTTATGGAATGGGTTTTTTGTGGGTTTTTTCGGGCTGTGTGGCCATGTTCTAGAA
>JAIPUX010001880.1:84910720-84941303 GCA_020142125.1 Phrynosoma platyrhinos
ACCCACAAAAAACCTATGGATGCCGGCCATGAAAGCCTACGACTTCTTATGAAATGAATTATGTTATTTTGTTTAGTAAACTCACCAATGAAGTAGTTGTTTCCTAACGTAAGCATCTCCTCCGTCAGGACAAGTCCACCCATTGCTTGGAGAAGAGTAACACTTGTGGCATCTATAAGTGAGCACTGTTTAAATCTGTCTGTTGTTACTTTCCATAGCAAGATAAGAGAAGCGGTGGCATCTTGTCTTATACTAAAGACAAAAAAGAAATTAAAAATACTAAACAAAGAATACGAAAGAAAATGTTTTTAAAGTCTTGGCATAACAGCACATTGCTCAAGACACTGAAACAGCACATATAATCAATAGCATAAAGACCAAAAGATGAATAATTCAGAGCAACAAGTATTAAATACACAGTATTTCACCCAACAGTAAAACCCTCAAACAGGTTGAGAAGACAAAAGTGAACAAACACTTAAACCTGCAACTTTAAACACACATAACTTTGGAAAAGTCTCAATGAACATCACTGCTAGCATCCTGTTTTGTGCTATACCAGGGTAACTGGCGGCAGAAGGGAAAAGGCCCCCAGAAGCATCACCTGTGCAGGAAGTAAGGCACTGGAGAAACAGCCTGTTAGAGATGGAAAATTTAGTATGTCTTCTCTCTAAGCATAAAAAAAAAAAATTATCAAAAATTTTGTATTTTTTTTTAAAAAACATGGTTTTTGAGTGTTGAGAAACCCTGATGGGTAGTCTCTTGGACTGACATGAATCTTCAAAGTTCAGGATTTAGTCTGCATAAAATTCAGACATGGTTGTTTTGCACACACAAAACCAGCATTTTATGTGGAGGAAACATCACTTTCTATGTAGGAAATAATATTTCAACATAGAAATATTAATTCCTGCAGAGTAAATGCTGTTATCTTTGAAGAAAATAGTGTAACTGGGGATTTGTTTTGTGAAATTTTAACATGGTTGATTTGCACAGAAAATAGCATTTTTCTATACAGGAACTAATGTTTGTGAACTGAAATTTTTTGTTCCATGCAAAAAAATGTTGTTTCCTGCACATAAAATGTTATGTTCTGCACAAAACAACCACATGCAAATTTGAGGATGAATAAGTCTTGAATTGTGGATAGCTTTCAAAAAGTGCATGGTTTTGGAAGACTTTCTGACAGAGAGAAGAAAATTGCTGGAACTACTTGTTGTTAACTTTGAGAAGTAATGTAGTGAAGAATTACATCCCTATTTCATTCAACATCACTGCATAAAGTTCAGCCACTGGCACAGTGTACCAACAGAATTCTAGCCAAAGCATCTTACTACTGAGTACACATGTATTAGGAATGCAGTATATATTGAAGAGGGAGTGGTGGTAAATTTTAGAATTGCCTTGTGAACCAAGGAAATAAAAAGATATATGGAGGATTATATGCAGGAGTGTAGATACTAGGGGAAGGGAAATGAGGGCATTGTCCTGCCAAATGATAATTCTGCACCCCAAATAAAAATCCCTTTCTGTCATGTTTAGCTGACCAAGATTTAAAGAACCAAGAAAAGATTGCAATGAGGTTAACTGATGATTTATTTTGGATTCAACAAAGAGGTTCACCACAGACAAGTTAGTGCCCAATCTAAGTTTCCCCAGAACGATACACCCTTTAAAACCCTTTTTCTTTTAGCCCCACTTTCCTGGCTCACAATATAAATGCCTTAGGGTACAACAAAATGTTCTTTCAAGTGTCCACCTCCCCCCTCCCCACTCGGCTATTGCCCGCATCTGCCCCAGGTGTTACTTCACTGGTCATCAAAGTTTGGTCCTAGGAAATAAACAAGGTAATAAAATAACATTCCTATAGCCCATCTGTTCTCCAATTTGCGTATCATTTGGATAATAGTTCCCTTCCAATTCCTCTCACTTCTTTATATTGATATATCACCCCATCAATTATCCCCATTTCCTTGTATCCTTTATTATTACAATCTATACCCTTTTGGACATGACACCTTCAGTCTCAAAATTTCTAGCATTGAAGAGAGTGATGCAATGAAGATCATTCACTCCTAGAACTCTCATATTTTGTTTTGATAGGAATTATTTTCACAATTTTTACAAAACTGAAAAAAACAAACCCTGAGATTTTAAGAAAGTGTATGTGAGGCAAAGTAAAACTGGCAGATACACCCATCCATCCCTAACTCTAGCTGACTACTAAGGAGGGGGGCATAGTTTTATTTTCCAAGTGTTTAAGTGGAAATTTAAATAGCTCAACTGGAAGAACATATTTTGCAAAGAGTATGTGAAGATCCTCCTATTGTCAGAAACACCATAAAGATTTCGCCCTGTGTTTATTTAAAATACCATTATCATTATTAGAGGAAACAAAATACTGATTACAGATTCAACAGTTCAAATTATTTTAAGAACATCCAGATAATAGGGTAGTTTCTTACTTTATTGATGTATTCTGTGGAACTTCAAAAGAAATAAGGCGGCCTCCACCCGTATTATTGGAGCTGGCATTCCCACAAGCCACATCAGGGATAATCTAAAACAAATAATTAGCTTCAGTCATAACAGTCCATAGAAGCAATATCATTTTTAAAGTTTTTTAAAAAAATAATATTTGGAAAAACTTTAAAAATGCATGAATGTAATTAACATGCAATTAAAAAAATTAAATAGCACTGCAGAGGGATCAAGTAGATATTGGACCAGAATTCATAGAAATACTTCTCTCTTACTATGGTGCCAACTAACACTGCTAAGGGAGGGGGAGTATCTATTTTTAAAAGCTTACTTCCTATATCTGTGCAAATAACTATATTCTTGCTAAAGAAAAGAACCACATCTTTCCGAAAGATATCAATCAACTCACCAGAAAACCATAGATAGATGTTCATAACATAGTAAGTTAGATACCTACAAGATTATAACATGGCCTTTTAAACAGCCAGTAATGAAAGCTCATGGGATTTCAGCAGCTGTAACAACTGATAGTATCTCTCAGCTATGCCTTCTATCGCATAGAGTTTCAACAAATAAGAGATAGCAAAGCTTTGCCACCTGATCTCAAGAACAAATATGCCTGTTCTCAATTTTTCACAGCGACAGAAAGCTTTACCCACAACCAAACAGAGCCACTACTATCTGCAGAGGAGAGAAATGTATGACATGTGAGGTGCATTTTATAATAGATCAAATCTAGCTTTCAGGAAAAGGCTCTTCATAAAAGTTATATAATAGACCACCAGATCTTACCTCTACTTCATCCCATTTCAGATCCACAACTTTCTGATCTTCCTTTGGCTCCCATATAGGCAGCGTAATGGTTGGTTGAGATCGTGGCAAGACAATTTCAGGTTCCATGGTGGTTGATACTGGCCTGTTTTGGCTTAGTGCATCTGACTCTGTCCACCCAGTCACTGGAGGACTATAAAATAAGTGTTCACAGTTTGGACCTTCATAGCCTTCATTACAAACACAGAGATAGCCATCACTGTTGCTAGTACAGTTGCCATGGTGACAAGGGTTGCTGGCACATGGATCTGAAACAAACTGAACAGAAATATAATGGATAAATTAATTTCACAGCATAACATTCATTTCTTTGGCGACAAATGGCAACAGACTAAAACCCTTATATATGGTATAGAACATCAAAGGCTTTAACGCTTCAGAGATTACACGGTTCACATTGCGATGAATTGGTTCTCTGATTGTAGTGACATAATAAAGCAAAGGAGCAAACAAAAAAAATGGTAGTGTTGAAATAGTGGTACAGAGGTATTACAATAGTACCACCTTGGAGTAATAAAATGTTGGATAGTTCTTTAAAAAAAAACCTTGCTGTGCAGTTTTTATGAGCCAAGGATAAGTTCAAATAGGTATTGAGCTCACTCTTCTTGGAATTAATAGCATTCAGCATCAACCACCGAGGGTTTATCTTACAGTAGCATGCATGATATGACTCCACTGATACTCTGCTCTCCAAGTAACCCCCAATTACTGTATTGCCTGGGCTGAATTTTGGATAAATAAATAATGGGCTTCTTTGATATTCAAGTATTCTGTTTTCAGAACCCATGCTGATAAAACACTTATTCAATTGAACATCGATTTCAACTGAAAGTGCTGTTTTAATTTAAGAAACTACTTTTGAAATACTGTGTTTACATCAGCAAGGGTTTTTTTGTTATTATTAAAGGATAATTTAGCAAATGTAGTTTCGTCATCTTTGTTTGACCCCCTGATGCCCATCTTGAGAAGAAGCGTGCCAAATGCAGATGAGGGACTAGATCCCATTGTTGTAGCTAGAGCAAGCCTGAAGCAATTAAAGCCAGCCAACACTAGCATGAACCAATGAGACTGCAGTTTCAAGTAAACTTTGTTGACCTATTGACATCACAAAAGTGAAAACCTTACTCCTAAATATGTTAATGAAGCTTGGCACAGGGTGCTGCATGCACAGTGGAAGATATAGTTGCACTCGGCTCATAGGAACTTGGGAGAAGACAAGATGGGACTTGAAGATTAGTAGCTAACCAGTAGTATGTTTTGCAAATGCTTACTTACTTATAACCAAAAATGTATTAAAAGACTTGAATATCTGTTTATTTTCCTCAGAAAGCTTTGTGAAACTATTGACCTAAATGGCCTCAACTGTGCAGCTGGATTAAACTAGTGGTGTTCTCTATTCCTGTGTAATTCTTTGGTTCATGGCACTGGGCAAGCAGGCTCACTGCTATTTGGCAGTAACACCCTCATCCTCCCCAAACTGGAGAATAATGAATCAGGCTCCATTAGGTCCTTCTTTGGCAAGGTTGTGGGACATCACCATCGTTTATTTATATTGCATCATCCATGTACATGGCACTTTACAAGCATTTATAACTATTCCTGTAACATGAAATACTAATGCATAATACTAAAATACAAATAAAAACACATACACACACACCACAATGCAGAAAACAAAATTGTCAGATAATCAAGTATACTAATGTTATAAAGCATTAGTCCAAGGGCTCATTCACACTACATAATAAACCAGTTTTCAAACCAGTGTAAACTGGTTTAAAGGGCCCTTGCTCACACTTGTACCAAATTTCTGGTGTGGTTTATCAGAAGACTCAGTGCTAAACCCAGTTTAACCAGTTCTTCTGAATCCGCAGCATTCCCTGCATCTTTTTAAATGAACTGATTCAGCGCAAGTGTGAACATGCTGTCGACTGGATTCAGTTCCCTGTGACATGGTCACCCCTGTGATGCAATTCCATTTTGATTTGATTCTATTGATGAATGTGAACGTGAAGTAGAGTAAATTGAAATGGGCAGATTTGATTGCATTTTGAATAGTGTGAACATCTATTCAGCACTAAATCGCTTTCATAGATTCAACTCAACAATTGGTTTATTATGTAGTGTGAATGAGACCCAAAATTCCAAAGTTTTCCATTTGGATTTAAAAACAGCAAATGATGGAACAGTCTGCAAGTTTACAAGGAGGTGATTCCAGGAATAAGGGGGGAGGGCAAGAGAAAAAGGATGAAGCTGAACCAAGGAGGGAAAAAAACTTGGCTGGGTGAGAAGCCCAGAATTCTCAGAGCACAGATTTGTAACAAGCTGGTAAGAAGAGATAAGAGCTTCAAGATAAGTAGGAATTAGGGTATGCAGGGCTTTGAAAGTTAGAACAAGCAGCTAATACTGAATCCTTCTTGGAATGAGACACTCATAAAGTATTGTTGGGTAATGCCTATTTGGCATCATGGCCATTGGCCCACAGAGTCACTCAGAGCTGTTTTCTTCCCTGTGCTGTGTAAGATATACATGAAACCACTGGGAGAAGTTATCTGGAGCTTTGGGGTTCTGCATCACTAGTAGTCTGATGACAATCAAGTCATAGAAGCTATTTTGGTGCTTAAACCAGTGGCGGTAGTCACTGATGAACTAGATGAGGATGAACAAACTGAAGCTTAATCCAAACAAAAGAGAAGTGCACCTGGTTAGTTGAAAGGCCGATCATAAAACAAGGATTCATCCTGTGCTCAATAGGATTACACTCTTGAAATTTCAGGTTTTTAACTTGGGTGTACTCATGGGCTCAACTCTAATTCTTGATGCCCAGGTTTCATTTTTATATATGTATTTAAAAACAAATGTCATCTAAAAGCATAAATATTTTAAGTGTGCCAAAAAATATATACTAATGCATTCTGAGACAATTCAAATACCCCATATTTGGAGATCTTTGCTCTATATTCTAAACAGCAAATTTCTATATTTGGAATATAGGGCAAAATACTGACATGGAAGAGTTCTTGAAGTATGTTGCACCTAATCAGTACAAACATATTTACAACAAATCTTTGTATCATGTCTGTCTCTTCTGTTCCAATGTTCCCTTGCTGCTTTCCTTCCAGTTGACAGGACCCATGAAACATGTATTCTGGATAGAGCTTAAAAGAGTTATTTTTGAAGTAGAATCCCACACGTTAACTGAGGTTTTTTGGGAACTGCTGGCCTCCAAAAAGTATTTCTGACTCTGGTCATTCTTTTTTACTCTGTAACTACTCTTCAGTTAAAACCTCTCCCCTCTTTTGATCACAAACAACAATATCACACTACACTATTACAGAAATATTATTCCACTTTAACTGCTATGTCTGCCTCCTGTGGAATTCAGGGATTTGTGGTTAAGTTAGGCCTTAGTGAGGCCTAAGACATCTCTTGGATGCAGTGGCTCAAATGGTTAAGATGCTGGCTCTGTTGACTGCAAGATTGGCAGGTTGGCAGTTTGAGGCCCAGGTGCTGCATGATGGGTGAGCTCCTGTCACTAGTCCCAGCTTCTGCCAACCTAGCAGTTCAAAAGCTTGCAAATGCAAGTAGATAAATAGGTACCACTTTGGTGGGAAGGTAAATAGTGTTCTGTGCAATCATGCTGACCACAGGAGCACAGTCTCTGACAATGCTGGCTCTTTGGCTTAGTAACGGAAATGAGCACCACCCCCTATGGTCAGACATGACTTGACAACCTTGTCAACGGGGAATACCTTTACTTTTACCTTTTACCTTTAAGGCATCTCTGGCTGAAAATTTTAAATACCCCTTCCTAAACTGCAAACTCTAGGATTCCACAGGGGGCAGCCATAGCAAATTAAAGTGGAATAATAGAGCTATAACAGTTAGTGTGATATTGTTATAGATATTTAAAGGACTGAATACCTTAAACTGTCCAAGTGCATATTATAAATCCAACAAAACTAATTTCCCAGTTCAACTTCAGAGCTCCAAATAGGCTCAATTTGAAAGTCAAATTTGTGACATTCAAACAGGACTGTTGTTCTGCATGTTCTGGGACAAGCAAGATGGAAATAGAAACTTGCCATTTCAGCACAGAACTATTAGATCACATGGAATAACAACTTTGCAAAAGTACAGAGATCATGACCCAGATGCACCATTTGTATGGACAATTTTCTGAGATGAGAGCAAAGAGGCAATATGAAACCATGTGGCTTACAGATACAATGTGCTTCCACACTTCAAATGATTAATTAGCATGTAGATTCTAGTCCCAAATAAAGGTAATACATTCACCTAGAAAACTGCAGAAGATTATTCAAAAGAGTTAAAAGAAATCCACTCTAAGACTACCTGCAATCATGAAAATGATATGGTCTACTGAAATATTTTTGCCATAAGCCAACAAGGAGACCTAAAGTGTGCTGATGTGGTTTTATTTTTAGAAAATATTCATTATAAGTTTACAATGAGTACAATGGATTTTGAAATTTGCATAGAGATATATGCACATTGGTATACAGGAAATAGGACCATCCTTGCTTCTTCCCAGCTTCCAGAATGTCATCTACATAGTATGAGCACAGCAGTTTTTGATGGACTTACAGTGAATCTTCTTGAACCAAGACATCTACCAGGCCTGAACATTTAACATTCCAACAGAAATACTAGATTGAGAAAATATGTCTGGGTTATGGAGTTCAAGGGGAGATAATTATATTTTACAGAAAGAAAACTATCAGTTGAAATTTGGAAAGGCTTTTTTATTGAAAGGCACAAAGATCTACCAGGCAGATATAATTCTTCAGGAGCTTCACATTGCACTTAGGCTTTTCACTTCAGACAGCATTTCTCTCAAATATTACAGCATCTGTCAATACTACTTAATACAAGGCAACATCATTCCTGATGAAGATGTTTGCCAGCTATTTGTCATCTTTGTTTCTTCTCACGTAACAATTGTCCACACTCACCTTCAAAGACACATGACCAAGTTTTGACATTGCTTTGCACTGATCATATCTTCCCATGACCAGATTATTCTCAACATAAATCCATTACAAAGTATCAAGCAAATCGTACCCAGGCATAATTGCCAAGTGCTACAAACTGGCAAAGTCAAAAGGGAAATCAGAAACTACCACAACAAAAGAACGCTTTTTAAAATGTCAAGAAATTCAACATACCTAGGACAGCAACCAGATGCATCTTACCAAAGCATTATCCTAGGAAAAGACTATGACCTTGTTATTCATGACTTTCTAACTTTGAAGCTAGTCTACTGAAGGAGGTGGAGGATGAGGAAAAGGGAAGAAAGCATACAGAATCCCAGAGCAAATACCTGGGTCAGGTAATTCCATGTGTTGCTTCATTGCTGTTAAGAGATAGGATGGATGACAAATTTAACAGAAAACAAAAGATTTGTAAAAGAAGCAGTGCATGTGTTTTATGTGCTTGTTTAATGCCACCACCAACTGACACGTTTCCTTGCCAACTTCCCTTCTAACACAGAACAGTCAAGGCTCTAGATCAAAAGTGAGCAACGATAGTCCTCCAGGGGTTTGGAATGCAGCTCTTATAATTTCTCACCATTGGCTATGCTAGGGAAGGTTCATGAGACCTGTAAGCTAAAAACATCTGGGGGCCATATTTACCCACTCCAGTTCTAAATACACATGTATTGAACAGAACAGAATGCATGTTTAATGAATAAAAGACAATAAACCCTAGTTTTTCTATTTCCAAGCACAAAGCATACCCTCTATATTTTTGCCAGCACAATACACATAAAGTAGCATAATACCTTCACACATAAAACTATAAAGTCAAATGTAAATGTTCAAAATAGTATTTGTGTGTATATGCACGCACACACACAAAGCATCTAGATATGCAGTAATGACATTGCTATCTTCAATATAAAGCGGTACAATTTAGGAACAGTTTTACTGCATGAAGCTACAGCACCCTTCTTCCTCATGTTCATACTTGGCCCACTGTCTCAATTATCCCAATCAAAGTTGTAATAAATCAAGGTTGTGCCTGCCTTATATCTCTAGCATTACCTATTTTCACAATTAAAGTATATTTGAGCTACCTTTATATATGTGAACCTTAAATTACAACAAGATAACTGGGCAATATATGTTTCAAGTGACCTTTTACACCAAAAAATAAAAAGTTTTTATAATTCAGGGACATAGTGGTATAAATCTGAAATATCCATATGCAAAGGGATCTTGTAGTTTTGAGACTGTCTCAAAGGTGCTACAAGATCCCTTTGCATAATTTTTATAAGTTAGAACAGTTAGATATTTATCTATACAGATCTGAATAAAACATTAAACTCCAAATACTTTAATTAAAAAGCCACACTTTAACTAGATGCTGGAATAAAGGTAGTCCTGGCATAAATCTAGTCTCCAAGTCTTCTATATCTTCACACAGTGTTATTGCACCCACTACAAGGAAAAAGAGGATAATTCCTTGCCAATTTCAATCTTTCAGCAGGCATAGAGAGAAACAAACTCTCTGTCAAATAGCAAGGTTCCAGGCAGTTTTAGTCCTTAAATGTCATAAGCAGCACCTTGAATTCAGACTAGAAATTTATTGGCCCCAGTGCAATTCCTTTTAAACCAATATCATGTTGTTTGTACTAAGATGTTTCCATCAGAAATCCAGCTGCTGTGCATAGTCCACTAGCTGTAGCTTCCAAGTAATCTTTAAGAGTGGACACAAGTAGAGTGTATTGTAGTACAGTATGACCCATGTATCCATGGGATTGGTACCCACAGTTTCATTTATCTGTGTCCAAAAAAATATTGTCTATGATTCTATGGTCAATTTCTGCCAGACATTCACCATACAGTCATGCTGAAGGACCTCCAGATGTCTAAAGAGAACACTTTTCCAGGCATCTGGAAGTCCTCCAGCATGACTCTATTGTCAACTTCCACTGGAAATATAGCATTTGCTATTAACCACAATTTAACTGTCTGTGGTATGTCTGGGAACGTATGTCCCAGTTGTCCTGTAGTCTAATTGGGAAGTTACCAGAGCATGAACTATTGTGGCCAGGTTGTCTCTATTCAAGAGATGCCCACACACTCCAAGCTGTGGCTTCCTCCTGGAGTTCCACTGACAGAGATGGATCTAGGAATAGTCCCAAGCTGTGCATTTGCTTCTCATGGAGAAGTGCAATCCACTTAACCAGTTCCCAGAAGGATGAGCCACAGACCTTTGATCATACTGAGATTCAACTTCAGTTTAGTGGACCTCAATCAATTAATTACATTTGCTTCTTATGGAGAACTGTAACCCACTTACCCTATGTTGACCCAGCTGACTCAAATTATAAGGAGAAAGAGAGCAATCATCAGCATATTGATGGCACCCAAGCCAAAACTCCTTATGCAGTCCTTGGCATCTCTAATTAAAAGGAGTTGATAAAATTGGAAAAGACCTCTCTATCTGAAACACTGTGGATTTGCTGCTAACACAAGTAGATAATACAGGGCTAGGTGAATCAGTGGCAATTAAGAATATGTAAATTCTTCTAAATTTAAAGTATGGCTTTCTTTTCATTTAGGTTACTGTTGTGATGCAAATTACCAATATCTGAAAGGACAGGTGGGCAAATGTGGGTTAACATATCTGGGTTATTCATTTATTTGGATTTATTTGCAAGATTGACTTTATCCATAATGTCAGCCAAGTAATTAAACTAATAATCATCCAAGGAAGGTAGGCAAATAACTAAGGCCAGCCAAGTAAGACAGACCTTGGGCTATGCACTAGCATTTGATAGTAAAGACAAGAGATGTCAATCACATAGCAGCATAATCATTCATTTGTGGAACCTTTTTAGCAAAATTTAGTAATCACATTCATATATGCCACTGGCATATTTGAACTTCCTGAATTTTCTAAAGCACAAGTGGAAGCAGTATGTACTGTACTCAACTATTATCTGCTTCTGCATTTATCCTAGATCATCTTACCTCCACGTTGCATGTTCTACCCCAGTTAATATGACTGCAGATGAATGTACACCACCAAGGTGACTTTAATACTGCACTTAAATGTTTTCTTTTCAAGGCACATAAACTTTACAAAAACAAAATAAAACCCCAAACCCAGGTGTATTACAATGCCCATAACTATTTTTTCTTTAGGAGTTCACACTAGATGAGTCATAGTGTGACAAATCTCCCTTTCAGATTTGGATTCTGTGCATATTCATGGCAGATTAGATTTATTCTGAACGAGATGCCTCCAACTCCATGGACCCCTATTCCAGGGTGTCTCCAAATGCTCTGGTCCAGATTATGGAGGGTGAAAAAGCTGAGTATTCCATTTGTTCTATGAGCAGTACTTCACTCACAAACCTCTTAGCACAACCTATTCTCTTTTCCATAAAATGAAAATATCAGAGCGTAAATATTTTTATTTTTATTATTGGCCTCACACTCCTTTGGTAATCCACTGTGTTTAAGATATATCCTTTACTCTGTTGGTCTTGAAATTTTGAGTCAAAAATCATACAAGGTAACATCCCAGCCTGTGGACCACATCAGTAGTACCACATTATTCTGTTTGCTTCCTCATGCTTTTCTGTGCAGGAAAAGAAAACCCCAAAGGAAAAGCACATAGAATGAGAGAGCAACTAGCATTAGTGAAATATACACACCTCCTATGATATCTTTTTATTCTGTTTATTAACAAAGATCCATTGTGGTGTAGCACTGGACTATGACTTTGGAGACCAGGATTCAACTGCCCACTCAGCCATGAAAATCCACTGGGTGACCTTGGACAAGTCACATTCTCTCAGCCTCAGAAGGAGGCAAGGGCAACCCTCCTCTGAACAAATCTTGCCAAGAAAATCCCATTACAGTTTTGCCTTAGGGTCTCCATAAGTCAGAAATGACTTGAAGGCATATGACAACAAATAAAGGCACCCTATGTCCATGAACAGAAATTCTTTTGCTAATCCTTTCTGAGTCAACCACCTTTCCTAAAAAGCCCTGCAACAGTGCAAGCACATCCAGCCACTTGGTCTTCCCATCTCTTTGGTTCACTGATCATTCTGCCCATCCTCTTTCTTTAGAGTTAACATGGGCTCTCTGATCCAATAGTTTCTTTGATCACCTACTGGAGGAGGAGGTAAAAACAGTTGCATATTCAGTATTCCCTGTTACCATGTATGGGTGTGAGAGCGGAACAGTAAAGAAAGATGATAGGAAGAAAATCAATTCATTTGGGATGCAGTGCTGGAGAAGAGTGCTGAGGATCCCATGGACAGCCAAAAGGACAAACAAGTGGGTCCTAGAACACATCAAACTAGAAACCTCCTTGGAAGCCAAGATGACAAAACTGAGGCTGTCATACTTCGGACGCATCATGAGAAGGGAGGACTCTTTGGAAAAAAACAATAATGCTAGGAAAGGTAGAGGGAATTAGAAAGAGAGGAAGGCCACATGATAGATGGATGGACTCTATTAAGGAGGTCACATGTATGAGTTTACAGGACCTAAGCAGAGCAGTAGAGGGCAGGGAGTCATGGAGATGTCTCATCCACAAGATCACCATGTATCGAGATCGACTTGAGGGCAGTTAACAACAACAACAAATACTCACTCAATATTGCCATGCTGGTAAACATGCATACTTCACCTCAAAAGTAAAGAACTACTAACACTTGTTAAACTGTAAAAAGATGCTAATTCAACTTTTAGAGTCATCACCATGCACTCCCTTTCCCCTGTATCTAACAGGAAATATCAGAAACCCTCTCCGTTCACAGAAGTGGGCACCACAAAAAGGATCTAGGATTCAAAAAGGATGTTGAAAAACTACAGCATGTCCAGAGGAGGGCAACTAAAATGGTGAAGCATCTGGAAACCATGCCCAATGAGGAACGACTTAGGGAACTGGGTATGTTTAGCCTGGAGAAGAGACGGTTAAGAGGGGATATGATAGCCCTGTTTAAATATTTGAAGGGATGTCATATTGAGGAGGGCGCTAGCTTGTTTTCTGCTGTTCCAGAGAATAGGACTCGGAACAATGGATGCAAGCTACAGGAAAAGAGATTCCACCTCAACATTAGGAGGAACTTATTAAAAGTGAGAACTGTTCGACAGTGGAACACAATCCCTTGAAGTGTGATGGAGTCTCCTTCTTTGGAGGACTTTAAACAGAGGCTGGATGGCCGTCTGTTGAGGATGGTTTGATTTTGAGTTCCTGCATGGCAGGGGGTTGGACTGGATGGCCCTTGTGGTCTCTTCCAACTCTATGATTCTATGATTCTATGTCTACTACATATAATTGCCTCAACTCCAACTTGCTTGCTTTTTTTCATTGCAGAATCTTTAATTCTATTTATATTTAGTATGTTTAAGTCTTACAAAAGACATGTACTTTGAGAAGACATGTATTGTCAAAGGAAATGCTGGCACTGAAAGTCAGACATCAATTACCAAACTGCTCACAGCAAGAGTATGGAAGAATAGCAAGAGAGCCAGCATGGTGTAGTGTTTTGAGCATGGGACTATGATACTAGAGAGCAGGATTGAATCCCAGTTCAGCCTTGGAAACCACAGGGTGACCTTGAGCTAGTCATACTTTCTCATCCTCAGAGGATGGAAATGGCAACCCCCCCCCCCGAAGAAACTTGCCAAGAAAACCTAATAATAGGGGTTGCTGTAAGTCAGAAATTACTTGAAGGCACACAACAACAAACAATAACAACACAGCAAGTAGCAATGCATCAAAGTACATCAGTGTCACACATACTACAGTTTTCCTGTTACAGCCATGCATGTGCAACTGGGTCTGCTTATCATCCTTATGACAATTTCTACATTCTGCATCTCTCGAGATCTTTACCATATAAGTCAAAGAAGTTAATAACTAAACTAACTAAATGAATACCCTGAATAAAGAGATACCCCATGTGATAATTCAAAACATCAAGTTCAACTATGGATAACTAGATTGGTCTTTGTCCAAACTGGCTTTTGAGTTTTTAATATTCCATGAAATGAAAATTGCCATCAAATGTAATAAATTCATAAAAGTGATTTTTCCTTTGTTGCTTTGAAGGAGCAAAAAGTGCCTTAAGAAAGACACACAAAACCATTCATTAAAAGAAAAGATCTTGATTTAAGCTCTTCATGATTTTCATCCAATCTTTTCTTCATATCCCTCTGTGATTTGCCACTGTGTGTATATTATTATTGGACCCAGGTGAATGAATGCATACACTTACAATGACAGACACTACTTTAATAAGCATTTCAATTTCTTTATTCTGTATCTCAGACTTTTGTGCACAACACCGTCCAGAAAGCTGTATATCCAAGAACAGGCCTACAATCCACACAGTAGGACCATTTACCTCAATAGCACATATTTACTGCTGAGCATGCACTCGGAAAATCTCAGCAGTTCATCTAATCTTCAATGGCTCAGTGATATAAGAATCCTTGGAAACTATTCATCACCTTTCTGCCTAGAAAGCACATAAACCAGTAAAAACAACCAAATCATAAAATCAAACAACAGCTAACAGTTAATATTTTCTAGCCCCAGAATAAAGTAATGAACCAGAGGTGGAGGGACTTTTATTGTTAACTGCCCTCGGTTCGATCTCAACTCATGGCGACCCTACGGATGAGACATCTCCAACACCCTCTGTCCTCCACTGCTCTGCTTAATTCCTGCAACACCTTAATACCCGTGGCCTCCTTAATAGAGTCCATCCATCTGGCCTTCCTCTCTTCCTACTTCCCTCCACCTTCCCCAAAGACTCCTCTCTTCTCATGATGGATCCAAAGTACGACAGCCTCAGTTTGGTCATCTTGGCTTCCAGGGAGCTTTCTGGTTTGATCTGCTCTAGGACCGATTTGCTTGTCCTTTTGGCTGTCCATGGGATCCTCAGTACTCTTCCTATCATCTTTCCCAACTGTCCAGCTCTCACATCCATACACAGTAATAGGGAATACAATGGCTTGTATGATTCTAACTTTTGTGCTGAATTGTATATCTTTTCATTTTAGAATCTTTTTTAGTTCTTTCATAGCCACTCTCTCCATGAGTCTTCTGATTTCCTGACAGCACTCCCCATTTCTATCAATGTTTGATCCCAGGTATGGGAATTCTTTTACTATTTATATTTCTTCGTTGTCTAGGCTGAACTTGTGAAGATCCTCGGTGGTCATTTTTTTTTTCTTTATGTTCAGCATTAAGCCTGTCTTTGCACATTCTTCTTTGATCTTCCTTGGTAGTTGTTCCAGGTCTGTGAGGTTTTCTGCTAGTATTATGGTGTCATCTGCATATCTTAGATTGTTGATATTCCTTCCTCCTATTTTCATTCCACCTTCTTTTGTGTCCAAGCCTGTTTTTCTTATAATATGTGCTTATATAAGTTGAACAGATAGGATGATAGGATGCAGCCTTGTCTGACTCCTTTGCCACCTGGGAACCATACTATTTCTCCATGTTGTGACAGTAGCCTCTTGTCCTGAGTACAGATTCCTCATCAGGACTATCAGATGTGCTGGCACTCCTATGACTTTAAGGGCTTTCCAGAGCCTTTCATGGTCTATGCAGTCAAAGGCTTTGCTATAGTCTATAAAGCACATGCTGATTTTCTTTTGGAATTCCCTGGTGTGCTCCATTAGGCATCGTATGTTTGCAATGTGATCCCTAGTGCCCCTTCCTTTCCTGAACCCTGCTTGGACCTCTGGGATCTCTCTTTCCAGGTATGGTTGGAGGCTATCGGGCTTTGCAGACCAGCAGAAAGAGCAGGCCTGGGGGTGGGGTTGGGGCAGGGCAGCCACACGCCAGCTGCCCTGACTCCACCCTGATGCTGTCCTGATACCATGTGCCTGTCCACGCGGTGCGTGACATCAGGATGCCCTCTTGGCACAGTGTGCATACACATTGTGCCAAAAGGGTGCAAAAAGCAGCAGCTGCAGCTGAAAGGGCAGCCTTTTGCCACCCCCAAAAGGAGAGACATTTTGCCCCTCTTTTGGGGGTGGCAAAAAGGAGGATCGGGGCCACAGCATATGGTTGCCGTAGCCCTGATCCGTCACTCCCAAGGGCGGCTCTGTGCCACCCCTTTCGGGCCATCTTTATCAGCCCACAGCTGCAGAATTTCAAGCATGATTTTGCTTGTGTGGGAGACAAAATCTAGTCTAGTGGAGAGACTAGTGGTGCCAAAGAAAGGGGTACTATACCTGAACATTACCACCACACTAGAAGCCTCTGAGCCCAAGTGCTAAAAATCTGCTCAGAACTGAAGCTCTGTGGACTCTTTGAACCTGAGATTCCTTAGTCCAGGCCTGAGTCTTGACTGTCTGAGCCCAGGTTCCTACTTATTCAAGTGCCTCACAATCCAGGAAACCAGTTTACCAATTCAGGAAATGCCATGGTAATAGGTATTTTGTCAGTAATGCCATAAAAATATAGAAGACTGCAAAAATAGGGATGAGGAAAAATCCATTGATTTCAGTTCATGTCACTTTCACATATTTTTAAACATTTTTCCATTTACACATTCATCTGTAATATTTAAAAAAAATCTCAAAATACATTCAGGTTAAGTTTCCCTTATCTGAAATGCTTGGGACTAGTGTTTTGGATTTTGGAGTTTTTCAGAGTTTGGAATATTTACATATACATAATGAGATATCTTGGAGATGGAGCCCAAGTCTAAACATGAAATTCATTTATGTTTCATTTACACCTCATATACTCCAAAGTAATTTTATACACAATATTTTATACACAATATTTTTAATAATCTTATGTATGAAACAAAGTTTGTGTACACTGATCCATCAGAAAGCAAAGGTGTCACTATCTCAGCCACATATTTGGACAATTTTGGATTTAGGAATATTTCAGATTTTAGAATTCTGGGTAAGGGAGACTAGACCTGTATATGACTAGGTATATGAACTTTTCAAATTATGAATTTTAAAATTAATTTAAATATACATTTTCTCAGGAGATGCACTGAAAAGCATATTATATACTTAAACTGCTAGGTACTGTGCTGCAACAGTCAGAGAAATTTGGTGGATGGCTAAGTTCCAATCTGCACATTAACCCAAGAAGGGCATGTCTGGTCACTTTGTACAGGAATTCAGAAAAAGCATATTCCACAAGTATCCTTAACAAGAATCATTACTGTCACTGAAAATGCATAGAGCAAAAAGGTACCAAGGTTGCCTAACTGTGCACTGAATTCTAATGAAGAACCATTGTGGTATGTCTCTCTGCACAGTTGTTTCCAAAGCCAAGTGCCATTACAGAACAAGATATTTGCCTTTTGCATTCAAAAGCAGTTTTCTTAGTTTGGCAGTATTTTAAAGTGGGCCATCCACACATTACCACACCAATTTTAGTATGCACCTGCAAGCACACTGCCACAGGTGTACATACTTTGCTGCCCACTGAATAATATGGGACTTGAGCACTCCTTTTTTCCCCATCCACAGGGGAAAACCAAACCAAACCCCCATTAATGGGAAGTACACCATATACCGCATTTCAACCTTAAAAGAAGCTACTTACAAATAATGAGTTATTTCTCTGTAATTTCCTTTTTCCCAGTTATTAAAGAGCAACAAAATTAGATTTAAAATGCCATATAGCAAAGAGTAACTGCACTCCTTTTTTGCAAAGTAACTGTAACATTTTTGTTTACTGTTATACCTACAGAAATATGTGGCCTCGCTACTTAAGTATGATCTGTACCACAGGCTAGCAGGTAGCATTATGTTGGTTGTATATAAACAAAAGTATTGTAAGTACTTTACTTAATTTTTCAAAGAAATCTACAGTATACAGTTGGCCCTTGGTTTCCATTGTGGTTTAGTTCCAGGATGGAAACCAAAAATTTTGGATGCTCAAGTCTTATTATATACAATTGCCTAGTAAAATTGTGTCCCTTATATAAAATGGCAAATTCAA
Source organism: Phrynosoma platyrhinos (assembly GCA_020142125.1). NCBI lineage: Eukaryota > Metazoa > Chordata > Lepidosauria > Squamata > Phrynosomatidae > Phrynosoma > Phrynosoma platyrhinos. The sequence goes on from JAIPUX010001880.1 coordinate 84,929,018, forward strand.
GGTTTGCTTTTTGGGGGAAATAAAATTGGTGAATATTTTAGAATCATGGTTGGTTTAATCCATGTGTGCACAATCTAGGAAAGGAATAAAACATTAAATATGCAGCCATATTTAACTCACAGAAGATAGGGGCAAATGGCAAGCAGCAAAAAACTGCAGGTTGAGTATCTCTTATCCATAATTCCAAAACCCGAAATACTCCAAAATCTATGTGGGTGGCTGAGATATTTACACCTTTGCTTTCTAACGGTTCAGTGGCCACAAACTTTTTTTAATGAACTAAAAAATATTAAAAATAGTATGCATAAAATTACCTTCAGGCTATGTTTATAAGGTGCATCAAAAACAAATGAATTTCATGCTTAGACTTGGGGCCCATCAGCAAGATATTGCATTATGTATATGCAAATATTCCAAAATAAACTCAGAAATCCAAAACACTTCTGGTCACAAGCATTTTGTATAAGGAAGACACAACCTGTAATATAGCAAGAAGCAACCCAAATGGGAGTACAAGGCTCTATGGGCAGTCTTTTCATTCCTAACACATTGCAAACAAACTGCTCTCTATCAACTGTAGGTCTCAGAAAAGCAATTTAGAAGGCCATAAAAATCCTGCTTTTATTTACTTGGAAGGTATCTACCACAGGTTCAAAAAGGGATTTAACTATGCATAGGAATGCAGCTGTCATCTTTAACATGCCACTTCTAAAACAGCACAGTCTGCAAAAAGTGTGCACTTTATATATTATGCACCCAAAGCTTTAGCATAACATTCAGTAAAAATGCATGTAGAATAACTACTAGCACTTCAGATTTCAGTTTTTAATACGCTGCAAACAAAATGCTCTTCTTCATCATCGGTCTCATAAAAACAAGTTACAAAGTTGTTATGTAAGCCTTATGGCCAAACCCTACTTCTTTTTACTCTGAAGTGAAATCACCATTCGTTAAAATGGGACTTGCTCCCATCTAACTGTAGATACATATGTCACATTAGCCTTTAATGATCTTCTGCCGTTTTTAGAATTGTATCAACTGCAGAAAAATTACTGATGTAGTAATACATATCTAGCTTTGTATGATTCTTAGATGGAAGACCATTAAAAATTATATGGAGCAGGCTACACTGAAATCTTACAGAAAAACTTGAATTATGTTTGTTTGTTTTTTAAAAAGGCACAGAAGTTGTTCTTTATGTACAAATACAACAATTGTGTGTGTGCATGTGTGTGTGTCCCTTCAAGTCACTTGTTGACTTATGGCAAACACATGATTTTCATAGGGTTTTTGTAGGCAAGGAAAAATCAGAGGTGGTTTTGCCAGTTCCTTCCTCTGCAATATAGCCTATTTGTTGATGGTATCAACCAAGGCTGAGCCTACTTAGCTTCTAAGATCAGACTATATAAGGACAATTTCACACTACACTGATGTAGCACTATTATTCTACTTTAATTGCTATGGCTGCTTCCTGTGGAATCCTGGAAGTTGCAATTTGGGGAAGGAAATTTAGGGTCTCGGCAGACGACTAATTGGGTCGTCTTCCGGGCCCGGAAGAGGAGGGGCAGCCGCACGTTCGGCGCCCCTTCCTCTTCCTGAGGTCGCCCCGGAAGCTGCCGGCCCTCCGCACGTCCGGCGCTTCCGGGGCAACCTCCCTCCGCAGCGACCGGACGCGCTGTGGAGGATAAGACAGCGAAAGTGCGCCCGCCGCTTTTAGGGCGCACTTTCGCTGTCTTGAGGAAGGAGCGCTGATTTAGCGCTCCTTCCAGGGACGCCGCCAGTGCGCCGAGATGCGGAGGCTGCGGCCCCGCGGCGTGCCGGCGCAGGGCGTCCTGGACGCCCTCGTCTGCTTCCCCCCTTAGAGTTCTTAGCTTTTAGGCCTCACTAAACTACAAACCCCAGAATTCCATAGGAGGCAGCCATACAATTAAAGTGGAAATACAGCACTATTACAATGTAGTGTGATACTGATGTGGTGCCTTTAGGGTACTTAGGCCCTACCTCAATTATACTAGTCTATATAATAACATAAATTCAAGGAGGTTTGCTATACTGCTTCATGTTGTTTTGGGAGTGCCATGTAAACTTTAAACAAGCCTGTTATTAAGTTTCTCAATTTTTAAAATTGGAGACAAGGTTTTTAAAAAGTGAGAAATGTTATATTACAGTTCTATGATATATCTAAGACTATGTAAGAAATCTGTGTTAAACTGTGAAGAGCATTAATAAATCCTAGCACATGAATATCTTAATAAAACATTATTTTTTTGCATTTTACACTGATCTCAGGTTCAAAACTGATCGTAAAAAACAGGCACAAGACCTGTGAAGACACACCCAACTAAAGGTGGTGGCTATTATGGGTGTGCAACGCCAGTACCCTGGTGAGAGCAAACTCTTTTACCCAAAAAGGCTCCAAAGCTGAATGTAAAGTCCAAAAAGGGGGAAATTTATTTTGAAGAACAAAAGAAAAAGGTTTCTCCTCCCCAGCTTTAACCGGCTTAAAATAAAAGGTACTTTACAGTTTAGGTTTCAGCAATCTTCAGTGTTGTCATCTCTCTGGGTTTGATCTTGGTTTGATATCCTACTCAATGAAGCTGGTGCAGGGTCTTTCAGCTTCTGGTGCTCTTGACTTCTTTATTGTTGATGTTTAATAGAATTAACTGCTTCTGGTAACTAAATTGGCTAATGTGGTAACTAACCCCCTAAGCAGACCAGGGCGTCCTGGACACCCTGGGATGGTGTGCCGAGGGACCACGGCAGCCGCACCGAGGCACACCGTCGGCGCCTCTGAAAGGAGAGCAAAAATAGCGCTCCTTTCAGAAGTCAGGGAAAGTGCGCCCTAAACACGTAGGGCGCACTTTCCCTGACTTTTCCGCCGCAGCGTGTGCGGACGCTGCGGCGGGAGGTTGCCCTCGGAGCGCCGGCTGTGTGGAGGGCCGGTGGCTCCGAAGGCAACCTCGGGAGGAGGAAGGGGCGCCACTCGTGCAGCTGCCCCTCCTCTTCCCTGCCTCGGAGATGACTTTATTAGTCATCTGCTGAGGCCCTGTATTGGCTAAATGGTAAATAAATTGGCTAAATGGTGTAGGAAATGCCCTTTCCATCTGTCTGAGCCTGTTTGCCACCAAACAGATAAAGTCAAGCCTGCCTAAAAACTAAAAATCCCAAGCTGAAGCAGAGCTTACTGGGAAGGGGCAAACCAAAAACTAGAAAAATGCAGGAGATTCCTACAGCTTCTCCCACAAACTAATACAGTGGAACATTCCTATGCTCAAACTGAACTAAAAATGAAGGAAAATGCAGGGGAGAATTTAAACAGTCCAGGCTGGACATCATAAGACCTGTACATTAAATATATTGCATTTGGAACAATAAACTTTCATTTGGTCGATCAGCACATTCAATAGATCAATCACTTTAGGAGACAACTGCTTTCAAACAGAGCATTCCATTCCAACAAGACCTTTATATAAAAAAAAGAATGAAACTCAGTTTAGCATTATTGATTCTGTGATATATTTAACCTAGGTTGAATGTCTTAAAATTGCATTTAATTAAAATTGCAGTCCAGCATGGACTTCAGAATGGGGAAGAGGGTTTCTCTGAAATGATCTAACAAAAATTAGAAACCAAAACTCCTATGAGATTGTGTCCCTCCAAGCATTATGATTCAGGGGTGTACAAAATGATCAAACGGTAAGAAATATTAAGACAGCTATTGTTATCGAGCCGTAATAACGGCTGCCTGCAATCTACCCAATGAACACTTATGGGGGACTAAAACTTAATTGAACACATGGAGAACACCTGAAAGGCATACAGTGGTACCTCTACTTACAAATGCTTCTTCTAACGAAAAATTCGACTTACGAAATGCGCCTCCGGAAAAAAATTTGCTTTGACTTACGAAAGCGTTCTAACTTACGAAATTCCAGCCGAGGCCGCGGCTGGAAGGAGGCGCTGTGGCCTTGGCTGTTCCTTGGGCTGGCTCTGGAAGCGGAGGAATCCTCCACTTCCAGGACCAGCCTAAGGAATGGCCTCGGCCGCAGCTGAAAGGAGGCCTCCTTTCAGCCACGGCCTCAACTGTTCTATGGGCTGGTCTTGGAAGTGGAGGAATCCCCTTCAAGTCAGAGCCACAGCTGTTTCTTGGGCTGATCCTGGAAGTGGAGGAATCCTCTGCTTCCAGAGCCAGCCCAAGGAACAGCCAAGGCCGTGGCTGAAAGGAGGCCTCCTTCAAGTCGGAGCCACAGCCGTTTCTTGGGCTGGTTCTGGAAGCAGAGGAATCCTCCGCTTCCAGGATCAGCCCATAGAATAGCCGAGGCTGCGGCTGGAAGGGGCTGGAAGGAGGTGGCCTTCCAGCCGCAGCCTCGGCTATTCTATGGGCTTGGAATGGATTAGGGCATTTCAATGTTAAATTTGCTTCTACTTACGAAATTTTCTACTTACTAAATGGCTGTCGGAACGAATTAATTTCACAAGTAGAGGTACCACTGTATTGTGCTTGTAAAACTGTTTAAAAATGTTTCAATGGCAATGGATTGTAAAAAGGAATTTGTCCTTCCATAGCAAACACCTGCAAGTAGACAAAATTAGCCACAATTTGCCTGACAATCCTGAGCTGCTACAGTTTAAAAACAGTTCTGGGGCCACTGCTGTTCAGGAGCAGAGAAAATGTTTATTTAGCTTAAATATTACAAACTCAATGCTGTACTGCAACCTTGGACAAGAGGTATGTAAAATAATTTCTGATGACTTCATTCAAGTGTTTCTTTCCCACATGAAATAACATAATATCAATTGATTTGGGATGATGATGATGATGATGATGATGATGATGATGATGATGATGATGAACTTGAGTCTGGATTCTCAAGAAGAACTCTTTTTCTTGGGTCCTGGAAATCAAACTAGAGTAGGGTTTCATTGCAGCTGTATTTATCACCTATTTTACTTTGCTATAAATTTAAATAATACTGTAATTTAAAATAAGACACTGGATTTACCCACAGGTCCCTTTCACCATGAAAGAATCTTATGTATCCCCCCCTCCATCAGTAGTCTAAACTATTTTTAGGGATCCGGCTGAGTCATATATCTTTTCATCAAATAGTTTTAAAAATGTGAATCACTGTTCTAGAAGAGTTCAGAGTACCATCAATTCAATTTCTGTACACCAATTCATTCTTATTGTTTGAGTGATTTTATTCTTATGGATCTTCCGCTCTTAACAACAACATAAACTAAATATTGTATGTCACTCTGAAAACCCACTGGACTAAAAAGTGGTGGAAATATGCAACTAAAAAAAATCTAACCAAATCCTATTTTTTTCCACCTCACTCAGGTTAGGAGGTATAGCTTTCCAGTATCCCATGCTTATATCATTCTTCTCTCTGCATCAACCAGCCTGTCCCATAGTGCTATGGGACTGACTTCTAGAAAACCACCTAGAAGGTATAGGATTGTGTTACAAAGCTGAAACCCTATAGACTGGATGGCCCTTGTGGTCTCTTCCAACTCTGTGATTCTATGATTCTATTATTACACCCCAGCAACAACCCCAAGCAATGCTCAGTTGTGACATTTTATCTCAAAAGTGTGTACATGTGTATGCCAGCAGGTCTCTATTCTCTTTATTCCAGGGATGGGACCCCCAGTTCCATGGGCCAAATTCAACATATTAAACTGGTCTATCCAGGCTACAAAAGCCTCCCCCGAGACCCATCTCTTTCAAAATGTTCCTCTCCTCAAGAAGTGCTGTACAATGTAATCTGTGCCTCTGTGTCTCTTTTCTCCCTGAGGAGCAAGGCCAAGTGCTTGCTCTTTGACTCTCCCTGCACAAAGAATGAGAACGCCCTGGAGGAAAAGCTACATCTCATCCCACTGACCCAATCCAGTCCTAAGAACCAATTTACCCCTTGACCCAAAAATGGTTCTACACCCTGCTCTGTTCTACTCTCCATCTAACACGTACCAGCTAAGAGTTTTGTTTGCTTTGCCATGTCAGAGTGAAGAAGGGCAGCTATTGTAATCAATATATTACGTTGTGATTACATTGTAATCAGTGCTGTTGAACTGGTACAACATCCTCATGCCAAATTAGATTAGTTAGTGCCACAAGTTGCACAAATTTGCATTACTGTCATCGTTGTCAAATAAATCCTAAATGCAACTCTCCTAGTGAAACAACATTGTATTACACTGTAAACTAGCTCACTGAAAATACTGAGCATTAGGACAGTTGCTTTCTAAGCAAATACAAGAGAAGTCCACAGGCTTGTCTACATGATTAAAATACTCCTCATTCCAATCAAATAGAGTGTAATCTGGCCATACATGATTCAAAGGAATTCAGAGGCTTTTTGGGGAAGGAAACTCCATAAATCCAGCAGAAAAGGGATTTGCTTTTTTACTAGCATATCCACAAGTATTCATGAGTATCTGCATTACTACATGTCTATATGTATTATGTGAACTGCTGCAGATTTTCATACATTCACACTGACACTTAACTGTGCACATGGATGCACATTTTCAGCAGAAGGAGGGCAAATAGATAAGCATTTGTGCAGGAAAGTGAAGACAATTAAGTGTCAATGTGAATGTGTGAAAATCTGCAGCAATTCACATGATATATGTAGACTAGTCAAACGTGGACCAGCACTCCTCAAACTTTAGTATTAAGAGTATATTATATAATTTCTCGAAGTATCTAGCAGTTTTTCCAAGTATGATTGCATTTAAAGTCTAACCTGTTAGTATAATGTAGAATCAGATTTTATAAAGTATTAATTCCACCCACTGAGTCATGTATTGTAACAGAAGGAATTCTGCTCACCGATAGCATCTTTCTTAAAATCTTTTATGTTGCTATGCTTGGTGAAGAAAAATGTCATTATTTGGGGGGCGGGGTAGCCATTGATCATGATGAATGCATAAAACTAGAGCAGGACAAGATCTCAGCTTTTACCAATTAATTGGAGTGAATTTTGCCCAACTTTTAAAATCAAAAATACCTATCTAATGCAAGGAATTAAAAGGTCAGTAGATGAAGCAATTTTGGGTTTCTGCTCATCTCTTAAAGAGCCAAAAACTCAGAGGACACAGAGATGACACGAGGGAAGGGAGGCACAGGTGAGATTCCCCCTACACCAGACCCATCATTTTCAGACCTCCTGGAAAGGCTTTGTGTAAACTTAGTGCAGGACTTAACAAAAAGACTGGGCACTCTCCCTTGAGCCAGTGAACTAAAAGCTCACTGGCCTGACAGCCCGCATTGGAGATATAGAAGATACAGCTAATACAGCTCTTAAACAGGATCATTCTCATGAAACCCACATACAAGAGATAAAACAAATAAATGACTATCTCACAAACAAATTTCAGGAGTTGGAGGACAGAAATAGATGCTTAAATATCAGAATTGGCAGGATTCCTAAATGGGAGGAGTGTCAAGATATGATTTCAGTCCTCCTTACTTGGCTGGATAACACCTGCCCAGGTCGTGATCTCCTTTCTGCTGATATAGAAAGAACACATCAGACAGAGTTCTTAACTGGAGGCAAGGTGCTCCTCCCAGGCACCTAATTATATGTTTTGCACATTACCCAAAAAAGGCACAAGTACTGAAGAAGCTTTCCAGTACCCCAAACCTTGCCTACCAGGATTCCAATGTGCAAGTATACCAGGACATCTCCCCTGATACACCAAGGAAACGCTGTGATTTTAAACCTCTCGCCTCCCTGCTCCAACAAGCAAGTATAAAATACAAATGAGGCTTCCCTTTTAAACTAATATTCTTTTATAATGGCTCTGTCATGACTGCCTCAACTAAAACTCATCTTCTTCACATATGTGAAGCCTTAGGCAATAAGGTGCCCTAAGACCTTGAGAAAGAGGTGAAGAACAATGTCTCCTCTTCAACTGCATCCAAATCTGGACAAGTGGCTGAACTATGGATGCTAGCAAGACAGAGAAAACACAAGCAGCTTGGTGATCCTGTGCAGCTGAACGCCACACAGCCACGCTGACTCTAATGCAACTTCCAGAACAGAAGACCTCTTCCCTGATATATATTTTTTTTGACATCATAAAGTGAATGATTAAGTGTAACTACCTTGCCTTGCTCTAGCTTTTGGTATCTTTCTCATCTATTCTTCACAAATTTCTCCCCCCTTCACGACCTCCTCTCTTGTTTTCCCACATTAATCCTAATGACAGCAGCCATCTTTGAAGGAAATAGTCTTCCTGTTCACAACTGTTGTTCTACATTTGCAACATGGCCTTTTGCAAGCAAATAGCCTCACTGTAAATTTCATTTTTATTGTTTTAACTCTCTCTCTGCCTCAGTTCTCTCCCACCTCTCATTACTCTAACTTCTGGTATTTTTCTGAAGTATTCTTCACAACACACCCACCCTGCCATCTTGTCTTTTTCCCTCTTGTCTTGTTGTCCCGCCTAAATCCTTACAACTGACAGCCACCATGTTTGAGGGAAATAGTTTTCCTGTACACAACTGTTGCTCTCCATTTGCAAGATGATCTTTTGCAGACAAATAACTTCATTCTAAACTTAATAATAATAATAATAATAATAATAATAATAATAATAAATAATAATATTTATTTATAGCCCGCCCCTCTGCGCCGCAATCGGGGCGGGTTACAACATTAAAACAGTCAAAGTTAAAACATTCCCTCGTCCCATACCCCAACCCTCCCATCCCCTTAAAACAACTTTACTTTCATTGTTTTAACTCTCTTTATACCTAGATAATCCTCTCCCACCCCACTCCCTGCTCTAAAACTATTACTGAAGTGCCATCATCCCCTCCTTCAGTCCCCTGTATGCAAATGGTTCTTGCAACTTTCCCACTCTAGCAATACTATTAGTGTGCCACCATTTTCTTGTTTTGAATGTGCAATTGGGCCTTGACTTTCGCAGCTTTGATTATTCGTGAGTTTGTCATTGTGGCTGGTGCCTTGGCCGGCTTGTCAGGGTGCCTGGGGTGGGGTGAGGGTGGGCGGTTTGTGCAGATTATTCTACTATCCACAAGCAAAAGGCTCGTTTCATTACTCGTTTAAAGCATGTGGTTAAATTGCAAATATTGTTTTTGTATTATTTCTCCACTGTGCACAATATCTTTTTCATTTCAGCTACTTAATTTTTTTTAATTTCCATTCACATAGTTGTTACACTGTCCTGACTTAATTATCTTCTTAGAAGATTATCACATGGGATAAAAAATTGTTAAAGAGCATTGTTACCATCATTATTGTGCAATCAGGAGAAAATTTTTCACATGATGTCCTCCTATCGTTCTTGTAATGTCCTGGAAGCTTCCTGCTTGTGGAATAACTCATTGACGATAAAAAAAAAATCAATGGATTGTCAATCACAATTCATTAGCGCTATTGCAAACATGTGAAAGGCAATCACGTTTCAATAGTGCTAGATTATCGCACTACACTCTAAAAACAGGGCTCATAAATTTTTACTGCTCTTGCTGCCTCTTGCTGCACTTTGGGGTTTGTAGTTCACTGATGCTTAAGAGCTCTCTGGCTGAATATTCTAAATGGCCCTTCCTAAACTAAAAGTGCCAGAAAGCAACAGGAGGATAATCTCCTAAATTGAATCCCCCAGTCTGGGAATCCCTTGTATCACAGGAGTTCCTCAGTGGTGAGAGAGAGACCCATTTTTCTCTCTGCTTAACAACCCAACTTGTGGAATGCAAAAGCACTTTCTTACTGCTTGTGAATCATTAATGCCCCATTTTTGCAACCAGTGTGAAAGTAAGTGTTCTAACATCGCCATTGTATCATTCTTGCTTAATAATGTTAGAATAAAAGTTTTTAAACTGTAATAGCCCTCGTGTGATAATCTCCAAGGTCTCACGTAACGCCACTTGCAGTTCAGCTGTCATTAGTATCTTATATCTTATCCTTTTCTATCATACATTATTAAACAAAATTTCAAGGGTATTAGTAAAATAATTCATCATGTTAGTAGTGCTTTTCAACAATTACAACACCATTTGACACTCTTTTTTTTTTTTTGCAAAAGGGAGAGCTGCAAAGAGTTAAGTTAACACAATTTTCTTCTCTTCTAGCACTGATGCAATTGTCACCTATCGTTTGGTTCAATCTGAAATTCCTTCTGTAAGATTTGAACCAGGAAATCACTTGGGAGGACATATGAAGCTTCTGCATACTTAGAAAGATCATTGTTTCATCTAGATCAGCACTACTTACAGGTTAGCAATGATTCACCAGGATTTCAGACTGGTGACTCTGCTCAGATGGAGCAGTACAGGTATCTGGGAATGCCAGGAGCTCAACCTGAGACCTTTAGTTAGTAAAACATTTGATCTACCATCAGGCCACACTCACTTCATCCCAGTGTGATGAAATATTAGCTTATTATGCTAGCCTTTATTACCACTTCTACCAACTGTTCACTCCTCCCATGTGATTGATATATATATATATATATAATCGAAATACAGGAAGGCACAAACAGTAACTGTTCCAGTGACATAAGGAACAAGTCTCATACACCACTGGAAATTTCAAAGAAAGCTTATCATGAACACAGCATACTAAGGCAACTTTTCAGTAGTCAATTAACCTTCATGGTAGCAGTGTGACTTGCATTGGTCATTACATTTTAAGAAAGATATTCACCAACTGGAAACTGTCAGAGGAGACACAGAAAAATGACAAAAGCATTTGAATGATAAACGAAAGAAAGGCTGAAGACACTCACTATCTTCCATCACATAGGACCAGAAACAACATTGTTACAATGGACTTAAGTCTCTGGTGGATTATAGCCAGAATTTGTGGTTCTTGGGCAAACACTGAAGCCTTGGTCAGGCCATTCAGACAAAAACAAAAAGCTAGCATGACAAACACTTGAAAATGGTTGTCAACTCAAACATCACTTATGCATGTGAGCTACACTTCTCTAATAGAGTCTGAACCATAACACTTCATCAGCACTAAGTCTGGGGGGTGTAGTTATGGGGTGTGTCTGTGTGAAATGAATTCTGCTCCCCATGAAATTCTCCTTCAGTCCCCCAATATCAAAACTGGTTCATACCTAGAACTCTTATATTTGCTGTGATTGCATTTTCCTGGTAATTTGGGGATCAAAAGAAAGTTTCATTGGCATCAAAATTTGTATTGGAGGAGCAATGTCCTGATTTTTAGAGGGACATAGTTACACCCTTGATAAGATATTCCACATTTGATTTCCAAAGAGGTGGCCATATTAGCATGTTGCAGCATTTAAAAAAAACCACAAAGACTCTTGTTGCACCAAGCTCAATAGGACATACTCCCTAACAAGTGTATGCAAGTTTCCAGTGTTCAATGTGCACAAAATCTGGATCAAGAGGAGGTCATGCCTACAAAAGAGCCCTACATCATCCTTCAAAATTATGTGTAAATGTATGGAATTTGTTCTTTTTGTGTATGTTGTGGAGTCAGCAGTGTGATCAGTTCCCAAAGATTAAATGAGGTCAACTGACCTTACATGAAGGGGAGACTGCAATGAATACTACCAAGTGCTTCTGTACTGCAAACATTGTTATATTCTGTATAATTATCCTGTGCAGCAATATTTGCCTGCATAAGATAGTTTTTTATCTCTCTTTCCACCCTAACAGCAAATCTAGTCAGTGTTAGTTTGATGATGATGATGATGATGATGATGATGATCACAAGTAAAGTTTCTGTTATACATCTATTACTTGGAGAGCTTACCCTGGGGTTAATTCAGTTAACAGCATCCCATCTGTGCTACCCAAAATGTACAGAACTAATCACTCAGTTCTATATATTACAAACTTATTAGTTAACATTGCATTCTTTTTAACTCAGCATTCCTCAAGAATAGAAAAGAGAATGTATTTGGAGATGTCTAAAGCCATTAGAAGTACATGTATAACCATCTCCCCTCAGTCACGCAAGATGGAACATTTTGTATAGGATAATGTCTCTCTTGGGCTCATCTGATTTCAAAAATAACTACACAATGGACACCTTGGTACTATTTAGGCTACATAACAAGGCAGCTGATGCTGGCAGACCTCATCTATTTATAGACTTTATGGAAAACTGCGACCACGTGTATAGCATCAATATTTTAGCTTGACATTAATGGTCAAAAAATTGTTTGGCCTCATCTAATGCAAATGCACTTTTAAAAGACGAAAAAGCTAAACCAAAAGAAAAAGAACTTATTGCATCATTTGAAGAAACTATGCACTTCTCCATAAATACTA
>JAIPUX010001880.1:84955128-84966422 GCA_020142125.1 Phrynosoma platyrhinos
GAAAGGGGAGGATTGGAAACCCCCCCCCCATTTCTCCTATGTTACCACTTCAAATTTGTACCAAAATGAAGTGAATACATAAAGGAAAGGAACAGCTTGTCTAAAAAAATGTTTCAATCAACAAATACAGAAGACATCTTTAAGTAATTTTTATGAAAGGTCCCCATCATTCTAGTGCCAATATTGGGTTTTCTAGTAAAATCATATCCATTAGTGCAAATGCATAGCCATTATTACAGACCATTATTCACTACAGACTCACTGAAAATAGGAAATTTTGTAACATTTATGTATTGTTCTACATTAATTTGAAATGTAGTATTATTCTAATCCATAATACATTATTCATTCCACTTGGTGTAAGAAAATGTAAGGTACAACTATACTAACTACAGCAGTAAGTATATTATACTATATGCTTTGTTCAAGCTGACTTTCCTTTTTAAATGAAGGTTTTTGGTTGCATCCTTGCTCTTTTTATATAGTCACTTCTGAACTGTGTAGGTTTTTATTTGGGAAACCCTTGTGATAATGTGTTTTCATGCTCCAGTAGAATATATAATTTTGCAGTATAAACATTTTCTTAACTGAGGAGGGGGAAGAACCACATGAGCCTCCCAAGACCATGCCAACCCAAAACAGTTGATATAAGCTAATTTCAGGAGAGGGATTCAGCCTAGCTCAAACCAAGAAAGCCAAAAGAAGGCAAGGGAGGGGAAAAAGAATGGCCACAAAGCTTGTAGGGACACAAATGGACAAAGTTGGCAAAAGAAAATGGGGAAGGGGTATGGAGAGCACAAAAACAGCTTAGGGGCTTCATACAATACTTGGGCTACACGGCCTACTTCTGATACTAGGTATCAGTATCATGCAGCCGTTGACATCAGAATATTGCATTACAACATGCCCTTTCTCAGACTTCATATTACAAAAAGCCCTAATACTGCATACAAAGAAGAGAAAGTCATAGCACTCAGTTGTACCTGAACATTTCAGATGGTCATACAAAACTAATTCCAGCAGTATGTGGTTTGTGCAGCTTATATTATTCCATTTGCTCAGAGAAAAATGGTGTTGCAATCTCAGATTCCTCTCTGCATGATAATTATCAGCTTCTATCAATTTCATCTGAGTGGATGATCTAAGCTGACAGCAATATGGGTGAACTCAGGTCTTTCTGTCCTCTAGTCTAGACTACTTGGAAGCATTCTACACTAGCAATCATTGTATCTGGTGTGGATGGGACTCTGAGGTACTGTTTAGCAATGTTATCTCATTCTTTCTATTGGGCCAGGTCCAGAAGGTGGTGCTGGAGAAGCAATATTATATTTCATGTCCTTTTATCTATGAAAGAGGTGGGTATAACCCACCCAGCCCACAAAAGTAAGAAATTTGCTCTGGGGGACTGTTTTGCTTCCTGATCCCCATTTTGGAATGAACATACAGAACAACATCAACAACAAAAAGATGGGAGATGCAGTTCTGGAGATTATAAATGACTTTTCCCTTCAGTAAACCATCACTTCTGGAGTGGTCAGATATATTATAGTACCCCTCTCTGAAATATTAATAATAAATATAATGCAAGATTAGTCAGCTATGGCAGTTTGTATAGCTGCTTGTTAGAAATTAATTTTAGTGTTAAAGAGGCTAACTCCTTCTTTGTGTCACACAAGTTCTTTAATCAATGAAAGAGTATGAAACTGATTCAAAAATTGCTGTTTTTATCCCTTTTATTCATTAATTCAATATATGAATCTATTTTTAAATGTATACATTTATACGCTTCTTTTCCTCCAACCAGTTCCAAAGCAATGAACATAGCTCTTCCACACATTTATCAATGTATCAAACCTGAGACAGGTCAGGATGAGAGAAAGTGACTGGACCAAAATCATGCAGTGAGTTTCATGGGCAGTGGAGATGTCCCAAGACCAGCACTCTTACCATTACACCACACTGGTCTTCTCTACTAGAATGAAGATGCTGTTACTTCAGTAAAAAGAATACAAAGAGCAGTTTAGCTGTCTACAGATACATTGCACATATAAACCCACTTACACTTGGGTGAGTCATTGAAAGATGAACCATTAGCAATATAGGATTTATCAGGGATTAAAGAAAAAATTACATATGTATATAAACAATCCATTTTTGAGTTTATAGAACTATATCCCTCTACAGACTTTATATAAAGCTTAATATCCCTAAGACCTATGTTTTGATCAGTGTTCAGAAAAAGTATGTGTAGAATCACAGTAGTATAGTAGTTGGTTGATTTTTTTTAAAAACATTCCCCAGTGATTGTGCATTTGAATGAGAGCTGCTTCATAGTGTTTATCCCAGCAAGGACATTAAATATCCAGCCACAGAATTCATTTTCATTCACACTATGTGAAGAGTTTGTGCCTCCAGTCAAACTCATACATTTGAAAGAGATGCATGTGCGAACAGAGGCTTCTTCAGTTGTAGTGAGTACTTGCAGAACACAAACAAGTAACCTGGTGCCATTTGACTTGAGAAATAATTGCATCAAAGATTTCTAAGTAGACACACCAAGGAAAACTATGTAGTCTGATGTAAAAAAGACTACATGGGGGGGGGGGGGGAACTGTGTTAGTTTTATATTGTTGGAAGGGTTATTTGATTTTAGATGTAAGCCGCCTTGATGGCCAAGGCTAAAGGCGGGGTATAAATTATTATTATTATTATTATTATTATTATTATTATTATTAAAATGATTTTTTTTCAGAATGTGGTCTAGGTTACTTACTCTAGGTTCTATATAATGACCTATATAGAAATGACACATTCTCATTTTCAGAATTCTGCAGCCCTCAGAGCTGGCAATAACTGGTGAACAGAACCTACCACTGATACATCACCCTGCTATTTCAAAGCTAAAGAAAAATATGCTCACAGCTCAGGAAAATAGAAGAGATTGATTTAATCTCCCCAGCAAAGTAAACACAGAAGAAAGTGCATAAGAGGAAAACAAACTAGTCCACTCTTATTCTCCCAGCCCCCATGCGTCTCCCAGTAAAGAACTAAAACAAAGTCCTTAGTTGGAGTAATATTTAAAAAAGGTAAATTTACTTACAAAAACCTGTGCATATTCATACTCAGGTAAAGCTTCATGTTGTAAAGAAAACAAGGCAGAAAAAATAGTCTACATGCTTCTTAAGAAAGCTTCCTATCAGCATGCTAGGAAGTCATGCTGCTCCAGTCAAAGGACAAAGAGGATAATGGTAATCCCTCCAGGGACAAAGAAAAGTGTGCTCTTAGAGAAGGAGGAATTGAGGGGTCATAAAACAATAAACTATCATAAATATTTATTTATGTTCCTAGAAAGACTCAGCAAGTTTAAGTTGCAGTACCCCAAACACTAGGTTCTATATAGTGATCTATATAGAAATGATACATTCTCATTTTCAGAATTCTGCAGCCCTCAGAGCTGGCAGTAACTGATGAAGAGAGCCTACCACTGATACATCGCCCTGCTATTTCAAAGCTAAACAGAAATATGCTTCTTTGTGCTAAGGGAATAATGGGAGTATCCATTCAAAGTATCTAAAAAGAATGTTGGATTAAGAATGAGATTCCTGTGGTTCAGACACAAAGTTGACTGGTAAACATTAAAGCTGGTTCCTTTATTTCTCAAACATCTTACACCTATATGAGCATCAACATCACATAACCTCCCAGGTAGTCACAGTGCAGTGCACAGTGGAGGAGGCTGGATTTGTGAGACTGTTAGCAAAGGGGAGGATAAGAACAGAAGCCCAACCTGTGATCAAGGAATTGACGGGTAAGAAAGTGTTATCATAACCCTGACTTGGAGTGTAAATCAGTGATGGATCTGAAAGATGTTTATGTTAGAGAGCTTGTAAAAGCAAAGGAATCAGAAGCCTCTTCTGGAGACAAGCAGAGAACAAAGTGCAGTGTCAGGGTTCAATGTGAAACAAGCTCCCCTTACTGATTTTGATCCAGGTCAAACTACCCTTGCAACCAGCCTAAGCCCACCCAGAAATGATGGATGGTGGGCTCAGTGTTATTGGTGATGACTGCTTCAGGCTTCAATCTGAACATTAAAGGCATTATCCACGGTGGTTAACCAAATCTGAGGATAGGGATCAGCATCTTGGACAGCTCCTTTAAAATTCAGCTCTAGTCTCACCTTCTTCTTCATCTATGTTGCCTTTTTGCATCCGTTCCTATACTTCAGGGTTGGGCTAGCTCCCAAGGTCCATGGGTCATCTTTCACCTCCCAAATCCTTCTGAGGGCTACAACAGCCTCTCAAAATAAAACCGAAAATGACTAGAAGGTCACTTTCTTTGTCCTTATGGATTTTTAAAAAAAACCAAACCTAAAATACAGTTTGGGGAGCTCATGCTTGTTTAAAAGGAGAATTGTGTCTCCTGTTTGGGATGGGAGCATTCCTTCTAAAAATGTAAAAAGCTGCTTTCTCTCTAAGTGCTACAAAAATAGCCTTCAGGGTCAGCATGCTATTCCTAGAAGACCAAATTCCCATCCATGCTCTACTCCCAATAAAGCAACTGCATTCCAGAAGGTTTACATAATGCCAAGGATTACATCCTGTATCATCCAATTTCAGGATCATCCCTACCATGCTAACCCTAATTCAATACATGAACAGACATAACTGATAATGGATTCTAACAGTGCGGTAGTTCTTTTCATCTCATTGTGCCTGAAATTACAAGCTCCGTTATCACATACAATTTGCTCACTCACTCGGATAGTTCAAGATCATCTGCCCCAAACCGAGACTGCATTTACAACTATGACATTAGGTTCAATTACAATCAGAGGATTTATTTCTCTGCAATAAAAGCCAACACTTCACACTGAAACATCTTGTAAATGCCATCAAGTCTTCTCTTTATTCATATTCCAAATGCTTATGCCACTTCCTCACAAACAACTTGACAGTGTTGCCTCTTTTTCTCTCTTTTTCCCCCTTCTCAGTGCTACTGAAGTATACTGTGATGACCCCATTACAAGGGTACCTAGGGTTTTGGAGTTTCATGCCATCAACATACTGATGCCACACATCTCTCTCCTTTACACCTGATTCAGGGAGAAAGTAAAAGACCTAACTCAGTAACTGCAAACAGTAATGGAAAATATCAGGGTGGGGAAAATGAAGATCCAAAGACCATCATGGAAGGATGCTTATATCCTCACACATACCCCCCCCACACACAAAAAAAAAAACCTCCCAAAGGTTCCAGGAGCATTATTCACTGTTTCACTGTGTTTGGGACCTTTGCGGGAAGGAAAATTAGGCCTAAATAGGGTGTTGTCGCTTCCTGTTTCAGAGAAGAAAAAAATGCCCAGCTAGGCTTGAAACAAATATAGAGGTGCAAAAAGATCATCAAATGTAGTAAAATGGCAAAGAGTAGCCCTTCCAGAGGCTTTGAGATTACTATCGACCATTTTGAGAACAAAAGAATTCACCACTGGGTTGGAAGTAAAAATGAAGAGTGATGCAGAGAATAGGGAGTTGATGCAATCTCCCAACCCATGGCAGTTGATCACCCTTGATTAGATGAAATTCTTGGAGAGTGGGTCATATGCTTGGGTTCAGGCTATTTGAAGGGCTGTATCTCCCTGTATGAGCCCATTAGGATTTTAAGATCATCTGGTGAGCCCCTCTTCTTTGTCCCACTACCTTCTCAGGGTCATTTGGTGGGAACAAGGGAGAGAGACTTCTTGATGGCTGCTCCCAGACATTGGAACTCCCTCCCCAGAGAGGCCAGGATGGCCCCATCCTTGCTGTCCTTCTGGTTGCAAGATAAAACATTTTTTGTGCTGCCAGGCCTATACTGATAGATGAGGTTGGGCTCTTAATGCTTTGTGGTGCTTTGTGGTGCTGGATTTGAAGGTTTTAAGGGTCTGCATATTGTTTTATTTTTATTGTTTTAATGTTTTAGGATTTTTAACTCTTTTAATATGTACTGTTTTTAAACACTTTTATTTTTTAAATTGCATTTTATTTTTTAATGAGTGATATGTTTTAATATTATACTACACTAGTTTAAATCTATTTTAATGCCCACTTTTATATGTTTTTAAATGTATTGTTTTTTTGAGTTTGTAAGCTGCTTTTATCCCAGTTTTGTGGGAAAAGTAGGATCAGGATCAGGATGATGATAATGATATGCTCAGAAAGGTAGTATGAAAGCTGTTTTGGGTTAGGTTGCAGTTCCTGGAAAGAAGCAAGTTTACACTTTGAATGGGAGAATCTAGCTTTGTTCTTAAAAGCCTAAAGTTCTTCAATACCCTTCCAGCAGTTAAGATATGTGTGCCAAATTGCACCTCTCCTGGACTCTCCTATCTATCCAGGCTGGATCTTCAAAGCACTGTTAGGTGTTGCTCCCTTTGAAGCAACTCTAGGGAAGATTGTGTCTAGATCTTGGTGTCATACCTCACTTATGACTGAGGGTTGCAAAATAGCTTTTCAAAGTTTGGGCTTCTATGTCTGTTGGACTCAGGTACCTAATGGAAAGTCTATTTCCACATCAACCTGCCTGCCTGTTTGTTTGTTTGTTTAGTTTAGTTTAGTCTATTTATATGCCACCTTTCTCCCAGGTCAGAACCAAGGCAGGTTCCATAACAACAAATTAAAAAGTTTACAAAAAGTTTTAAAACCAATTTTAAAACACCACATTAAAATACTATAAAACTGATGAAAAATCATTCAAAAATTAAAAACTGATAAACCATGCGTCTATGTTAAGACCCTACCTGCTTAAGCATTAAAAACTTGCTTAAATAAAAATGTTTTTGCTTGCCGGCGAAAGGAAAGCAGGGAGGGAGTTCCAAAGGGTAGGAGCAGCCACCGAGAAGGCTCTCTCCCATGTCCTCACCAAGTGAGCCTGTGATGGTGGCAAGACTGAGAGAAAGCCTTCTCCAGAAGACAGTAGGGCTCTGGCAGGTTCGTATGGAGAGATGCAGTCTCTCAAATAGTCTGGATCTAAGCTGTATAAGGACATTATAGGTCATGACCAGCACTTTGAATTGTGCCAGGAAATGAACCAGTAGCCAGTGAAGCTGTTTCAAAAAGCGAGTTATATGCTTCCTATAACTGGCTCCAGTCAGTGTTTTGGCTACAACATCTTGAACCCACCAAAGTTTTGGAGTAATTTGCAAATGTAGCCCCTTGTAGAGTGTGTTACAATAGTCCAAATGGGATGTAATCAAGGCATATGTCACCAAAGCTAGGTAAGACATCTCAAGGAACAGACACAGGTGGTGTGCTAGTTTTAACTGTGCAAATGCACTGCTGTCCACTGCTGAAACCTGGGCATCCAGGGTCAGAGTTGAGTCTAGAACACCCAAGCTGAGAGCCTGAGAGTTCAGGGGGAGTGTAACCCATCCAACACAGGCAAAATCCCTATGCCCTGGTCTGCCTTTTGACTGACCAGGAGCACTGCTGTCTTGTCTAAATTTTCAATTTGTTTGCCTTCATCAAATCAATTATTCACAAAAGACACTAGTTCATTATAGAGACAGCTTCCTTGGAATTAGACAGTAAGGAGAGGACTCTGGATGACCTCTCCCAGTAGTTTCATGCAGATGTTCATCTTCAACAGCTCTAGCTCAGGTACCTCCATCATCTAAGATAAAGCAGGTGGCAACCAGGGATACATGAACCTTCTTGTGGAATTCTCTCCCGAAGAAGTCTAGTTTGCCACTTATTTTAAAGTTAAAAATAAAAAAAGACAAGAACAAAATAAAAACTAAATAATTAGTATGGAAGGATTTTTTCCCCTTAACTAGCTTGTTATCCAAGCAAAAATGAACATTCTTAGATGTACTACTGTCTAATTTAAAACTTTGTACATCTGCTCTCCTCATCACAGATGCTTCTATAATTCAGAAATATTTCTTATGCGGCAGCAGTTTGAAGAAAGGCTCCCCTTGATTTCAGAAATTTCATCTATTTCTCTTTCCACAAATCACAATGCAGTAAAAACAGAATATACATCTATGAACCCTGCACCTCTCCTTGATAGTCCTAACACATTTTCCATTACCTAAGAATTTCTTGTTAGCAGTCAATGAATTTCACCCTATTTATATGCCAGCCTCCTGCAGAATAAATTTGAGCTTTCGAATGGTAATTATTAGTACAAGTACAGTTAGATTTATTTTTCCTTCTTTATTTCAAATGTATCGGGTAAGTCTGTTGCTTCAAATCTGTATCACGGCACAGCTCTAACACAGCACATTCAAATCACTGTCATTCACTATACCTTTTGAGTTGATAGTTCACTCTTATTCAATATACAAATGTTGTCACCCACAGAACTAGTGATTCTTTCTTTATTCCTCCCCATTTGCTGAAGACATGAGAAGTCAATGGCCAAAATTCTGTTTTGAATGTCCTAACATTCTGGGCAAGATTCCAGGCCATTCTTGTGGGTGTTCAAGATCACAAGGGGAAAGAGTTGCGCCCGCAGGCTGAACCAACCTCTAAGCCAGGCTGCAACATTGCAAACTAATGGGAAACTAAGGGAGGATAGGAAACCTCCTTGTGCAAACATGTAAGAAGTAGAGCATAAATTCCAGTAGGATTCTGGCAAACATCATTCTCTTAAACTTTTTCACAAAACATGGGAGTATGCTTTGTTCAACAATCAATTTAGAGGATTTGCTGGAGGCCATTTACTGCTGTCTAAAAGTCCACTGGATGAGACTGGAAAAGCCTGAACCCAATTTGAGCACCAGGCATTGGTGGGTCCTGGGATTTTCCCTTTTAGGTAAGAATTTTGCTCTATCTGTCTGCCTCTCTTTCTCACAAACTCACATTTTAAAATCTCACAAGATGTTCACTCTAATGCATCATAGACAGAGCATTCAGTTTGCCAATTTTTAAAAACTATGTACTGCTACTTTCATTTTTTTTTTGACATTTTCTAAACATTAAAAGGTATTGGGGGGTTAATAAGAGAGAACCTTTTTCAGATCCAGTGCCCAGAACTGTACAAAGTGTTCTAGAAGTGGTCATATCACAGACCTATCTTGGAATATAAAGGCACAATAATGTTGGCAGTTTTATTTTTATTCCTTTCCTAATGACCCCCAGCATGGAATTTCCATTCTCACAGCAGTCATCTACCGGGCTGACATTCTCATTGAGCTATCTGCTCTGTATCTCTTAATGACTCCCCTAGATACTATATTAACTGGAAAAAAATGGTTCTAATTACAGAAAGGGTTGTTGGATTTCCCCCCTGGTTAACAGGCTACCTGTGTAGCTTTTACCAACATCCTCCTACACAGAATGTTGTTCACAGCAATGGCACCTGAGATAACGGCTTACTATAAAAGCACTTTAAAGAGTGAAACATCATTCAGCATCTTATCACACTACTCACAACTCAAAATGACAATGTGCCCACATAAAACAGCCAAAAGCAGCAGCATTGTTCACCAAAGAATGAATTTAGAAGTGCTCCGCACTCTTTCTTTTCTCTATCACTTTTTCAAGGAGGTTATGAATGCAAAGCCTAGTCTTTCAGTCAAGTACATATCTACCAATTAGTGTAATAAGTTAAAACATTTTTCAATAAAATCATTTCTAAAAAAAAAAACATTCACAAAAGCTTTGAAGGAAGATACAGCAAAGAACTCCATCACTAAATAGATGAGCCTAATTGACTAGGGGCCTTTGCAGACTGCCAGAAATAGTGCACATTAAACTGAGGCACTGCCCTGGCTCAGTGCTAGGGAGTCACGGGAATTGCATTTTTTTCTGAGACATTGAGCCTTCTCTGTCAGAGAGCTCTGGTACCACAATAAATTACAGTTCCCATGATTCCTTAGCACTGAGCCAGTGCAATTTAATGTGCACTATTTCTGGCCATCTGCAAAGGCCCTAGGGCAAACAAAATAATGTTAGGAAAGCAAAAGATGTTGTACAAAGTATAACAAGCTTGGAAAAAAACACAACTTTTTTTGACTATAGCTCTCAGAATCCTTGTGTCAATATACCCATTTCCACAGTTCTGGATATGGATTACATTTGGGGAGTGCAACTATGAACTATTAGATGCATCAGTCCTCAGCTAGATATAGTATACACCTCTGAAATACAAACAGTAAATGGCAACCCATCTTCCCAGCATTGTGTGGACGTAGCCAACCCAAGGTAACTCAGGGGTCTTGGAATTTCCATCTCAGATAAGGAACCATGACTTATATGTACAGTGAGTTTCCTTCCTTGGGGGTTTTAAAACAGAGGCTAGATGGACATCTTTTGAGGGTGCTTTGTTGTGTATTCTTGTATGGCAGGGGTTGGACTGGATGGCCCTTGGGGTCTCTTCCAACTCTATGATTCTATGATTTTAATACTGGCAACTTCATATTCTATATATTGTTTCTGTCCACGGCTCTCATGCCCAGATGAAAGACATATCACCCTTGAGGTAAAATGCAATTGATTTAAGCTTACCTAAATATTGAAGTCATTATCTTTAATGAACTTGAGTAGGAAGAATGGGAATCACACAAAGAGGTTAAGGCTGGAGTTTGTTATTATTTTCATTTTGTTGAGTGATATATGTTTATTGATGCTGGTATTATTAGTAATTTTATGGTTTTAAAAATGTTGTTGTTGTGTGCCTTCAAGTCATTTCTGATTTATGGAAACCCTATGGCCACCATAATTGGGTTGTTTTTTTGGGGGGTGCTGAGAGTGTGTGACTCACCCAAGGTCACCCAGGACCTTTGCAGACTGCTTGAAATAGTGCAAATTGAGTCCACTTTAACTGCCCTGGCTCAGTGCTAGGGAATCATGGGAATTGTATTTTTTTCTGAGACATTGAGCCTTCTCTGTCAGAGAGCTCTGGTGCCACAATAAACTACAGTTCCCATGATTCCCTAGCACTGAGACAGGGCAGTTAAAGTGGACTCAATTTGTACTATTTCTGCCAGTCTGTAAAGGCCCTCAGTGAGTTTCCATGGCCAACCAGGGAACTGAACCCTGATCTCCAGAGTTCTAGTCCAATGCTAAAACCACTACACCACACTGGCTCATATATATATATATATATATATATATATATATATATATATATATATATATATATATATATATATATATATATATATAAGAGCCAGTGTGGTATTGTGGTTTTAGCAAAGGTTGACTCAAAGGCAGTTGACAACAACAAAAACTTATAAATAAATATTGCAAACATAATTACAAAAAAGCAAAGCAGCTTATTATTTTATTTTATATACCGCTTCATATCACGCTATG
>JAIPUX010001880.1:84979138-84992650 GCA_020142125.1 Phrynosoma platyrhinos
TGACTATCTTTCCCAGCCTAATGATGTTTTGGATACTGCTATCAAGACGTTCTCATAACAAAGTCTGTGTCCATGAGTTCTACCTTTGGAAAAGTTCATGTTGATGTCTGTGTTGGCCATCTGGTGTTAGATTCACTTTGTTTCTCTAGATGTTGTTCTCATGAGGAAAATTCCACACACACATCTCTACATTTCACCTTTGACTGTATAACCCATCCATATCCTGTTTTTGACTTCAACTCCAAGGGACATTGGCCATGTTATCTGTGACTAAATCCCAAATATCTGAAGGATTACATACTAAGAAAGGCTCCCTTATCTAGTTTCTGCCCTCTGTATTTTTCTAAATCTGTCCACACAACTATCACTGGTAAGCTCCTATCAAATCCAGATATCTCAAGTCTGTCTCCCTGATCTCTCTATTGATGACTTCCTTTTACTGGACTTCTTTTTTTCTCCAAGCTTCTGTGAATCTGTCCACAGCTGATTCCCTTCCTGCTTATCTATTCCTTTTGTGCTTTGTCAGAAGGGATTTCTGCCTCTGCCTTCCTTCTTTCAACTCCGATTCTTCAGAATTCTCTGCTCAGCACTCTATACACTATCAATGGATGATATGATCAAGTCCCTTGACTTTAATATTATCTACATGGTTATGATACAGGTTCCCAATTCTATCTCTGTACCACATATCTAAGTGTACGCTTCCATTTCTAATCCCATATCTCTGAATTGAGGTCTTATGTCCTTTCTATACTCTTTCTGAAACAAATAAGCAAAATGGCTTTACTAGAATGGCAATTAAGCCTTGCTAGCATGATCATCTAGAGGTTTATATATACCAAGGCCTACTGTGCAGCTAGCTCCAATTTACTTGCTACAGTACATAAATATGGATAGAGTTTTTAGACCCTGGTTTCTCATTAAATATCCAAGTAAAATTTTCCCTCAGATGCCCATCTCCTTAGAAAAATAATTGCATAAATGTGCAATAGATCTGATCCCTACTGAAACTGAATCCCATTTGCTGAACAGAGTAATGGGGATAGGTTTACACTGACCTCTACCCCTATTAGCACTGAAAAGTGAACTCATCACAAAGCACAAATTGGATTCTGTTTCTCCCAGAGAACCAGCTGCAATCTCATTTACAGAGCTCTAATCAGTTACAGCATTAATCCATGCTAATCCTTCTCAGGGCCTTCAATGGCACTGATCATTATCCTAGGGTCAAGAAGGGTTTTTCATGGAGATCCCCCTCGCCAACTGGCTGATGGCTTTTTTTTGTTCCTGATGTCATTCTGTAGGATTCAGCACTAGTAACAGCAGATTGGGATGAGAAGAACAAGAGGAACAAGCAGTCTAGCCAATGAATATAGGCACTTTTTTAAATGAAGGATTCAGAAATCTGGGATCCACATCTGCTGGTCTGACTATCCACTATTTCCTTCTGAATTGATTTATTGGAGTTGGGTGGCAAAGAAGATGCTGAAAGTACAAAAGCAGGGGGACAGACAAACTGTTTAGAAAATCTCTTATGTAGTAGGGAACCTCTATTACTATTCCCCCCTCTCCCAATTAAATGAAAAACAAAGCCTCCTGTTTTAGAGAAGTATTAACACCTTATGGCAGAGATGACAGCCAGTGTAGTGTAATGGTTTGAGTATTATATGATGACTCTGGAGACCAGGGTTTGAATGCAGGTTCAGCCATGGAAACCTACTGGGTGACCATGGGCAAGTCACACTCTCTCAGCCTCAGAGAACAGGAATGACAATCCTCCCTCTGAAGAAACTGACAAGAAAATCCTGTGATAGGTTCACTTTAGGATCACTATAAGTTGGAAACAACTTGAAAGCACATAACAACAACAACAACGGCAGGGATGGAAAATGTGTGGCCCTCCAGATGTTGTGGAACTCAAACTCCGCATCAGCCTCTATTATTGGCTGTGCTGGATAGAACTGATGGAATTTGCAGGTCAAGAATATTGAAGTACAACGTTCAATGTTTTCTTTATCTGTTTTCCCAAACCATCTCTAGGGAACCACATATAAAGCTGTAAATTTAGAGATTGGATGTGCAACACAAAACATTTGAAATGTTTTTGCAATTAGAAAAATAAAACTATGACTCATACTCTATATTGACTCCTGGCTGGACCACCACCACTTTGCCCCAAGCCTGTTTAAACAGCCAGCAGCTTTATCAACCAAAGTAGGTCTACTCAGATGCCAACTAGGACATAAGGAGGATGACATTTCCAGATCCCTCCAAACAGCAAGCAAGGCTGCAGTGATAAATTCTGACAGGCCCTGGGTTCTGAATATCTGCTGTCATGGTCTCTAGTAGGAAGGGGCCAGAAGCCTTTTCTACTTTGCACCCTGACTAACAGTTAAACAGACCTCCTTTGCCTGATCTGGCCTCTGGTTGTTCAGGTTCTAGTGTTTTTTAAATAACATACACACAAATTATATTTACTGATATTTTTGTAGGCTTTTAGTTGTACCAGTTTTAATAATTTGTTAGCTGACTTGAGTTCCAGTACTGGGAAAAGGTGAATACTCCTACTACTAATGATAACAAGAACAACAACGAACCCTCTAATATCCCTTTCTTTTTAATTTACAAGAAGCTATGTACTACTTATGAAAACAAAACATTTGAAGGGTTTGGAGCTTGTGTGTATGTAATATGTGAGAGTCGATTAATTACAGGAAATACAAAGCATGGACCGAGGGAATTCCTGGAATATTTATAGTCTGTCAAGGTCTCACAGGTGGTCCCAGTTAGCAGCCTGCTTCCTACTTAACCAGAGAGAATGCCGTTGTCTCTCTTTTTCTGGGTTTCTCTTTGTGGGATTAGGCCCTGATAAGTCTGGCTTGGGTGGAGGGAAACTTTGCGCCTGGGAACATGGTCTTGGTACTGGCTGCAGACTTACCTCCAGAGGCTGCTGGAGTGGCTGCAGTCTTGTCATGTCCCCAGGACTTCCCCAGGTTCAGAAGACGTGCCTGGCTCGTGGAGGCAGAGCATGACACTTCACACATTTTGAAGATTGTTATCACATCTCCCTTTGATATCTTCTCCAGGCTAACCATGCACCATTCTTTCAAGTGTTCCTCATAAGATCTAGTTTCCAGATTTCTTGCAAATTTGGCCACCATCTATCAGGTGCTCTCCAAATCAGAGGCACAGCTACTTTAAATGTACTTTAAACAAGGATACTTTAAACTTCAAAGGGACTAAACTTTAAAGGTACTGTAAACTTCAAAGATGCTTCAAACAAGGAGTAAGAATGAAGAAATTAAAATTTTAAGAGGCAGTGAGGTCCAGAGAACAGTAGAAATTAAAGGGAAAAGAAGTAGCATGAAACAGAAAGCAATTTCTGAAATCCAGTCAACAGAATTGAATTTTACTAATAACTGATTTTGTTAAATAATGTATAGGTTAGAGCAGGGGTTGGCAATCTACGGCCCGGGGGCCGGATCCGCCCCCCCGAGGCCTTTGGACCAGCCCCAGGCCTGTCCTGCTGCCGCACACGCCATGGCTGCCATTTTGTTTTCCAAAATGGCAGCCGCAACTCGTTTGCGCATGCGCACTACTCCGGCGCATGCGCAAACGAGTCGCGGCCACCATTTTGGAAAACAAAATGATGGCCGCGACTCGCTCACTCATGCTCAGTACTCGCCGCATGCGTAAACGAGTCGCAGCCGCCATTTTGGAAAATAAAATGGCAGCCGCAACTCGCTCACGCATGCGCAGTACACCAGAACTACTGCGCATGCGTGAGCGAGCATGCGCAGTGCCATTTCCCCCCCACCTCAGCCCGTGGATGACCTTGGGACCAGCGGACTGGCCCCAGGTAAGAAGAAGTTGCCAACCCCTGGGTTAGAGCAAGGATGGACAATTGCACTAGGTCCAAGGATTCCTCTTTCTATCCCTGGAGTCCTCTGATTGTCACAAATATAACAAATACAAAAACAAAAGTTTTTGGAAAACAAATGTTGTTTTTTTAATGTTAAATAATACAGGGCAGTCATACAACCTATTTAAAAAGTGAATTGCTGCTCCTGGAGGTTTCCAGGTAAAGTTATTCATCCTTCTTTTGCTAAGAAAAAAGTTGTCAAGCAGAATCAGGGGCCAGAAACACAATCTTGGGGGGTACACATGCCCTTCTGAGTTAGAGACAATTTAAACAATAGTGGATTTTTTAAAAATTTTTGCATTTGTTTTATTATTACCTAGTGAGAAAGAACAAGCGGCCCAATCACCTATTTATTATTATTATTATTATTATTATTATTATTATTATTATTATTATTATTATTATTATTATTATTATTATTATTATTATTATTATTGAAGTTTATTTCTAGAGCGCTGTCAGTGTACACAGCGTTGTACAAAAGACAATCAAGGATAAAACAGAATAAAAACCTGCCAAAGGCATAGAATCTAAATAAAACAATAAGCAAAATAATAAAAGTCAATTAAAACAAAGACAATTACAGCAATTAATAACAACATCCACTGTAAACCCAAGTGACAGAAAAATAAATGTATATCAAACAAAGCCAGGGAATGCCTCCCTGAACAAGATGGTCTTTAACTTGGATTTAAAAGTGGATAAAGAAGTAATGGCCCGTGTTTGAGGGGGAAGAAGGTTCCAGGAGTGAGAGGCGGCAAGCAAGAAGGGGCGAATCCGAGATGGAGCAGTGGAGATCCTAGGTTGGGACAGCAGGCCTTGAGTACTAGAACAAAGGGTACGGGTGGGAATGTAAGGAGAGAGAAGGTCAGATAAGTAAAGAGGGGCTAGCCCATGCTGGGCTTTGAAAGTTAGCAACCAAAGCTTATATTGGATACAAAAGGGGAAGGGAAGCCAGTGAAGAGAAGACAGCAAAGGGGAAACATGGTCAAAGCAGCGAGCAGAAGTAATGACTTTTATTACAAACCATCTAATTTGCACCCAGTCTATAGAGTGCTTTAATACTCTTGCAAATATTTCTGCTACCCACCTTTCTTCAACCTCTCTGTCTCTGGATTTATAGCAAGTTTTGCTTTTAAAGTCATGGAACAGTATAATATGGACTCCCACAAAGGCATGCAAATGTTTCAATTATAATTGTTATTCAATTATTTATAATTTTTAATAAAGGTTACTCTTACAATTGCCACTTCAGAGCAGAGAGAGGATTTTGAGCTGTCAGATCACTGCTCATGTCTTTCTCCTGAGAGTTTAAAATTAATGTGGAATGTGTATAACTTAATCCTTCATTTGTAGATTACCTTGCATTTATTAAATTTTCCACTTTCTCTTTTAACAAGTCCCTGTGAAATTTCCTCTTGTATTGCCCCATGTACTGGCCAGTATCAAAAGGGTCATGAGCTCAATAGGGCTTTTCTGTTTCAGATACAAATACACACTTACAAACTTCCAACTGCTGCCCTTTGCTGTCCCCAATGCACCTCCTGTAGATAAGGGGCCCTCCAGAGTAAAATTTTATGCAATAAGACAGGCTGAAAGTGGAAAGGAATGCCGTATAAGTAGCAACACTTTCCTCCAAGGCTGGATTAAGGTGGCTGGTGCCTTTAGTGTTTCCAAAAACAGAGCCTTCTTGGGGCACTGACCAAAGGACTGGCTTTACAATATGAGTAGGCTCGGCAGTGCTGCTAAACCAAGAGCAGTCCTGGGGCCAGAGCCAGCCTCTTTCAGTCCTCAGGGAGAGATGACTGGATATACCCACTGTCTGTGCTACAATTGGCATGGTTAAGGCAAGAGTCTCAGAAACACCAACATGGACTTACCAACTCCTTCTTCACCCTAGGACAGCTGGGAAATAAGGCCAGGGTGGAAGTGGGTTAAATACTACTAAAATCTGGGGAAGAGAGAGGGGGGCAGAGAGAGAGATTTACCACCCTCATCTTTACTGGAGCATTTCTCTCTCTTATACCACCACAGTATAAGGCCGTTGTGTATGTATCTGTACAGTGTCAACAGCTGTATAGATCCCTCTACTACAAAGGGCATCTGAATGTTCGCTCCCATTGCCCCACTGATAATGCAGCCTTACTTTCCTCTCACATTCGAGGCTTTCCGGATGCCACTTAGTGTCTTCTACAGATAAAAGGAGGTCTGTTATCATAGATGGATTCCTACTCAGTTGCAGCATAATGGCTACTATTTCAACTTTATATTTACACGAATAGAGGGTTTTCATTACAAACAAATAAAACTTCAAACCAGATGGAACAGACATGGCAAAAATAGCATTCTTTTGTGCTGCCTCACAAAACTACAGACCCCAGGATTCTGTACGATGGAGCAATGATAATTAAAGTAGTGTCAAACTGCATTACTTCTATGGTACAGATATGCTCATAGTCAAATAAAATAAAACTCTCAATTCTTGCACTGTGGGGTATTTCCTGGCCTCAACAAACCTCCCCCAAATCAGGACAACCTACTAAAAACCACTTCTGCATAGCCATATCCAGGTTTACCCCCCCCCCATGCATGGGGCAATCCTTGTTCCATTGGTTGGGTGGTTTATCTCAGTGATCAACAGATTTTTAGTGCCTATGAACTGAATCTCATTGTTAGTTCCAATTGAAGTAGATTTACTGACTCAATAGATTTATCTATATGTCAGTTCTCCATTCAGTGCATGATTCAATCTGGCTTCTCCAGTTGGAGTCAGATCATTGTTTATCCCAGTTACTTTCATTTGTTTGTTTTTAGAAGTGAAGAGTTTGTACATGGCAAGTGGCTGAAATTTGGGGGCATTCTTTGCTACTGTGAAGAAGACAATGTCACAAATGTAAGCATAATTCTTCATGTATTCTTTGGTGACTTT
This sequence comes from Phrynosoma platyrhinos, assembly GCA_020142125.1. Taxonomy (NCBI): domain Eukaryota; kingdom Metazoa; phylum Chordata; class Lepidosauria; order Squamata; family Phrynosomatidae; genus Phrynosoma; species Phrynosoma platyrhinos. The sequence goes on from JAIPUX010001880.1 coordinate 84,985,990, forward strand.
AAAGCACTAAGATGCCCCATCCTGATGCATGAGAGCTAAGCAAATAAATTGTTACAAAGGTATTCTAAATGGCAGTTTTAAAATTTAATCAAGTCCATAGACAATTTCTATCTTTCAATGACAAAGAAGGGCTTTTTGATCTGTGACAACTTGAAATACAGTAATATGAACAACACATCAAAATTTAAACAGACATTGGAGGAATTTGTAGGAAATGCCATCACTTCAATTTAGAGAAATTAAACGTCAGAAAAAGAAAAAAAATATAGCATAAGAAAATCTTTACAGCTCCCACGGGATCATAAAGCTATTAACACTGCAGCCCTCTAGTTGCTTACTTATAAATAAACCACATTAAGCACAATGAAACTTCTGAGTAAACACATACACATAAAATTGTGGGAAACTGCACTTACCCCTAAAGAGATCATTCTCTTACAAATAAAAATATCCCAAATATACCATAAGGTATCATTAAATATCAGGGAAATGCAGGAAAATATACTCCAAAACACACTGTAGAATTACTGCACTGGGGTCAATTCCATAACAAATTATATTAAGTAATCTGATATATTTTCAAGAAAGAAGAGAACTGAATGTCTATTTTAAATTATGTTAAATTTCTTCTGTACATAATCAGCATTTCCCCCCCCCCTAAAACTTAACTAGGCAAGCAACAAACAACTATGAAAAAACCCCACATGTTTACACCTAACTTTAAACTCTCCATTAAGTTTATACAAAGAATTCAATTAAAATTCTCATAGGACATGACAAACCATACCACAGTTTCATTAAGAACATTAGTATGGCTTGCATACAACACACATAAATCAGCATGATCACACAGGTCAAGCATTTCCCAATACTTTCCACAAGGCACACCTCCTTTCTGTGCATTACACAGTATTTTGTATATGCTAGTCATTAACTTTCTGAACTTCCTGAATTTTTAACTGCTGCCATTTCCCAACAATAGAAAATATTTAAACATATGGCTCTTGATGACAACTAAAACTGGGCATATTGCTACATTTTATTACTGGTTTGATGGAGAAAGTCCTCGTTTGACAGAAAAAAGCCATAGGACCAACTATGAAAAAATTAAGGAGCACAGCCAAAAACAAAAACCCTGTCCTCACCCTTCCCTTTTAGTTTAGGAGTTCACTACCAAAGATTTTGAGAATGCAGGAACAGATGTATGTTGACAATCTCTTTGATTCCTCTTGTTGCTTTATATCAAGAATTAATAAGAAAAGTTCAATAGGTAAAACAGATCATTTTAATAAGCTCCAATAAAACGTTTGGTTAAAAGGAAAATATCAGTACATCAGTGTTTATGGTTGTATTGGGGTGTGTATATTTTCAAAATGGAGGATCAACCTTTATTGGGATTTTTTTGTTTTGTTTTGTTTTATTGCTTTTAATGTTACCAGTTAGCATAGAGGCCATTCAAGATGAAACCTAATACCTGATGAGACCAATGTGAGAGTCTCCTCCCTTGAAATCATAAGACAACATGCAAGTGATATGTCTCTAAGATCAATGCATTTCTCCCTCTTCTCCTTGCCTGACAAAGAGATTTGGAGGTCCTGGAAACTCAGTACAGATTGATGTGCCTTTTTGGTTGGTCTAAGAAATAAATACATTTGTCCCTCCTCAATTGCTGGGGTTAGGGGTACAGGACCCCCATGAATGTGGGGAAAATACAAATAACTAGAACACTATGTTTTTACCTGAAAGAACACCTAACTTTAAACTCTCTGGGAATCTTTCGATCCTCCAGTGCAACTCTGAAGTTAACATCTGCCAGACATTGACCATAGAATTGTGCTGGAGAATCTACAAATGTCTAGTGGAGTGTTCTCTCTGGGAATCTCTAGATCCTTCAGTGTGACTTTTGGTTAAAGTTGACCAGAGAGTTGTGCTAGAGGCCCTAGATATTCCTAGAGAAAATATATTAATAAAATCTGTGAATAATCAAATCCGCAAAAGTTAAAGCCACAAATATGGTGGGACAAATGTACTACAAATTCACTAATATGAATTTTTTAATTTACTCATGGCCAAAATAATGTGCTGGATCTTGCTAATTCTTGTGCTTGGGGGGAGGGGTGTGTGATTTAATTATACATGTTTTAATCTGTTTTTAATTGTTTTATTTTTAATCTCATTTTAGCTTTTATAGCTTGTGGATTTTAATGATATATATATATTTAATCTGTTGTAAGATGCTCTGAGTCCTGAACTAGGATAAAGGGATAGAAATAAACTACTATTACTACTACCTAATAGCTAGAGATCATGCCTATCTGCCCTGACTATAATGCCAAAGTGATCAAGCTTCCATGTACTGAGACAGGTCCATATTAAAATGATCAAAATCATTATTAGATGCAATCTGTAAAGCCAGCAAATGTCAAACATCCTCCAAGCTATGATTGCCTACTTGGACTTGTTCACTGCTTTCTAAAGAATATTCCACTAAAGCTTAAAAGGGCAGAATCCAAGACCAAATTGGCATTCCCTTATGTAATTTTTTAAAAGTGTGACTAATGTAAATTGTAAAATGGTACATTTTTGTATTCAATACACATGGAGAATAAATCCCATTGCTATGTAATGTCACTACAAACAAAAAACAAAAAAGCGCAATAGTAATACAATATGTATGAGATAAATCCTAACTGCACTAACGTTTGTATAAGAAGCAAAAATAAGGACAGAGGTTTCTAGTGGGTAAACAAATATAGTATGTCCAACCAAAAGGTATTTTCAAAATGGACCAACCCAAATGGCACAACAGACCAAATATTTGCTCAATCAATTTATGGCAGTTAGAAGAATAAGGATCCTGGTATTAACCCATTTCATGCACTCTTCCACAGGTGGCTTTGTTCAAGAATGTAGTAGTCTTGGCTTCAAATAGCAATACAGTTTATTTTTATTGGTATACTATGTCTCATCTTCTATTTCCTTCCCCATTCAGATACTCCAACTTGTAAAGTGTGGGAGGGCACCTTTAATAGCGCCTTAACAGACCTGCGATTCCCCATTTTTAGATTTTGTTTCCCAAAGTGGAGGGCTGGCAAGTCAGATTGTGTCCACTACTGTTGTACAGCATTCTGCATTCACATATTTCTGGCAGTCTATTCTGTCTAGAATATTTAGATGTTGTAATGTATCTGAATAGTTCTTGCTAATAATTTTTCATGTATATATTTTCATTTGCTATTAGATACAGAGAAGCTACATATTTCAGTTTACCTACAATGTTTAGATCATTTTTTTACTACATGTATTTAAAAATGTAAGCATATTGTATTGCCCCTACGCGGAATATATATTTTGGCTGTATGACATTGGGTTGGCATGCTGTATTTGCAAATCCAGTAAAAAACAACAACTGTGTTTTCCTTTTGGATGCACTGTTTCCAGCCTTAAGCTACATTCAGACCGTAAGAATACTTGAGCCTGAGTAACAGCTCCCAAAAGCACTGCCTGAGCTATTTCAACATGCCATTAAATAAAAGCATAGGTTTAAAGTAACCGCTCACAGATGGCTAAAACCGAATCTAGTTCTCCAGGAAATTCATCATCACAGCTGAGCAGAGTACTAAAATAAAATCTTCCACATTCCTTTTAATGCCCCTATTAATACAGCCCACCATCTTTCCCTTGATCATGAGTTCCCATGGATCCATAATTATTTGTTTTGTGCATCTTTCCCGGTGCCGAAATAAAACTGCCTAACTATGACTGTATCCACACTGCAGAAATAATCCAAATTGACACCACTTTAACATGGCTCAATGTTAGAGAATTCTGGGAATTGTACTTTTATGAGGCATTTAGCCTTTTCTATCCAAGAGCTCTGGTGCCACAACAAACTACAATTCCTGAAATGCTACAGTATTGAGCCACAGCAGTTGAAGTGGTGTGAAACTGCTTTATTTCTGCAGTGTGGCTGCAGCCCAAGTACATATCACCAGACTGGCATTTCTCTATCCTTCTGAAATTTCCCCCAGTCAACATAATTTCTCAAAAATGTTTCTTAAAGGCTCTGAAACAATTTCAGTCGCTCCATGGACAAATCTGAGAAAACTATAATCCCTTCATTCAGTGCTTCTTTAATGTTTTTTCATTTGTATACCATTAACCCCTCCTGCTGAGACAACATCTTCTGTCAGCAGAAAAGGAAGAGATCATTTCCACCTCTCCCTGAAGGCTCTCCCAACTTACTAAAAATCTGCTTCAATGATTTGTGGGGAGTGGAGTTCACAAAAAAGAAGAAAGAAGGATGAAGTCCTGATGTGCTAAGCAGACCTCTTCTTGAACATTAGGTTTTCCCCCTTAATCAGGCTTACTGAGTCATTGCTTCTCTTATGAGGAAGACTTCACAGTAATTCGGGCAGAGTCTCCAAGTTGTACAAAATGAAAAAAAAATAAGAATTGAGGAATTAAAGACTATTCCTGGCTGAATTTCTAGTTGCACTTTGTCTTATATAAGATTTCATTTATCTCCATTGACTCATGATTATTCTCTAGTAACTAACAGAATTATAGTCCTAGCAAGATGAATTGAGCTCTTATTTAATAAATTGTTTTGGTTGATGCCAAGCTTGCCATGATATATATTATTTCAGATTAAATGATGTTTTGAAGCTTTTGCTTTTTCTCTTTATTTTCATTAAACCACAGTACACTAAAAAGAAAGGATAAATAAAGTTAGAGATATAATTAATGGTTTCATTTTAATCTTATCAAAGGACAGTTACAGGGTATACAAAGATATTATGTTCTGCATCTGTTGGATGAATTTCATGAAGCTTGTTATCTGTTGAATATATTATTAAGAATTAGGTTATTGGAATTGTTAGATATAATTGAAAATAATATGATGAAGGAGAGCAAAGAGGGAAAACATTGTCATTTTCTTCTCTACACTAATTTGGACTAACATTTATATATTGTATATATATGGAAGTAAAAGTTCTCTCTATCAAAATTAATGGCCTATAATCTGGTAGCAAAAGGAGGAAAGTGCAGGTTTTGATAATAAAAATGGGCAGAAGGAATATTGTCACAAAAACACATATTGTAAAATAAGACAAAGGAAAATTGTTAGACAGCATAGGAAAGAGCATTCTGCACAAGCAAAGAAAAGAAATATCAAGGGGAAAGAACAGCTATTATTATTATTATTATTATTATTATTATTATTATTATTATTATTATTATTATTATTAATTTTTAAATGACTCCTTGTTTGCAATTGAAATGGTTTACTAAGTAAGAATAATTCTAAAGGAGAGAGTGGGCTCATTCACACTAAGATTTAACCTGGTTTGCACACTAGGTTAAAAGTACCTCGTTCATACTCAAACCAATTTCACCCCCTGAGTGTATCTGGGGTAAATCGGGGCAAAGTGGTACAAGCCCTCTTGACCTGGGTCATTTTGAAAGGGTTCTTTTAGCATGTCTTTTCAAAAGAAGCGGATCGCCCCAAATGTGAACACGTTGCCGATCATATTTGGGCACTGGGAGGGAGGGACAAGGGGTAGAGGGGTGGCAGTGGGGTGGAATCTAGCCAAATCATCCCTTTTCCCCCCTCTCAGTGCTCTCAGTTCCGTGGATCTCTTTGATTTTAAATTTCCTTTGCTGTCAAAGTGGTCCCTTTAAATCAGCGTGCAGCTTCTGCTGGTGATTTGGTGCCCTTTTCCCATTTGGGACAGAGGTCAGAGAGTTGGGGAGAGTGGTCCCTAGGGTGTGGCATGTCTTTTTTTTAACTTTGAAAGACCCTGCGCTCCTGCACAGGATCTCAGGACCGTGGGTTCACAGGCGTAGGAAGTAATCGGCACAGTGGGAGCAAACTGCCCTGGCATGCTTTAATCCTTGGTTGTACTTTTCCCTCATGGCATGCATGGATCCCACAGATTAATGCATGCCAAGACAATTTCCCCCCCACTGTGGAGAAGACTTCCCACACCTGTGAACCCATGGTCCTGAGATCCTGCACAGGAACATAGGGTCTGCCAAAGTTTTTTTTTTTTAAAAAAACACCCTGCACCATGCCCCCCTAGGGACCCCTCTCCCCAACTTCCCCAACCTCTGCCCCAAAGGGAAAAAGGGCACCAAATCACTGATAGAAGTGAAAAACAGCTGCACATTGATTGAAATGGACCATTTGGGGCAACCTGGTGCCAACTCCAATCACCATTCAAATGTGAACTTTGATGGGAACACAGACAGATTTGATCGTGGCAAACATAGTGTGAACATTGCTTTGGTTTCAAATCACTTCATTTGTTCAATATTCCAAATTAAAAAAAAAAACGATTTATCCCTATGTGTGAATGAGCCCAGTCACTGGCCACATCCGCACTGCAGAAATAACCCAGTTTGACACCAGTTTAATGGCCATGGCTCAATGCTATACAAATTGCAGTTTGTTGTGGCACCAGTGCTCTATGACAGAGAAGGCTACAATTCCCAGAATTCCATAGCAGTGAGCCATGGCTGTTAAAGTGGTGTCAAACTGGATTATTTCTGCAGTATGGATGCAGCCCTCCTACTGATTATGTTTTTGGCAAAATACTATCAGCTTTCCATTTTAGCAATTAAGATTTGAAGTTGGTTGCTTCAGTATAAGGACCAA
>JAIPUX010001880.1:84998529-85008715 GCA_020142125.1 Phrynosoma platyrhinos
TTGTGGTCTCTTCCAACTCTATGGTTCTATGATTCTATGATTCTATATGAGGAATAGAAGTAAGCAGTAGAGACTTGTACTGAAGTTTTTTTTAAAAAAATAAGATACATACATTTTTAAAGATGAAGCGTTAAACAGTAGTTAGTTCAAATTGAACGTAGAGAGGACCTCACATTTACCATAAAGTTGTTGTTACCAAAACACTGATTACTAAAGACACATTCAGAATTAGAAGGATTAATGGAAGTGGAGTTATATGACAAATTGTAGCATCAGGGACTGTGCAGGTATGATTTATACCTGCGCTGTCTCCCACCATTCACATAAAAACACTGCTCACTGTGCCAGATTATAGCCAATACACACAATATAGAGAAAGCCAGAAGAAAGAAACTAATGTGGTTTAAAAGCTCATCTGCGTACATATGCCATTCATTCCACCTAAATTTGCCCTGACTGTTCTCACAATGTAATGCATTAGGTTGCCATTAACCTGAAGTATTTTTTTAATCTGCCTTTAAACTGGTCAATGAAAAATGTTACATTTGTGTATATTCAGAGATCCTTCCTGTAGTTTAATAATCTAAAAGAGACAGAGATTAGGGAAGGCAAAAGCATAACAGGATGAGGGATTCAAGGAGGAGGAGGAGGAGTAATGAAAGCAAAATCCTGAGAAAACAGATGGGTCTCCAGTCACAGTTTAAATATAAGGACAGATGGAAATGTCCATATGTCAGGAGGCAGGATATTCTCTAGGAAGGGAATGAACAGAGTGAAAAGATGGTGACAGTAAATAGGACTTAGTACTGCTGTGAAGGACAATGCTGGAAGAACATAGGAAATGAGAAGAAACAAAAGCTCTTGAAATGAAGAGGTAGAAGTTCACCATGGGAAGATCAGAATCAAGAGGAGAAATCTAATCAAACTTGGATGCAGCAAAGGCAAGATGAATTACAGATCTAAAAACATGAAACATTTTAGCATGTCTGAACTATGTACGTTATGGTAGTCATGGCCTCACCTGAAATACTTTGTCCAGTTTTGGGCACCACAATTCAAAAAGGATGTTGATAAACTGGAGCCTGTCCAGAGGAGGGTGACAAAATGGTGAAGGGTCTGGAAACCATGCCCTGTGAAGATAGACTTAGGAAGCTAGATATGTTTAGCCTGGAGGAGATCTGGTTAAGAGGTGATATGATAGCTCTGTTTAAATATTTGAAGGGGTGTCATACTGAGGATGGAGCAAGCTTGTTTGCTGCAGCTCCAGAGAATAGGACCTGAAGCAATGGATGCAAGCTACAGCAAAAAAAAAATTCCACCTCAACTTTAGGAAGAACTTCCTGACAATAAGAGCTGTTTGACAGAGGAATATGCTGCCCCAGAGTGTGATGGAGTTTCCTTCTTTTGGAGGTTTTTAAACAGAGGCTGGATGGCCATGTGTTGGGGGTGAATCATAGAATCATAGAGTTGGAAGAGACCACAAGGGCCATCCAGTCCAACCCCTGCCATGCAGGAACTCAAAGTCAAAGCATCCCTGACAGATGGCCATCCAGTCTCTGTTTAAAGACCTCCAAAGAAGGAGACTCCACCACACTCCGAGGGAATGTGTTCCACTGTCAAACAGCCATTACTGTCAGGAAGTTCCTCCTAATGTTGAAGTGGAATCTCTTTTTCTGGAGCTTGCATCCATTATTCCAGATCCTAGTCTCTGGAGCAGCAGAAAACAAACATATTGTTTCCTTCAATATGGCATCCCTTCAAATATTTAAATGTATTCCTACATGGCAGGAGGTTGGACTGGATAACCCTTGGGGTCTCTTCTGATTCTATGATTCTGTTCTAACAAGAAGGTAACCATTTGGGGGTGGAAGAGGAATGAAACATTTATGAAATCTTGAAATGTCCAACAAATTAAAGCATCAGACAGTTGTAGCTGTGTGCATAAATGAAAAGGAGGAGAAAAGAGGGACCAAACACAATCCTAAAGTTACACAATTCCAGAAAGGGAATAAATAGTACGGTAGCTAAATATTTTTTTTTCCTTTTTGAAGAATACACTTATGATGAACAGATTTTGCTTCTCAGTTCAGCATTCTAGAAGGACTAGAAGACCATGGGGCATAAGAGAATCAACTCAGGCACTGCAGCACTTGGGAGACTGCCACGTGAACAACTTATTGAGACAAGCTCTGAAACTCAACTAGTGCCTTTAAATCAAATGCCTCTCCCATTAAGACTTCCTTGCGCAGACTAGCCTTTCCAGAGAAAATTAATAAGCATGAGAGGAATTAATAAAAGAACAAAAAGTAGCAGTGTTTAGCAAAAGGTAGGGCATAAAAAAGAGTGGGAAAGCTTGCAGTAAACAAAATCTTGAAGAATATATATCTCAAGACAAAATTGTTCACAAAAGTGCACTTGAGATAGCAGAAAATGGATATAGGTTATCACATGAATGTTCTGGAAAGGGAATACTCATAGTCCTCTTTACATGATGTACAATGATCAGAAAAAGCCCTGCTCACCAAACCACAATATATTGCTACCACAAACCTTTAAAAATTGTGAGGAAAATCCTCTGTGTGTACTGGTGACAACTCCTTCTTGTATCTATGTGTACACACAGATAATGTTTTTCCCTCCAATGGACAAGCATAAGTTCATCAGGGAAACATTACCAGCATCAGTGGTTGGTGAGTAGGGGTAGTTCATGCAGCCCTGCAACCCTTCCACACACTCATTCAATATACAGAGAGTTGGGTACACCCCCTTTAGTCACACATCATATAAAGAATAGTTATACCCTCCATTATAATTATTTATTGCTGCCTCTTATTGAGATCCTCTAGAGAGTCCTTTTGAACACATCTTAAGAAAGAAGGTTTCCATGCAAAGTCAAAACTTTTCTATTGACCTCAAGAAACAAAAGTACCGGTATGCTTGCTTGCTTATTTATTTATTTATTTATTGAATTTATATGCTCCTTTCTCCCAAGACTGCTACTCTTGAAGTAGTGTTGTTCTAACTTCACACTGTGTATGCCTACAGTTCATTCTTGGAAAATACAGTGGAGATGTAATGAACGTAATTGATGTAGTAGTCTTATGTTTAGAACTAATGCATTTTGGTGGGTCTTTTGTTCTATATATGATATTTTTAAGGTAATGATTTTTCTGTCCAATAAATATTTACTTGATTTGAAGCATACACCAGGAAAATCACAGGACTAAGCAGAAAAGGAATCATGAGAGTGAAAAGAGGAATGAATGAAGAGGTCAAGGAAGGAAGGAAGAACAGGAAGACAAAGCAGTAAAAAGCATGCATTGATTCTATATATTTTCCAGTGGGCTCATCCAGACTGGCGACCAGTGCTAATTTGTGTGACTTCTTTTAATGTCATAGAATGTTCCTTTGGGGTGTTTCTTTGAATTTCCCTGACCAAACACTATTTAAATGTGTGTGTGTGTGTGTGTCTTTCTCCTTCTGCCCTGAAAAATGCCTTTTAATTTTTAAATCATTTAATATTCTCTCTCTAAAGCACAATCATTATATTGCTACATTCTAATGCTCTTGGGGTTCTGTGAGTTTTTTGGGCTACATGGCCGTGTTTTAGAAGATTTTATTCCTGACATTTCACCAGCATCTGTGGCTGGCATCTTCAGAGAATGCTGGCATCATTGCTGTGCTGAACAAGCACACAAACAGCCAAAAGACACTCATACATAAAGAGCATCCTTGCATGAACCTGTTCCATATACATCAGGGATTGTTGTCCAGAAATGTATGCTCAGCTTTGGAATGCTCCAAACATCAAGAGATTCTTGTAGCACCCAACCAAATTGGGAGTTTTATGGATGTAGACTGTCATCCATCCCCTATTCTTCTCCTTCCATTGTTGCCTCTGTTATCTGGAATAGCAAACACTCCAAAGGAATGCCAAATGGATGCCAAATGCAAGCTGAAAGGCACAGTTGAGTGGTGGAGGAAATGAAAACGTGAAAAAGCCTGGCAAAATGGGGGTACCACAAAACTTGTTATCTGGGTGTTCCAGAGTTGAACTTAAGATACTAGGTTACAATCCCTGATTTTTATGATATGGGTTGGTCTGTGTGTGCAGAGGGCAAAGGAAGATTTTATCTCATCCCAGCACAATTAATATTATCATTGCAGCTTAGCACTATTACACTAATGAAAGTAACGGTATTCCCCGTTGACAAGGTTGTCAAGTTGTGTCTGACCATAGGAGGCAGTACTCATCTCCGTTACTAAGCTGAAGAGCCAGCGTTGTCAGAGACTACTCTGTGATTATGTGGCCAACATGAATGCACAGAACGCTGTTTACCTTCCCACTGAAAAGTAGTACCTATATATCTACTTGCATTTGCATGCTTTTGAACTGCTAGGCTGGCAATATTACAAAATAAAAATTGAAAGGGGGCATTTTAGTGGAGGAAACAGTAGCTGAACAGATTCCAAACACCTGCACTCAGTGTTTCAGTCTGCTGAGATCACAAAAATGCATTGGAAAGTACTGTCGTTATTGTTGTTGTCATTGTTTTAAGCCACTGTTTGAGTAGAGATTTTTAAAAAGTTGGAAAAAGGGGAAGAGATCCCCCAAACATCCTGTAATTAGCAAAACATCATTTGAATCTTGGAGAAAAGCAATGAGTACAGCAATAAAAACCTGCCAGTCTAGGTGATGAGTCCGCCAACTCCCATTCCAGTTTACTTGTATCATCACATTTCTTCAACAACTATCAACACAAGGAGTAAACCATATTGCTTCAAACTCCTGAAGTATTCCTTGAAGCAATTTGCATGGGGTAATGACCTGTCTTTTCAAAAGAATGCAATACATTCTTTGAGTACCTTAAAAATAAACAGCCCTTCCTAAAAGGTTTACAGCACTTGAGGCATTTTAAAAAAAAAAGAACTCTTATTTGCTATAAAGCCAGTTTACATAGCTTTGCATTCAGACCTTAAGGATATACTGTCAAAATCATTTCATATACTAAGCAACCCTTAATGGATATATGAATCACAGTATTTATTCATTTATAGTGTCTAAAGCACACTTAAAACACTGTGTCCCAATCCAAATAATAGATGAGACAACACCATGCAGTCTTTGGAAAGCATAGTCTTCCTCTTTTTTTTTTTCTTTTCTTCCTCTTCTGTCTTCCTCAAAGTTGTTGTTGTGTACCTTCAAGCAACCCTAAGGCAAACCTATCATGGGGTTTTCTGGGGCTGAAAGTGTGTGACTTGTTCCAGGTCACCTAGTGGGAATCAAACCCTTGTGTCCAGAGTTGTAGTCCAACACTCAAACCACAACATAATGTTGGACATCTTAAATTTTAGACCACATTTTATACCCGCATTTAATGGGTCTTCAAAGATATAGCTGTGTTAGTGTGTAGAATCAGTATGTAGAGAGATCTTGTAGCACCTTTGAGATTATTTAATGGGTCTATTTCCTATCCATAATTATGCTGACCATTTTTTGTCAGTCACTGACTATATACAGAGATTATAAAGTAGTCAGCCATAACCCCAGATGCTAATGCACTGGCTCATTGGCAAGTCTCCAAAAGGGATCATGGTGATGTGAGCCACTTCTGCAAACTACTCAAAAACTGCTTCATGGTCTGTATGTTCAGTTCAAGCTCAACAAAAAGTTAACAGCCTGGAAATTAATCCCTAAAGTATCTTTATGAATTAGCGGATCTGTATTAAACTCTCTTTGAACAGGAAATTAAAAGGAGAGGAAGTTGGTAGCCCCTCAAATTCAAAGTATGTGAGGGACTGCAAGGTTTGAGCAGACACTTTGTAGCCTGAGAATGGAAATTAGCTTGGTGAACTAGTTAGATCTGTGTGTGGTCAAGCACAAACTACCCTGTGGATACAAAAGGAATTAGTGGCCTATTTGTATCCTAACAATCTTTAGTCCCAATTTAAGTAGACACCATCTAACTCCTGTTTAAAGACTTCCAGAGATAGAAAGTCAACCATCCTCTGGCACAGTCCATTCCACTGTCAAACAGTTCCTACAGTCAAGGCATTCTTCCTAATGTGTAGGTGAAATATGTTTTCTTGTCATTTGAATCTACTGCTTTTTATTGTATTTATATCTTTTGTATGCCACCTTTCTCCCCGGAGGGTCCCAAGGCGTCTCACAGATAAAAAACATTTTAAAATGTCAATAACATTCAAAACAATTAAAATCATCTACGAACAATATAAAACCACATAAAAATATACAAAATGTTCTAATCTCTGGAGCAGCAAAAAACAGGCCCATACCATCTTCTACATAACATCTTTGGGATAAAGATAGCAATCATATCACTTCTCAAGTCTTTTCTTCCCCAAGCTAAACATACCCAAGCCTTTTAAGCTCTTTCTCATAAGGCTTGATGTCCAAAATTCAAAATGACCTTGACAGATTGGAGAGCTGAGCCAAAACTAACAAAATGAATTTCAACAGAAATAAATGTAAGGTACTACATCTAGGTAGGAAAAATGAAATGCATAAATATAGGACAGGTGATTCCTGGTTTGAAAGCAGCACACATGAAAAAGGATCTAGGAGTCTTAGTATACCACAAGCTAAACGTGAGTCCACAGTGTGGTGCAACAGCCCAAAAAGCCAATGCAATTCTGGGCTACATCAATTGGACTATAGTGTCCAGATCAAGAGTGTTATGCTATTCTGTTTGGGTCAAACATCACTGGAATACTGTGTCCAATTCTGGGCATCACAGTTCAAGAAGGATATTGACAAGCTGGACAATCACAGTTGAGTATTCTCTAGGTTTGGTTTTTCAACCAATTACCCCTAACTGTAGCACTATCTGGCCCACAGTTTACCAGTATTTTTTTTTAAAAAAAAATACAGTTCTGGGCTGCATCAACTCAAGTATAGTGGCCACAGTTCATCAGCAAAAAAGAAAGATTGAGAGAGAGAGAGAGAGAGAGAGAGAGAGAGAGAGAGAGAGAGAGAGAGAAAGAAAGAAAGAAAGAAAGAAAGAAAGAAAGAAAGAGAAAATTTGGGGCTGCATCAACTCAATTATAGTGTCCAGATCAAGAAAAATAACGCCACTCTATTCTGCTTTGGTCTGTGTCCATTTCTGGGCACTGTAACTCAAGAAGGATATTGACAAGCTGGAACATGCCTAGAAGAGGATGATCAAGATGGGAAAAGATCTGAAATCTGAGGATGCTGGGTATGTTTACCCTGAAGAAGTAAAACTGAAAGGTGATATGACAGCCATATTTAAATATCTTGAAAGCCATCATATACACAATACAGCAAGGCTGCTTTCTGCTTTTCCTGGGGACAGGATCCAAACCAAGAAGACAAAAAAAAATGGAAAGAGTTAGGATATGAATATAAAATATAAGTGTGTCTCTGTGTGTGTTTGTAAAGATATATAAAATACAATAAAGTAATCAATTATTAAGATGAAAACTACACAATCCAAACTAAAAATAGCAATGTGGGAGAAAGTTAACAAAAGCCGGGTGGCTAGTTATCAGGGATGCTTTAACTGTATGTGCTGATGAGGTTGAACTAGATGATCCTGGCAGTCACTTCCAACTCTATGATTCTATAACTGGAGACTAAAGGTAAATGCTGATAAAGCAGAAGGGACAAATTATTTATGTTAGTCCAGGAGGCAAGTTCCATATTGTACCTATATGTCAATTCCAGACCACAAAAGGGAGAGAGCTGAGCATTCAGCAACTGAATATTTAAAGTGTCATTAATTACACAGCCTACTCCATTGCATAAATCAGCACATAAGAGATGGGCAGCTACTAGGAATAAAACTGGAAAGTTTCAACAATAGATTAAAAATTTAAAGAATGGTTTATGAACCAACCATCATTTAAGAAATTAGAAAAGAGTTATCAGATGATGATAAACCAACAAAATTACACAGCTAAACTCATGAGGGTAAATCCTAAACTTGGCAACAATTTACTTGGCAACAATTCTCACTGTATGCAATAAGAATTACTTCTGAGAAGACACATATAGGGCAATACCCCCACCCCACAAAAATAATCCTTGCTTGGCCATGAAACCCACTGGGTGACACCGGGCAAGTCACACTCTCTTGATTTCACAGGAACACAATGACAAACCACTTCTGAACAAATCTTGCCAAGAAAACCCTTTGAAAGGTTCACCTTAAGATTGCCATAAGTTGGAAATGTCTTGAAGTCATACAACAAACATGATCAACTAGAGGGGATCAACTAATTTTTCTGCAGGTCAGTGGTTTAAGGGTTGAAAGTACCAATCTGACTAAATGACACCTTCAAAATTCTACCAGGTGTACATCCCACCCACTCCCTCTCCCTCTCTCTTTCTCTCTATAAAGCAAGGCTGAGAATCTTGCAGCTCTCCAGATACAGTTGAACTGCAACTCCCAGCAACCCTAGCCAACACAGCCAATAGTGAGGAATTCTGCAACATGCAATTCAACAATATTTGAAGAGCACGTTCTTCTATCCTTGCTATAAAGCTTGGGCTTTGCTGTCCCTTGCCTGCACATTTGCAAATTGCCCTACTGCTCACACAAGTGGCTGACAGTCATGAAGAATTCTACAGGCTGGACAGAGTCAAGGCATGAGCTGTAGTTTTCATCAACTGTGTTCTATCAGATGAAAGCAAGATTGGTGCAGAAACACACTGCAGGGAGCCACAATTAGCTTGGACTGAAAAGCACACATTTCTGTAGTGCACATTATAGCAACAGCAATATACTAGCACTAGCAAGTACATTTCTATTACACTTATCAGTGAACTAGCACTCCCTAAGCAGTTTATAATGTGTATGCCAATTGCCTCCAACAAACTGGGTACTAATTTTACTGACCTACGAAAGGAGGGAAGGTGAGTGGACCTTGAAGCCCTGCCTGGGATAGAACTCACAACCTCGTTGCTGCAGTACTGGCATTTAACCACTACAGAGGAAGCAGGGGGAATGATAATAAAAGACGTAGATCAAGCTAGAAAATTTACACTGCTATTGTCTTGTGAGGCTCCTGTTGCAAATGTCCTGGGACAAGTCCATTCTTTTATTCTTTTGTCTTTTGAAACTTTGGGGTTTTTTGTATGAAATAGTAAAGTGCCTTGAATGCCTTGGCAGGAAACCAGTATATAAACTGAGGCAAGAAAGCAATAAATAAAAGAATAGCTGTCTCACATTTTATAGGTAAAAGCAGACATGCATTAATGTTTAATGCATAACAGCTTCTAATGGGAGACGAACACATAAAACTGACGTGTGTCGTTCACTGGTCCATCTAACCCAGTACAGCCTTTCATGACTGGTAGTCACTTTGAGATTCCAAGAGAAGGTGTTCACAGACCTATAATTTATTCATTATCACAATTATGATGGTTACATTTATATCTCACCTTCCTTCCTATGAGTGTGAAGCAATGTACATGACTCTTGTCCTCCAATTTAGTTCTCAAAACAACTCTGTGAGGTAGATGAGGATGTGCAATAGATTGCTTTTGCAGAAGACTGGTGAAGAGTTTAGTAAATGGGCGTATAATCATGCATACAGATTTTTTTAAAATATCCTAATCATATGTTTGCTCATCTTTAACCATTCTATAAAGAGGCTATTAATATAACTGTAATAGAGATGCAGCTGGTGTAAGAGTGTGGCAGTCCCTGCAATGATAAGGAAGCTCTCACTGAAACAGGAATCTTCTTCCGGTCTTAATATCAAGGTGGAAGGAGGAAGGGGAAACTACTTCCCAAACCTGGAAAGCTTCTAGAAAGCCTTTCCTGTAAGGGGATATAGTGCACACTTGTAAAAGCTTTCTGTCATCTCACTCTTAGAAAGATGAAAGCTAGAAAATTTTCTGAGAACCTAAAAAGGCCCATATGGAGCTAAGAGAACAATATCTGAGCAGTGGAAACCACCAGCCTGGAAACCACCAGCATTTGAGGCTGTGTCAGAATTACGTTGAAGAAAGATGAGAACAAGTTCTTTGTTTACATATACTACATCTTTTCTCACCAATTTTTCACCAATAAAGTTATAATTTGTGCTCTCAGTGGCTCTGTTTTAGTTTGTTGTATCTCCAGGAAGGAGAAGGCAAGCAGTTTCTGGGCAGCCATTTTGAGTGTAGGAAGAGAGACAGAGACTTGCCTCCAGAATA
>JAIPUX010001880.1:85021352-85040871 GCA_020142125.1 Phrynosoma platyrhinos
ACCCGGCCCCTGGCTCAAAAAGGTTGCCTACCCCTGCTCTAAAACATAGCCTAAAGCACCTGATATTCATTGGCAATCTCCCATCCAAGTGCTAACCTGGGCTGAGCCTGCTTAACTTCCAATATAAGACAGGACCTGGCTCCTTTAGGCTATTTAGGCTAATTTAAATAAGGCTAATATATATTTGTCATTTATGAAGGAGTCAAGAGCCAGACAGTAGAAAATAGATGAGTTGGAGCCAAAGGTGTTTTTTTTACCAACTTCATAGCCCTGTTGCCAAGAAAACTCTTCAGTGGGGTTGCCATAAATCAAGATTCAACTTGACGGCACATAACAAGAAAAAGTAGATTAACATAACTCAATGGTTAGTTCCAATTATAATAGACCTATGAATGGGACTTAAAACTTGTATAAGCCACATTGATTCAGTGGTTCTTACAATTGGATTTAGATTACCAATACTTAAGTCACTTAGAGGCAACACGTTTATTGCAACTATACTTGCATCGGCTGTGGTTTATTTTCAGACATTAGTCTTGCGCCACATGAACTACTGTGAATTACAAACTTTTATTTTCTGGATACTGATGATAAATTCAATTGTGTTGAACATGTAAGTGCGAATTTAAGTGTCTTTCTTATAAAAGCAATATACATTTGAATATAGTACATCCTTATGTTTATTTATATCTTCCACCCATAATCTTGGTCTGTCACTCAGTAAGGCTCTATCAATTTTAATGGGTTGAATCTATAAGGACTAACACTGGATTTAGGCCACAACCAGCCACTCATATTAAAACAAAATGAAAAGCATATCAGAAAGGGAGATTTTTACAGTAAAGTTTGAAGAAACAACTTCCACAAGATCAGTTTGCCTGTAATGCCAGACTATTCATATGAAATTTAAATTAAGACTTTGCAAGCTGTGATTTTCACAAGGAGATTGAAATATATGTTATAATTGTGGTATGTACAAGTCTCCAGAGAAATAAAGTGAGTAGCAGAAGCTGAATTGTACATTATGCTCATCTAAGCCAGTGGTTTGAGTGTTGGGATACAACTTTGGAGCCCATTCTCAGTTTGACCAGGAAACCCACTGGGTGACCTTGGACAAGTCACATTTTCTCAATCTCAGGACAAAGCAATGACAAATCTCTGAACAAATCTTGCCAAGAGAATCCCATGATAGGGTTGCTGTAAGGGTTGCTGTAAGTCAGAAACAGCTTGAAAGCACACAACAACAAACGACAAAGCCAGCTTTATAGTAATGATCACGCCAAAGTTTTTAAAACATAAGAAAACATGGATACCATGCTTGAAAACTGTGAGCAATTTTTGCTTTCAAAGAAATCTTGTGATATTTATAATAATGTCCAGAATTCAGTCATCCAATGCTCTTTTTAAGGCAACAAGATTGCTTGCAACACTTTTTGATAGCCTGAATGCTAGAGCATTAACATTAGCATTAGCTTGCTCCTTGGACTGAAGGTTCAGGCAGGATTTATTTATCCCTTGTGACACAAGTATTCTAAGTCCATAAAGGGATTAAAAAACAGACACACTGGCGCTCTAAAAACATGCTCACAGAATGGTATCTGAGAAGTTAGACCTAGTCAGAATTACTATAGTCTTTGGCATACCTATCAAGTTTAACTTGATTTCACACACCCTCAGCATTTGAGCAATTTTAAGCAAGGCCTTCTGAGCAGCTTAGGGTACAACTATTTGTTTCAGTTTGGAACATCCTGTAAATTTATTAACTAGGATAATGGGAGACAGAAGACAACTGCCATAGTTTTTGTTGCATAGCTTGCAACAAGTGTATTGTGCATTTTGGTTGGCCAATAAAGGTATCACTGATGGATTTTTGTTTGAATTTGCTAAATGGCCAACACAGCTACCCCTGAATGTCATCGCTTTTGTAACTTTCAAGAGGACATTTTCATTTCAGAGCCAGAATTCAAAATAACTTTGTCAAACCAAGCGACTAGCACAGAAAGAAAGAAACAGTCCGGATAGCTTTCATACTTTTTTTTACTTTCATTATTTGAAATGCATGTCATTTAAAGTTGTGTGTCTGCAATTTAGATGAGACGTGAACGGTTATATAACTAAGACATGCTGTATAGGAAGAGAGCAGTTTTCCTTGAATAAAAATGTTAACTGCCTTTGAGTCAACTTTGACCCATGGTGACCCCATGAACATGCAACTATGAATATGTCTTTATTACAAAAGCAATATACATTGACCATATTGCCTCCAAGAGCCCTTGTCCTCAACTGCTTGGCTCAGGGCTATGGCCTCTTTGATTGAATCCATCTATGATGTGGCCTTCCTCTCTTTCTACTACCTTCCACCTTTCTTAGCATTATTGTCTTCTCCAGTGAGCCATCTCTTCTCATGATGTGGCCAAAGTACGGCAGCCTCAATTTAGTAATCTTGGCTTCTAGGGAGAGCTCAAGCTTGGATCTGTTCTAGTACCCATTTGTTTGACTTTCTGGCTATCGTATTCTCAGCACTTTTTTCCAGCGCATCTCAAATGAGC
Organism: Phrynosoma platyrhinos; assembly: GCA_020142125.1. Classification (NCBI taxonomy): domain Eukaryota; kingdom Metazoa; phylum Chordata; class Lepidosauria; order Squamata; family Phrynosomatidae; genus Phrynosoma; species Phrynosoma platyrhinos. Next base: position 85,023,902 of record JAIPUX010001880.1, read on the forward strand.
TGATTTTCTTTTTATCTGCTCTCTTTATTTTTGAACTCTTGCATCTGTATATGGTGATGGGGAAAACAACGGCGTGTACTATCCTTACTTTAGTGTTCAATTTTATATCTTTGCACTTTTAAGATTTTGTCTAGCTCTTTCATAATTAAATGTAAATGAATAAAAAATACATGCAGAGAAGTTTTAAAAAGATTGTGCTAAACTAGCCAAGAAGCCAAATGAGAGCCCAGTGAAGATGCCACACCATCACTAGAATAGCAACTTAGGAAAGTAGTCATGACAGCTCTTCATTTTCTATATCCTTCTATAATTTTCATGTAATGTAAACAAGATTCTGTAGAGTGCCTTAAGCTTCATGTAACTAAACAAACAAATGGTAATTGTGAATGCAAAGATGAATAGCATAGGGGTGTAATTCTTCACTAAGGGCAGAAACAGACGGCCCATGCCGGATTGAGGCTGCCACAGAGCCACACGCTGCGATGCTGCTGCAATCCCACATCACACCCACAACCCAGCATTTTCTGAGCGCAAAGAGTAGTAGTAGAAAGCCACTCCTTTTTGCACTGGGAAAAAGGCACCTTGGCTGCTGTGGTGGCTGTTTTTTTGGCTCTCCTGCAGCATGTGGTGTCTAAATGCCTTGCTGCCAGAGTGCTGAAAAACTGCCATGTGGGCAGCGGGGCAGTTTCACAGCATGTTCTTGGCATCTTTGGGACGTGCGTTTTGTGTATGCCACTCCTCTAAGCCGCCAGGAAGACACCACATTTTGGCAGTCTGTTTTCCCCATAAGTTTCTTTTTGAAGGTAGCAGTGAAACATTGCAGCAATTCCTGCTGCAAGAAAGTTGCTATTCAATTTGGGCCTTTGCACAAAATTTGCATATGGCTGCTTAACACAAAAAGCAGCATTTTTAACTTGGAAAATATTTCAATGCAGATATTAATCCCTGCACAGAAAATCCAATTTTGTGTGCAAATCAAAGCAGAATAAATCCCCAATTGCTACACTTTCTGCATAGAAAACAGCAGGGCAAATAATATTTCAATGCAGAAGTATTAATTTCTGCACTGAAAGTGGTTTTCTATGCAAATCAACTATATGCAAATTTTACGCAGAGTAACTCCCCAATTTTCTGTGCAATAATTAATATTCCTGTGATGAAACATTTTCCAGCAAAAAAATTGCTGCTTTCTGCGCAAAACCACATGCAATTTTTGTGCCAAATAAATCTCAGTTGTGAAGATTCTTGTCTGTCCAGGACTTTTCTTGTTAGGGTTCCAAACACTCAAAAAATATTCTGACCATTTCCCAAATATTTTTGAATATTGAATATTCTTTCCATGCTTTTTCAGCATCTTTAAACAGCAAGTGTTGTACTTTTTAATTGATATTTTATTACAGTTCTATAATGCTCTCATAGTCTAGTTTGCATTTTTATTTCTTGTGAGCTATTTTTTTCAGATGTTGCATAGTTTTGGGACAGAGATTGGATATAAATAAATAAACACTGCTACAAAATCAATAACAGCACCAATACAAAGAGCAATAGTGACTCCCTAAAAACAGAGTGAAAAGAGGTACCAACTATTATGGAAACAGACAGCCAAGTCTCATTTTGAGTTTGTCATATCATCAGAAAAACCCTACTGGATCAGATTAAGGGACTATATAATGCAAAACATTGCCTCTGCAAGAGGATGGGTAGTGAAATGTTTGAATAGCCTACATGCATAACTATTTAGAAATTAAATTTCCCTTAACCAGGATAGACAAAGGTACATTAATAGTTATGTTTCAATAGGTATGGAGGAAGTGTGTCAGCAAAGAGTCAAGGCATCCACGATCTAGAATGCTAGGCAAACATAAAGAGATATTGGGTACAGATCACCTTGCTGAAAGGCTTGTTTTGTTTTTGTTAGAAGCAGTAGTTTCTAGTTCCACAGGTATCTGTTAAAGCAGGGATGGGGAACTATGGGCTTCCAGGTGTTGTATAGCAGTTCTTCTCTGTCCCAGTCAGTATGACCAATGGTCAGAGATCACAGGAATTAGTCCAAAAAGAACTGCAGGGGTCTGAGTTCCCCGGCTCCTTTAAAGCAAGGTATGGACAGTGACTTTCCAGACATCATTGTGCCAAAATTTCCATCACATCCAACATTTTCCATGCTGCTGAAGGTCTGGAGGGCCTCAGGTTGCTCCACCCAGACAATAAAGTGTGTTGACAGTGCCTGAAGCCATAAAAAGAGTGACATTTTTTCCTGTGAATATCAGAAACTAAGGGCCTTTACAGACTGCAGAAATAGTGCAGCTTGAGGCCACTTTAACTGTCCTGGCTCAGTGCTAGGGAATTGTGGGAATTGTATTTTTTTTCTGGGACATTGAGCCTTCTCTGTCAGAGAGCTCTGGTGCCACAATAAACTACAGTTCCCATGATTCCTTAGCCCTGAGCCAGGACAGTTAAAGTGGCTTCAAGTTGCACTATTTCTGGCAAACTGTAAAGGCCCAAAATTGCATATGTCCCTTAAATATAGCAATCAAAGTAAACTGTATAGATTTATCTGATTTGTAAGGTTTTGCTTAGTCTGATTTAGAGAATCAGCTATGCACACGCAAGAAAAATGTTATAGATCTGTTTTATTTGCATACTAAATTGATTTTACTTGGGCAGAACTGAAAGGCTTTACTTGGTTGAGGGATCTTGTAGCACCTTTGAGACAAAATGAAAGAAGTTTGTAGCATGAGCTTTTGTAGATTTGAGCCTACATCCTCAGATGCAGACTCAGACTAACTTCCTCAGACCAACACAACTATTGTCTTTGAATTTATTTTGAATTTCATATTTTATATGAAGCCCTTGCTAGAAGTATTTATTAAAATGACAACTAGGAGCAAGGAAGTAGCTATTCACTACTGTACTTCATAATTACAGCTAAACTAGAGTACCTTTATTTTGGAAACAGTAGCAATCGCCTACAGAAAACTGTTACAACTCCATGAAATCCCCGATATCTCTAAAGCAGTTCTTGTTGGTCAACTATTTATTAATTGAAGATGCGCATCATTCAGCATATGCTGTACTATTTCTCACATTCCACACTCAGAAACCAGAGTCTGTTGTATTTTATAAACCTCCATGATGCCATAGTTAGGTTCCCTTGTGTGCTGTTCCATACAATACCTGTGTTTTCTTCATTACCACTCTTTTTACACACGCGTTCATGCACACACACACATGCTTAAGTGTATTGCTTAATAGTTCCATGATTCCAAAGACGTATTCTTTGCTGTTCTCAAATGGCAGCTCCCCAAGCACATGGACTTTCAGGCACCAGGTAGCTAGTATAAACTATTTAAATTTAAGAACTACAAAACAATCAAAGCCAGATTCTATAGGGAGACAACATAGTAAAAAAATATCAATACAGATGATATTTTAATACAAAATATTTTTACATAAGTCAGTCTTTTTAAAATATAGAACCTTAAAAAAAGAACAAAGTTGCTATCAACACACTATAAACACGAGTCTTTGTGCCAAGTTTGATAGCGTTATCAGAACAATTTTAAATACCAGTCCATACTTTTAACACTGCCTTTAGGTTTCTAAGAAATACTAGCCATGTTCTGCATGACCAATGTTATGTCCACTGTGAAGCACTTCCATTCAGGTCTAATCTGACAGACTGCTCAGGGTCTTTGCACAATGATTTCACATTCAGCTTCTCATCACAGTTCAGTGGGGCACTTTATGGCCAGTCCCATTAACTTAAGACAATGTCAGTTACATGTACTGAAGTACATTGTGTAGTTACAGGTTCTTCATCTGAAAAGGAAACTTGTTGAGGTTTAATAGATGTTCTACCCTGATCATCCAACCAATTAAACAGCACCCAAGTGTTTATTTTGATTTCTCAAAGTTGAATAAAGTAATCTGTCATATTTTCATTAAGAGATGAACTATATAGCATGAACATCTCGGGAATGTTTTGGAATAGACTGTTTTTGAACTCTTATGAAAATAAAAGAATACCAGATCTTGCAAACTCTTGTTTTAATGGTAAATCATCCATGACAAAGTGGCTAGTCAGCCAAAGAGATTTAAGATGATTTACTTGCATTGGAATAATTTACACAATTGAACTTATGCATACAGTACAGAACTATGAACAAAAAGGTGAAGCAAACTTTATTTATATTCAGGTAAAAACATTAACCTGATGAAGTAAATTATTGCAGATTTGAGAAATCAGCACATAAAACAAATTGGACAGAGCATTGCTTACAGGTGCTTTATCTGTGTCAAAAGAAATGTTGAACTGTTTTGATCCACACCGGTGCTGGGAGACGAGGTGATAGGGGAGGTCAGAGGGAAGGGAGGAGGAAATACGGGGCGAAATACCACCCATGAACTTAAAATCAAGGAGGAAGGATTGAACAAGGCAGGAAAATACTAATTTGACTTTATATAAAAAACTTTACATCAATTCAAAATGCTCTGGCCACACAATAAATATTGGCCAGACCAATCAATTGTTGAGTTTTTCAACTACGCAAAAAAGAATCAATTCCTCCTAGCCCCTGGTTAAGAGGCTGTTGCCTAAATCACTGTGTGAACAGTTCTAGAATATCTTCTGGTAAAGAATGTTGCCAATATATCCTACTACTACAATAAAACTAAGCTATAAGAAAGATTCTACCTACTTACAAAGGCGGAATTATTGACAATATATTTAACAAAATTAAATTATTTCTTAATTTGAGAAAACATGGAACAGTAAATGCCCATGTCCAAAATGTAACAATTGTTGTGAGTGGAGCACACAAAGAGAGCTATGTGGATTGCACATTAGACAATACATGAGGGAGGGCAATTGGGGGCAAGTGATGGTACACGGAACTAGTCTACTTAACTAGATGTGCCAATACATGTTTTCAATTTCTGTACTTATGTACAAACTTGTCTTTGGGAGGAAAAAATTGCAGACTTGGCTAGATGGATACACACAGCCCAGTATTAAACTGCACAGCAACATTTATTGTTCCAGCCTGAAAAAACATCCCTTTTTAAATTTCACACAGCAAAGCAAGTTAAACTTCACTCATCGATAAATGATAATTTAAAACAAGAACTTGCTAAAGAAACCTTGTCACAACAACTTTAGGGCCTGATCATTTTTAAGTCCATGGGGCCTTTAATGAATATCAACCTAGTGTCTTTGTTTATAATCTGCAAGCCGTTTTCTACAAGGCGTAACGTTTCCTCGACTCAGATGATACATTTAGAAAAGAATCATGATTCTCTTTTTGCTGTAACAGGCAGACATTGCATTTTTCATTGTGATCAGGAAAGATGGAATGACTGCTGCCCTTCTCTTGCAGCTATCAAGAGTTTTTCACGCATTATCTCAATACTTGAATAGTCTGGCAATTTGAGATAGTTTACACAGGTCATTACTGAGGGTAAGAAGTCATCTGGGTTTTCTGTAGACTCAAATGTCTTGCGTACAATTGTAAGGGGAGGATTCAAACTTCGGAAGCCTAAAAAGCACAAAAACAATATTCACTATTTAACTTAATGTGAGACGTATAAAAGCATTAAGTTATCAACATTATTAAAATGTTATTTTACTTATCTATAGCTAAAACAATGCAGAATACAAAGGTTAAAAACATTAAACAATCCAATTAAAACATTTTAAACAGTTGAAAACACATGTGCAGTACAGTAAAAGATAAAAATAGAACCACACTCTATTAAAAGATCTTTTTGCTACCAGCAATTAAAAGCCAAAGGCCTGTGAAACCCCTCCTGCAAAGACTGTAAAATTCATGTAGGCTCATATGGGAAGATAGAGTTTTTAAAGTCAGGAACCAGCACTTTGACCAATCTGACTTATCCAGGATTGGGTGCTACTGGTGCACCATTAGCAAATTCAATCTTAGACACCACTGAAACTTGGGCACCTATACTCAGGAATGAATCTAGAAATACACTCAAGCTACAAACCTGAGATTTCAGGGGGAGTGTAACCCCATCCAGCTCAGACTGAACCCTATTCCCTGATCTGCCTTACAATTGATCAGGAACACCTGGATTAGGCTTCAATTGTTTGGCTTCATCCAGTCCATTATTGACAACAGACATTGGTTTAGTACTGAAACAGCTTCCTCGGAGTTGGATGAAAAAGAGATTGAGTCAACCGTCACTGTTTTACTGGTGAAACTAGTATAACACTTTGGCAATTATTAAGGTGACACCTAGGCAAATACTGCATTCTTCATGCTGCTTTAATATCAGTAAGGCAGATTAATGCTGCTATCCAGACGCTGGGTTCCAGCATGAAAAAAAAGATCTATCTGTAGCTTCTGCAGTGCTGGCATTTCATATGATTAGCAGTGTGCTTCTTTCTAATGTACAGAATGCTAATATTAATGTAATGTTCTTCATGACTCTTTATCAGAGAAAAAGCTTTGGTAGCTTCTTTCAACATTAAAGCATAATAGAAAAAGAATGGTGTATGCAGACAAGCATGTATGTACATCACTTCTTTTCCTCCCTCAGTGATCAAGAACGCTAGAGTATTAACAGAGTAACTGACATAGACAGTAATCTAAAGGCCGCTATGATGGTTCATGTGCAGATGTACCATTGATACAAGATGGAGATGTTTGCCTGGTGTTATTAGCCATTCACCTCAGGCAACTAGGAAGCGTACGTATAATCTTAACACTCTTCTTTTTACGTCTGTTAACAAAATACAGACAAACTGTGCTTTCATTATAGGTTCTAGCAAGCATGTTTAAGACTGCATCTGCACTGCAGAATAATCCAGTTTGACACCACTTTAAATACCATGGCTCAATGCTATGAAATTATGGGAACTGTAGTTTGGTGGGGCACCAGAGCTTTGACAGAGAAAGCTAAATGTCTCACAAAACTACAATTATACAGCATTGAGCCAAGGTGGTTAAAGTGGTGACAACCTGAATTATTTCTGCAGTGCAGATGCAGCCTAAGACCACAGTCCAACACATACCTATCTAGCAGTAAGTTGTACTGAATTTAGTAGGCTTTACTTACAGGTACATTCCAAGTAGAACTAAATAACATGTTTTTAAGTCAAAGCTTTCATATCTATTAATAATTAAAAACAGCATATGGAATTTTAGTTTACAGCATGGGCATGTTCAGTCTGGAGCTAAAGGTTTGCTAGGGGGTACTATAAATAAAGAACAATGTTAATAAATAATATATTAATGATGTTAATAAAGAAAACAATATTTTTGAACACAAATATGCAACTCATACGTGTGCACTTAAAGTCAATATTATAAAAAGACACTCACCTCCTACTGGCAGTCTAGGGCTGCCAGTCACAAACTGGAGAAATAATCTTTGCTGCTCACTATCAAAACTACTGAGAATTTCAAACAGGAACTTCACAGCACGACTAGAATTTTGTTAAAAAAACAAAACAAATTAAAACCTTCAATTAGAAGCTTTTTAAAGACATATCCATTAAGAAATAGAAGAATCATCATTTTTAAGTAGCCATAACAGAACAAGCTGTTTGAAATATTCTACAAATTATTAATCATCACCACTTAGTGACCAAATCATATTTACCTGTCATGTGTGTAACCATGATCTGGTCTGCAACATTCCATTAATGTCTTTGCATCCCAAGTATCTGTTTTGCTACCACACAGCAACTGATCCAGCTATAATAATACAGAAGGCAGACAAAAAATGCGAGGGATGATGAGAGAAATTTAGGAAAAGAAGACAACTTTTTTAAACAGAATGATCACACAATCAATGCAATTATTGTACCTTAATTATGTATCACCATCTAACAAAATCTCAGAGATTCAGTTTCTATTAATCTCTTCTCCTAGAAATGAAATATTTTAACTTCAATCCTAACATCTGATGGTCTTTTTTTTTTTACCATATTAAGATCCTTCCATTATTTTTTTCAAATCCTTCATTTCTAACAATTCTCCCAGTACCACAGGAGTAAGAATTACTGAGCTTCAAAAGATATTATCTCCAGAACAAAACGAAGCTACAGAATTGTGCAATATCCTGTAATAGCTCCAGTCCTCTCCTCATGCATGGACTCTATTTCTTTTCCCTGGTATACAAAAATATATGGGCATAAATAGAAAATATAAACATAAACTGGTTTAAATGTCATGACACCCCCAAGAAGCCTGGACATTTTAGTTTGTTGAGAATGGTGAAATTTTTCCATTAGAGATTCCTAAGCCCCTTTACAGAACAATGATTCCTTACATTCAAATATTAAAGGTAGAGTATACAGGTATGAGTACAAAGCTACTAAATTTCTCATGAAGGTACTAACCTCCTCAGGATAGAAGTACTGAAGGTGACTAAGGGGGAAGACAGATTCAAATCCATCTCTGAAGGAATCAAATTGCCTCGAAACACCTTCATTTAGTGCCCAGAATATAACTAGCTACAAAGAAAGAATGGAAAAAAACCCAGAGAAAATTGTAGTTATCACATTATTCAATACAGTATTAGCAGCATTATGTAATACGGTGCTTTGAGTGGATCCATGACTTAAATTATAAGCCAGAGAAGGCTACAAGTTTAAGAATTTGCCATTTAAGCCAATACTCTCATTTATTTTTCAGTCATTTAAGGATACAAAGTTAGGAAGAACCAGCAATTTCACAAGATCTAACTAGTTACTAGGTGGCACTAAGCTCCTTTATTGATGTAGTCAAAAAGGATGAACACATTCTAGATACCCATATTATAGTGGTAATTTGATGATAAACTTGTAAAATGGTTTTAGGCACAGCAGATTATAAACCAAGCTAATATCAATGAGGTATCAGTACTAGAGGTACAAACTGGTTCAATTATTTGTCCAGCAACTTCTTCATATTCCTTATGCCAAGAGACTTGAATACATAATCACCATTCAGAGAGAAAAAACATGCAAATTGTTTGAGCTTCATTTACATTTCAGAAATAATGTTTTAATAAAAATGCTGAAGAGACCTACTGCAAAGTGTTTACCCATGTTATTAATATGAATATATGTACTGTCTTCTATCCAGCATGGAACCCTGGCAGCTTACAACAAAGATTAAAACAAAATACAGGTAGAATCTAATAATGAAGTATAAAAATAATAAATAAATATTCCTATTTAAAAATAATTTAAAACAGTTTAAAATAAATTTTAAACGCTGCTGTTTTTGTTGTGTGCCTTCAAGCAGTTTTCAAACTAAGGAACCTATCACAGAGGTTTTTTGGCATGTTTCTTCAGGGATGTGTGTGTGCCACTGCCATCCTCTGAGGCTGAAAAATGTGACTTGCACAAGGTCACCCAGTGGGTTTCATGGTTCAGCAGGGATTCGAACCCTGATCTCTAGAGTCATAATCCAACACTCAAACCACTATGCCACGGTGGCTAAAAAGTGCAGTACACCCCATTAAAAAAAAATCCTGTTACATCCAGCTATCAACCAAAGCTTGTTTAAATAAGAATGTTTGCTGGCAGAAAGAGGGCCCACCTGAGCCTCCCATGAGAGTGAATGCCACATCTTTAGAGTGGTAATTCGATTATACATCCCAACATCCTCCAATTTCAGTCAGGTAAAATTGCACAGATCTTCTTTCACATAAATTTTATTTTTTAAATCACCACTTTAGCTTCACCTCACTGAAAGCAATACAAATTCTGTCACCAGTGTAACACATTCTAGATATTTTTAGTTATTTCAGTGAAGAACAAGGAGTCGTCCATGTCCAACAAGAATCTTGTGTCATGTCCAACAAGAATCTTGTGTTACTTACTCGAAGATACTCTTCTAAGTTGTGGATGGTGACGGGTATATCTTTCCCTCCTTTTTTCAACTCAATGTTTGGGAATCCCGGAAGTGTGAAATCCAATCCTAGATCTTCTACTGAACAACCATTCATGGTCAGGGTTTCCAAAGCATACTGTAGACTCTCTTTGGTCTAGAAATAAATATAGGTGTTAGTAAGAACTTGGGAAATGTTAGGCTTAAACTTCTATATTTTAAAAAATTAATGCTACATTCTGTAGGTTAAATTTTGCTTAAGAGCACCATGTTCCACAAATTCTCAACAAAGGTAAGCGGAAGATTTTTTTAATAAATGAAATGCCTTTGCTCCACCTGCCATCCTGAGACTGAAATCTACATATTAGGGGCAATATGAAACAGATAAAACTGTTGTATGTTTAATGACTGCATTTTAAACATGAAAACATGACATGTTGCCATCTCATACAAGGACAACAGATGAAGTACTCATCCAATAGGCACTGATCTGGTTTAGACACCAAACAGAACACATACCCAAAATGCATTGGCATAGTTTCCTACTACCCATTTATTGGATTTATAAACTGTTCATCTTCACTTTCACATGTCATGATACCAGGAACAGGCCAAAGGCTTCTGCTTACTGACTGAGCACAGTTCTCTGACACAGCCAAACTCAGGAAATGGATTTGTATAAACTATGAGTGACAACAAGTCATCTTGTTATTTTGGAATTCTCTTATTCCACAGTTTAATCTTGTTTTTTCTCTCACTAACTAAATTATAATGAAGCCACAATTCTCAAGTCAAAATGTCACAGGGAACTTCATTCTGGCATGCAAAGCAAGAGCAGTGTAAGTCCAAAGCTCATGCAGACTTAATTATATAAACAGACATAACGGGCTTGTTAGGATATAAACCTAAACCATAGTTCAGCACTTAGAAGTTTTCAGTTCCATTTTTTAATAATAACAGCCTGCCAGGAACCTATGCTGTTTTGGCTAATGTTTAGCAATAATCAGTTGAAACAGGAAAACTTCATACTAAAGTTCATGAAACAAGATAGTTAGGATTAACCGCAGATTAGGGTGCAGCCAACACTGGAAACCTAAAGTAATGTAATGTAATACAAATGTAAAATGGAAGTGTTGTTGTTTGTAATTGCCCTCAAGTTGACCTCAACTCATACTGACCCTGTGGCTGAGACATGTCCAAGACCCCCTTGTCTTCAACTGCTCTGTTCATGTCCTACAGGCCCAGTGCCCATGACCTCTCTGAGTCAATTCACCTGGCATGTGGTCATCCTCTCTTTGTACTACCCTCTACCTTTCCTAGTATTATTGTCTTTTCTGATGATTTATGCCTTCTCATGAGGTGGCTAAAACACAACAGGCCCACTTTAGTCATCCTGGATTCCAGCAGTTGTTCGGGCTTGTTCTGTTCTAGAACCCATCTATTTGTCTTCTTGGCCGCCCACGGTATCTCCTCAGCGCTCTTCTCCAGAACCACATCTCAAATGAGTTTATTTTCTATTGGCTTTCTCCACTGTCCAACTTTCAATCCATACATGATGATGGGGAATACAATGGCTTGGGCGATTCTAACTTTAGTGCTCAGTTGTATATCTTTACACTTGAAGATCTTGTCTAGTTCTTTCATAGCTGCCCTTGCTAATCCTAGTGTTCTTCTACAATCTCCATTCTGATCAATGCTTGATTTAAGGTATGGGAATTCCTATTTCCATTTTCTCCTATCTAGGATGAATTCTTGTAGATCTTCCATGATCATTATTTTTGGGGTTTTTTATGTTCAGCATCAATCCAACCTTGGCACTTTTTTCTTTGGCTTTCTTCAGTAAATGTTCAAGGCCTTTCTTTGTTTCTGATAGTAGTATTGTGTCATCTGTGTATCTTAGGCTGTTAATGTTTCTTCCTCCTTTCTTCACTCCTTCTGCCTCTGTGCCTAAGCATGCTTTGCATGCAATGTGTTCTGCATACAGGTTGAATAGATAGGGTGATAGGATAGCCTGACTCCTTTTCTGATTGAGAACCATTCTGTTTCTCTATACTCAGATTGGAAGCAGTCAGTTTCCAATCATAGCCATGCTGGTCAAGGTTAGGCAAGCACATGAGGCCAAAATTAGTTGCAATATATTCTTGTAAAGTTAAATCATTGTTTGGCACTGTATCCAAACATAGCTCAGTTTCTAGACATGTCTCAACTGAACTATTGCAACCAGTAGATATTAATTTAAGTAATATCCAATGCAGTTTCAAGGGTAAACATTTCCAGTACAGCGATCAAATGTCTAAACAGAGCATGATAACTACACATTGCCTATTTTTGCTGCAGATCTACAAGCCCTCTAATATTTAAGCAATGAGTAGTGTGGTTATGTAAATATTAACCTTTGTCACATTTCTACAAAGGAAAAAAATGGCATTTCTTACCTATAATTACACTTACCTGTGATTTATCTTGTTCAAGTCTTTTTTTCTGCCTCACAATTTCTTCAAGGTGGTATACTGATCTGGCTACTACAGGATCAATATTGAACAAGTCATGAGATGTTAGTGAGGTCTCCTGCCGTAGCATCCATTTGTAAAAAGGAAGGCCAAGAGGAAGATCCACCTAAAGACAAAAGCACCATTTTTCTTTAACTGAAGGTGTGCAAACTACTACCTCCCTTAAGTAATGACTGGAATAATAGAAATATAACATAGGTTGGGTATCGCTTATCTGAAATGCTTGGGACCAGAAGTGTTTTGGATTTCAGATTATTTTATTTTATTTTATTTGGGGTGTATGTGGAATATCTGTATTTGCATATAAGTACCTAATGTGAGATATCTTGGAAATGGGGCCCAAGTCTAAATACAAAATTTGTGTACACTGAATCATCAGAAAGGAAAGGTGTCATTATCTCAGCCACCCATGAAAAATGTTTTGTTTTTTGGAGTATTTAGGGTTTTGGGATTTTAGATATGAGAGACTCAAACTATAAGTATGAAAAATGCCGTTTAAAACCATTTACACATACATTATGGATAATCTTTGGAAAGTTCATATTTTCCTATTAGTACACTACTTGATGACATGTTTATTAAGCATAGGACTATATCCCTGAATCAAAGAGCTATCACTCTATGTAGCTAACAATCTGGGGGGTCATAATATGACATAGCTGCTAGTTCTGAAGAGAATGTTTTTTGAAACTGCTACCTGGAAAACAGGTTCTTTCCATTGCAATTTCAGCAATGCTTCACATTTAAATTTAAAATTGTTATTTTCTTACCAATCTAAAATCCATTATTGCTTTTGCCATCAATTTCCCCAGAAAACGGAACTTCATTTTAACTTTAGCAATATGGGCAGGTTTAGCCGTTCTGCCAAAGGGAAGTGCAAACAGGCCTTGAAGATTATGAATATATTTGGTCCCTTCTTGGCTTCCTGTTTAAAAATAAACAAACTGATAAGCAAATAGCCAATTATACACAAATCAACTTGCTACACCAATGCGCAAAACTACACCCCATTTTGAAACACTAAGGGCCTTTGCAGACTGCCAGAAATAGTGCACATTAAATTGAGGCACTGCCCTGGCTCAGTGCTAGGGAGTCATGGGAATTGTATTTTTTTCTGAGACATTGTGCCTTCTCTGTCAGAGAGCTCTGGTGCCACAATAAAATACAGTTCCCATGATTCCCTAGCACTGAGCCAGGGCAGTGCCTCAATTTAATGTGCACTATTTCTGGCAGTCTGCAAAGGCCCTAACTCAAAACATGAAGTTATAGGAGCATCTAAACACATGCGACGTTTTAGAAATGCAAACAGCTTTTTAAAAAAACTAAACAGGAGAGCAACAATGATCTTCAAAATGGAGTCCAATGGAGTTTTAAATATGCATTAAGTGTTTTTAAACATTTTTCTATCACATTTTAAAATCATATTGTTACTTAACTCTTTTTTTAACTTTTGTAAACTTATGTTTCAGCATAATCTTTTTAAAATTATTGTAAGCCGCTCTGAATCACATCTTGGGAGAACGATATGTATAAATAAATAAAGTAATGTAGAAAAATCTTGTAGCACCTTTGAGACTAATTGAAAGAAAGAAGTTGAAAGTATGAGCTTTTGTAGACTTAAGTCTATGAAAGCTTATGCTGCCAACTTCTTTCAGTTAGTCTCAAAGGTGCTACAAGATCTCTCTACATATTGATTCCACAAACTAACACGGTTATATCTTTGAATTCTACCTTTAAATTAAGTAAGTTAGTGGATTGCCCTATGTATCTAAAATATCCAGAAGTGTGCAGAGCAATCCCAGTCATGAAATCTGCTAGCTGGCAGAGGTTAGAAGAAATGAGTTAGACCCTTCCACTGGTATGGAAGAGGGGGGTTGCATTCACTTGGGAGGTCCCAATTATGCCTGAAGACAGCTGTGGAAATATGTGTATGATGTTGACAGTATTAATGCCAGGAGTAGGGATTCAGTATTCCCCCTGCTTCTGCAGGAGTTGCCCAGGATGAGTTTTTTTGTCAATCTGGAGCAGAAAACAGATCATTTGCTCCACTGATTGCAATGGATTTTTTTTTAAAAAAGTCCACCAAGTATACTGAAAACCCACTTTCTACTCCCTCGCTGCTAGACATCAAAGCTTTGGAATTTGTGCCTAATCCACATACAATTTCTGTCTTTCTTACCTTTAGGATTGGCAAGTGTAACTTCTTCACCTCTCCACAGGCCCAAGTCTGCTCTCTGTAGTTCCTGAGATACAAGTGCATAAAACTCCAGTGTAGGTCCTAAACCTGTGCCAACCTAATAAAAAAAAGACACCACTTAAGGTTTTGTGATTTTGCAAAAAGAAACAAAAAGGAGAGAAAGAAAAGTCTGAACATATTTTCTGCAAAGATATAATTTAACTTCAGTGGGCCCTTCCCATCCATGGGAGTTCAGTCCTGCGGGTCCTGTGGAGGGGAAAAAATGTGGAAACTCAAGTCCAATATTATCTAATGGATAGCAACGTGTGCACAAGTGCATTTGCATACATGCAGCACCATTGGATAATAGATGGGACTAACCAACAGGATGTCAGCTATAGTTTATTGTTCATCAAGCACGAAATAAAAAGAATCCAGATTTTTCGTTTTAGAGTTATACAACTGTAGTATGACCGTACCCAGAAGATCTACTCTACCCTTACTCAAATGACTTTTTGGTCTCATACTTTGCCCTACCAGAATAGGACAAGAGTCCCAAATGGTATACTGTAAAAGAAAAGTAGCAACTTAATGCTTTAGATACAAACACTCACCAACTTGGTTGGTACAGTCTGCACAAAACCACCTTGAACAAATCCAATCTAATTTCAACAGAATATAGTTGAGTCTGGTTAGTATTTGAATGGGAGACCACTAGTGACATAAGGGATATTAGTAAGGCTAGGAAAGAATTCTGCCCGAAACCCGGAAGAACTACAACCAGTCAGAATTGATTATATTGTGTTCAATGGACTAATGGCTTGAATCAGTATAAAACAACTTCCTCTATTTCTAACCCATGAGCTGAAGAAGCCTGCACACGCAACCTTATCTGCATACAGTTCTTGGAACTCACAGATAAAGATTACAAAGGCATGCAGAGACAGTTCACCTGTCATTACTTACTTCATTTTCATACTGGATTTCCAACATTGCTCTTGAACTGCCCAGATCCTGCATCACTGATTCTGCTTGTTTCAACAGTTCCTCTCTGTTCACAGTGCGCTATATGTCAAAGTAAAGTACAATTTTTTTTTCATTTTTTGCAATCTAGTCATAACACTAAAAGCAAAGGCCAGAGATGGGAGTACCAGTGTAATCACAACCCAATATATAAAGATTAAATTGCAGGAAATTTAACATATGTACTAGTTTTTGTATTAGGTATTAATGTGACTGCCAAAGGCAAGGAAAAACTCCTCCCACTGCATTACATATAAACCACTTTTAATATTTAGTGCTGGTTTACAAAGTCTAGTCAGACTAGGGGCTAAGGTTTCATAACCTAGGGGCTAAGGTTTCATAACCTGGCTGCAGACTGAGTATAATTGTTAGAAGAATTGTAATCCCTTTAAGAAGCAATATGCCCAATTCATACAGAGCCTCCCAAATTATGCTTGCAATTTATCTTAGATTTGCAAATGTATTTGAAACTAGAGACTACTAGGACCCTATGAATTCATTTCAGCCCACAGTTGAAGCTTCAGAGGGCATTCAATGCTTTGGTATATATCAAAATTACTAGTGAGTACTATTTATATAGCATAACAATAGGCCAATTTATTGCTTCAGAGTTGCCATGAAAAGGCTTCAGAGGATACCACCCAACTTGAATTTGATCACAAACTGCAAATGAATTCTTATTGAACAGGCAGTTCATTCATCTAAAACAAAAAGCTGCAGATATAAACAGTTTCCTAAAATCAACATATAAATGTTATACACTATAAACTTTTTCAAAATCTTGAAGGGTTTAGGTGAGATCATCACTTCCCCTACCCCAATATATTCACCTTTTTTCTATCCAGACGTGGTGCCACTCTACTATCCTGAGAATCAGACTGGTTGATTTCTGGATTGGTGTCCAGCAGTCTCTGCATGGCTCGATCTCGATCAAATGCAGTTACATAAAACAGCATTTGCCGTGTGTCAAATGGAAAGAAAAACGGACTGTAGAAAAAAGAGATCAGTGTTACACTGCAAGGTGAGCAAGGCTAAATATGAGCACAGTAGTTAACATCACCTAGTGAAGAGCACTGCTCATTTTTATTTAAGATATACATATACTCTCATGGAATATAAATCTCCAGTTTGCTTACAATAAAATTTAAAATGACTAACAATAAAACACAAAACAACAATCACAACAGAACATTCAATTATCTTACAGCAGGAGTGGTCAACTGCACAGAAGTAATTTTTGTCCCTTCTCCATGGCTGCACCTGTCCACCTGAACTCCCAGTAAGGTCTGTTTTCTGTTGTATCTCAGCCAAAATGGTCATCTAACCAAAAGTGATACACTGAAAATAGATATAATTTGGGGGCACTGGGGTTCTGCTGTGGGTAGAAAGATGTTTTTACCCATTTTCAATGTTCTGGCA
>JAIPUX010001880.1:85046292-85061045 GCA_020142125.1 Phrynosoma platyrhinos
ACTCAATTTGCACTATTTCTGGCAGTCTGCAAAGGCCCTTACTTTCCTTTTTCTTTTCCTTATTTTGATTTTTGGTCTGGATCTTCCAAACTCAAAGTGACTAGTACCTTTTAAAATATTTCCCATGAACAATCTATTTCAAAAAATCTGCTTTGTTTTATTCTGTTACTTTATAATTCTTCATCTGAAGACTGCATGTCACCCAAATCTGAATCTTTTCCCTCATCTCCTAATTATATTTACTGAGAGTTTAAGTTTTCCCTTTCTGACTCTATGTCTGAAGTTTTTTAAATTTTATTTAAATTATTTTTAGTATTCAAATTCGCTTTAAGGGAGACACGTTTTGTTTTCTCTGTGCATTTCTTTGTTTTTTGTTGTTGTTTTTTTTGCACCTACTTGATTAGATTTCTTTGTGCTGTGATGTGAACTGAAGTTTCTGTAGATATTCCTGTTCTGAGGAATGCTTCTCTCCTCCACCAAATAAACATTCTAAATTAATTAAATATAAATTATCATTTTTCAAATTCATTGTACAGGGCAATTCAAAAAGAATGGTGCAAAAGTAAAGCTGTTCTTATTCAGTTTTGTACCATTCTTTTCAAATCATCTTAAATCATTTGAGACATTAATTAGATTAATCATGTTATTCAAATTCACTGTAATTGATAAACTTTGATCAATGAAAGTATTTTATAGCCTTGCTTCCACCTCTGCATTAATTATTTCCTTAACTCTGCATTTCATTGTAGATATCATAAGGCTGTTGTTGAATGGAAACATTGTGCTCCACTGATATGTTGCTATCAGAACCCTGCCACTGAATCTGAGGCTGTGCCTGTGCAAACATCATATCCAGGTAAGTTATAGACCTTTCTTGTGTCTCGGATGCTTGGTTTATATTTAAAGGGCTCAGTTTCTCCATGGAGTGCATTGAAGTTTTGCTGCTGTTGCTCTGGCTGTCATTCAAACTGCACACTTTCACAATCAACACTGCAATCTTTTCTGAATGATGGAAAGCTCTGCCACCCCTTCTATCTAGAATCCTCTAATTCAAGATGGTGACTGGAATTCACAACCGAGTTTACATTGACCAAACTCCCTTTCTCCCTCTGGGGAGACAGTGTTGGTATGTCTTTTGCTTTTTATTTTCTCTCTACTCTTAATCTTTTAAAACTTTTTTGTCTTTTCCAAAGTAATTAATTTAGCTTTTATTACCATGTTTTTTTTAATCTGAGCACTGAAGGAAACATCCTCCCCATATTGTTCTCACATGACATGCAAATATTATTTAAAATGGACTCTGGAGCCTGATCAGAGGTATGTCTCTCAGCACACAACTGAACAGCAGATATATTTTTATTTATACTTTCTTGCTCTGTAGTTTATATGCCTGCAACCATTTGAGCGGTTTTAGTGGTGGATTCCTCTTCTGGTAACTTTTAATTTGATGGGGCACAGAACTCTTCCCTATCCAAATTTGAGTCAGCATGTTGCTGTTGTTGTTGTTGCGGCTGCTTTTTCTTTGTTAAGTCTCCAGAACATGCCATATCCTATTAACCATTATTTTATGCTGAATTAGTTTTAGTTTAAGTTACATTTTTGTGTGCAAGAAATTGAGAAAAATTCTCAACAAGGTGGCAAGGCAGAAATTAAACATTTTGGAATTTTGGTCTCCTGCCTTGATAAGCTGGTATGAAGGAACATCTCAATGGTTGTGGGTTTCTCCTTCAGCCCTCTGAGAATGGATTTGCTAGTCAGAATACACAATATTAGGCCAGCAGGACCAATGGTCTGACATAAGCAATCATCCTGCATGAAGGGACTGGAGCAGGACATCAGACATTTGAGTAGCAGTGACTCAAAGCTGCATACCTACCAAAACATTTTCAGCTAGAAAACAAGATACTGTATTTTCCGGCGTATAAGACGACTGGGCGTATAAGATGACCCCCCACTTCTCCAGTTAAAATATAGAGTTTGGGAAGAGTATGACTTCCAAAACTGTTGTTGTTGTTGCTGTGCACCTTCAAGTCATTTCCAACTGATGATGACACTACGGCAAACCTATCATGAACCTCCTTATACCTGGCGTATAAGACGACCCCCCCCACTTTAACCCCAGATTTTGCAGGTTAAAAAGTAGTCTTATACGCCAGAAAATAAGGTACTCTGTTAAAACTGCCCATCTGGAGGACAATTCATCTGTTGAACACACATGGCCTGAAGGACCATCAAAGGCTACCAGATGTCAAGCAGCTAAGACATAACAGATGGATCACCTTTTGCTTCATTGAAAGGAAGCAAAAGTATTGTAACTCTTGCATTGAAAGATACATCAAATATTAAATACTGAACTAAAATCCTTTTACAGATGAGTTAATAGCTCAATCATCAGCTATAAGCTGTAACAGATAAACAAAAGCTATACTCAGGAGTTTCCCTTCTGAATACCATTTGCCTTCTGAATACAAATTTCTGAAACAAGTTATTTCAGAAGACTTGATCCCTGCTTATAGAACACCTGGAAGAATCTGGTCAACCACTGCTGGAAAGAGAATACTAGACTAGATGGTACCTTACTCTGAAGCAACAGGGCTCTTACGTTCTTAACATGAAATTAGATATAAAATTAGGCAGAGGCACCTTCAGTGAGCTCAACCCTTCAGTCCAAGGAAAACACATTCTGGATCCAATCCAATGCGGTGCCTAAGTAAAAGTGGGGAAGCAAAAGTGTATCCACTAAGATAGTACTGGTAAGGGAATGGCCCTCCCACTTTAATGTGCAATTTTAATGGCTGCTATTATAGGTTTTATGCCTGCTCCTTTTAAATTAACTGGAGACTTACACTGCTGTCTGCATGTATCTTTAGGCTATTTTTGTTCTTAATGCTATACAACATTTTGGACTATTCACAGTTTTTAGCTGCAAGCTCATTACTTCTAAGTAAGATCTGATGAAATAATAGATGGGATTATTTTTTTAAAGTGAGTAAATTGAGATATGTCAGCCTATGATATTAAAGCAAGTAAGTTCTAACATTTGAAATAGTCTTCAAAAATATAAGTTCTGCACTACTAGGCAATATTCAGAGCAACTGAATTCCTCTATTATTACTCTTTGTAATTCAGTTAAGATCAGTTTATGGAGAAATGATGTGAATGAATTTTATGATAAGGATACATAGTTCCAAATGCTAAGGAAGTTATATTCCACCACTAAACTTCAATGAACAAATAAAATGTGTTTAAAGTGAATCAATTCACCTTGTGTCAGCTGAACACTGTTATGCAGGGAAACCTAACCAAAGATCAGTTACAACGCAGCAGTAAAATGTATACTCACATCATACAGGTAATACCAGTAACGACTGATAGCATGTAAAACTCTCAAAAGAATAACAACATCTAACGAAGGGTCTTCAAAAGTTATATTTTCAGGCGGTGAAGATATAAGATAAACTTCCAAAGGATTTGAGATGGATGGACATATACCATCTAAAAACAGAAAGATTCCACCAGAAATAAATGATTTAAGATATTTTTACTTTATTAATGTTAAAGAATGCTAGTTCAGAGGAGAAAGTTAATGAACTGCAATAAAATACTTTACTTGAAAAAGCATGCAGTCTTTGCTCCACACTTGCAAATGGATGAAACACTTACCATGCCACAATTCATCGTGCTTTTTTGCATTTCTAGGGGATGTTTTTGTAGGAGCAGTCTGTGCCCTTCCTCTTTTACCACCAACACAGTCTTTATTACTATCTTCATCTTCCCGTACCGGCTTGTACCTGAAAGCAAAATTTTACTGTAACTAATTCACCTAAAAGTAGAATCTAGTACAAGAGCAATAGCTCTTCCTTGTAACAAATCAGAAGGAAAGCAAAAGGGTGTAAATACATACCCATAAAATCTTAAAAGGAAAGCTATAAACCAAGCTACACATTACACAGGAAATCCACCCACTGCTCTTCCAACTCTTCCCTACACAAAATGTTTGACACAGCAAGGAGCAAGTTACTTTGTCTCCTTGTGCTATCCCTTCCAGGTGAAAATTGATCCAACTCCTATATTTTCTTTCCTCCATCCACAAAAAACATACCAACTGCAGACCTATAAAAAACATAGCAACTGCAGACCTATAATATGACTGTACTTTGGCCCTTAAGATTTCAATCAGACATCTCTCTAGCCACTCTCAATACACTGCACTATATGGATAAATGAACATATCTATAGGGACATCTCATATATACAAAATCCACCTTTCCAGCCTTACCAGTAAATACCTTACTTCAATTCACAATAGTTATCCTTATGGTTCAAAAACATTGTCTGAAAAGCCTTGAGCAGTCTCCTCATCTTCTCTTACTAGCAAATATAACCTGAGTATTGCTAGTCATTCAGAAAGCTAAATAGCATTCATAAGGAAGCATATTACTCTGTAAAACAGGAATTAAAAATTGTGTATGTGTATGTGCGTGCACATGTGCCTGTCTTCAAGTTAGCCTGTCAAATTACACATCAACAATTAAAAAGAGGCTTATGTTCAGTAAGCTAAATACCAATAAATGTTTGTAACACTTAAAGGAACATTAATACTTGCCCTACTCTTATTGACTTACCAAATAGTATGAGTTTTAGTCCAAATGCCAGCCCTTCCTAATGGATTACTTTCATCATCTGTTGACTCCCTTTCTTCTTCTGCATGCAAACTGAACTGTCTGACTGCTTGATAAACTGTCATGTTGTATGGCAGCAGATGATCTCCAATGTAGAATTGAAGCCTGTGCCTCACATTCCCTGAATTCAAGAATTGAGCAGCCTACACAGAGAAGGCGGGAATGAAAACTAAGTTAACAGGAACCCTTCAAATTTCAACGCAGAGAGATTAAAACTGAGCAGCACCTCACCAAAGATTCATCTATTTCCTCATCTGACCCATCATCATCACTGTCTTCATCATCTTCTCGGACTCTGCCATAGCCTAAAACAGACAACACAGTGATAAAATATTACTACCTTTAGGATAAAGTATGCTTGTGAAATATTTACAGAGGGTGAAAAATAAACACTTTAGTTCCAGACAGAAAAAGTACCTAAGAACAGCTCTGAATGAATTGTACCAATAGCATAGCTCAGTGTACATGCAGTATTAATAGCATCACAAATACAAACCAACAAAATAAAATTCAACACAAAAGTATTCTGCACTGACACACTACCGTCATTTAAATGGGAAAAAATCGTAAGAAAAAACCCAACAACCACCTCAACTTGTTTTATATTCCCTCTCCACCAGTGAAAGGAGAGAAAGATAAAGAGAGAGAGAACAAGGCATGAACTCGAGAAATGAGCACATAATGCTAAACTGGAGTTTAATTATATATCCAAATGAGGCCAATGAATATTTCAAGTACAATATGGTTTCTAAGAACCTCCAAAATCCTATAAAATTTTCTCCTTTCTTTCCCTGAATAGTCAAGCCATCTATACCACTCTGCTTGCAATTTAGATATTTAGATTAGAACAGATTACCAGATCTATTGCTATTAGAAAAATATTGATAGGAAACTTTTACTATACATGCACAGATATTTTATACTATTAACAACTTTAGGATAAGGAGGATGATTACTTGTATAGTGATTTTTGTGTAGTGCAACAGGATATTCCCAATTTGAAGCAATTCAAACAAATGCACAAAGCGATATCAACAGCTGTTCCTGTTTGATAGTTCTCTCCTCCCCAACCCCAGAGAACAGCAGCAATGGTAACAGGACTGGCAGCAGACCATGGAAATTGGGAGTGAAGAATCTGATGCTAGCCTGCCAATAATTAATTAATAAATCCTAACCCAGGATCATCTTCTAAGAAAATGAAGATCATGTTCTGTTAAAACTACTTATTATTAAGCAGAAAAGGATATTAAACAGAAAGGATTTTTGCTTGTACAGTGTGACTGCAAGATCATGCGGATGGAGAGCCCTGGCACTTTTAATGGTGTGCATGCCCGTGGCACGTACACTTCCACAGAAAACAACAGGACTTGAGGTCCTGCATTTTTTCCCTTACATGGGGGGTGGGTCCGGAACGGATCCCCCGCATATATGAAGGGTACACTGTAATGCTATTTCACCAGGTTAGCTGGCAACATATGTTGTTGTTGTGTGCCTTCAAGTCATTTATGACTTATGGCTATCCTATAATAGGGTTTTATTGCAAGATTTGTTCAGAGGAGGTTTGCCATTGCCTTTCCCTGAGGTTGAGAGCATGTGACTTACTCAAGGGCACCAGTGGGTTTCACTGCATTCCTGTTCTCCAGAGTTGTAGTCCAACACCCAAACCATTACACCACACTGGTTCCATTAGTAACATATACCAGTTGTTTATAGACCAGCAAATATAGGAATTCATGTTCAACATCTCAGCCAGACAGGGCAGACATCACTTTCAGCTCACATCACTGAACTGGTGCATATATATTAGAATGTGGAACTACTAGAATAAGATATTTCTAAAATATAGACTCAGTATA
Organism: Phrynosoma platyrhinos; assembly: GCA_020142125.1. NCBI lineage: Eukaryota > Metazoa > Chordata > Lepidosauria > Squamata > Phrynosomatidae > Phrynosoma > Phrynosoma platyrhinos. The sequence continues at coordinate 85,052,831 of JAIPUX010001880.1, forward strand.
TTGAAATTCTATGCAATGTATTGAACTGGATTTTATTTATAAATCATTATATTTAAGATAAGAAGCTCTTAATGAAGTGTTCCATAAAATTTAACAGTTGTATAGCAGGAATCATATATATAAAATAATAATGCAAATATAAAGCTATCAGCACACTTTACAAGAAAAAAGTACCTCTAACTACAAGATATCGTTCAATGGCTTGTACCAACGCCAGGGGATCTATCTTCACAGGTCCACCTTTCCACTGCTTCACATTAGCACAGTCTGGATGTCTTTGCAACTGGCATTTTAACTGATGGGTGTTGAAAAATTTTAAAGCTTGGGATCCTCTGTTAAGAGAAAAACTCAAGATAATTTATGAAAAAACGTTGCTACAGTTATTCTATTTTCAGTTGTATATAATCAATACATTGCAGTAACTGAAGTAGGTTTTATCTTTTGTATTTGCTTTACATACTAAATTGTTACAAATGCATGCATTTTAGAGTCTAAATGTCACCATGTAATGTCACAGATTGAAATCATGTCAAAATTATTACAGTAGTTGTTGCTCAGAGCAGTTTAGTTGATCAAAGTGGTAATCCTTTGCATATCTACCTTGGATAAACTACACTGAACACAGTAGGTCTCATTTACAAGTAAAAGTGGAGAGGAATGCACATAATAATGTCAATGAAAATGAAGTAAATTACATGTTGCACAACTCCATTGTGTCTCTCACTATAGATGTTTGATGCTGTGTGCATGCATGTCTATAAGATACTAACCTGCTACTACCTCAAAGGATTCCATTTATTTTGTTCAAATTACAGAAGGACTCTATTTCTGTCATAATTATATCTGCATCAATTTTATTAATGTAGTGTGAAAGCAACACAGTTTTTCATTGCCTCAGAGATGTGCAGATGAAGTCAAAGAATACAGGATCAACACCCACAATTTATTTAAAAATCAGCATTTCTCAATAATTAGCAGAGTACATTCTTTTCTTACTGAGACATCCAAAGGAATCACAGTGCATACAGTCTCAAATATTCTATCTCCCCAAGACATAACAAACATTTTTCATATTAAACCTCAAGAACAGCATTTGTTTTAGTTAGTAGGGAATAAATATACTGTACAATTTCTTACACAAATACAGGGGCAGTCTGAAGGGAGAAAAATCAGAAACACTCTTACTATGTTTTTAGATACTTTTACTCCAGAGTTTTGGTCTGATATTTAAGTGGGAGAGGGCCCACATGTGTTGCCCTCACATTCTGTATAGCGCAGGGGTAGGCAACCTTTCTCCTTTAAGGGCCGAGGGACTTCAGCTCCCAGAATCCCAGGAGCTATTGGCCAACATGGGACTATTGGCCAACATGGCTGAGGCTTCTGGGAGCTGAAGTCCCTCGGCCCTTAAAGGGGAAAGGTTGCCTACCCCTGGTATAGCATTTCATACATCAATTGAGAAAATAAAATGTATATGAATAAAGCAGCCATTAAAAGGATGTCTTGGTTTAAAAGCTAATTTGACAAGAATGGACATTGGCTGGATTATGTATATTAATATTAAGAAAAAACTATTCCAGGACAGCAGTCCTATATTATGGATTTCCTCTAGTGAGCAGGGAGTAAAGAGGCATATCCAGGGGTAGCCATGTTGGCCGTAAAGCAAAATACAGTATCATCCAAAATCCACAAAATAGTGACACCTTTATTCGGCCAACCAAAATGCACATTATACATGTTGTAAGTTTGGTTGGCCCAATAAAGGTATCACTGTTTTGTAGATTAGGGAGTTGGAGGGCAGATTAGTCAGAATTCCAGCATGTCAGCTTTATGAAAAGCTTCACATCCAGACCTTAGGACTACTCTTCCAACTACAATTCCCTGGATCCCACTTTCCCAAGCTCTGTTCACTTCTAATCCACTATCCAAAGAATGATTTAATTTTTGGAATAATACAAAGGGAGCAACTTTGGGGGGGGGGGATATTTGATTTTGCAAAACAACAATGCTATATGACATTATAATAATATATTTACTGATTTGCTTGAATTGATTAATGTACTAAAGCTGTAATAAAAATTTCACACAAATTTTATTAGCTTTGCTCTCAGGATATAAAATAAAATTCTATTTTTATAAGGCAATCACATTTTATCTTCAATGGCTGTAAAACGTTTAACAGACTAACAGCGAGAGACGTCAGGATTGCTAGTGAAAAGCATCCCAACTATCCACATTTCTCGATGCTAAGATTATTCTAGAGAAAATCTGGAACTGCTCCCTAGATCCAAAACCCAAACCTCCAATCACAAATAAAGATGCCTATTAGCATTAAAATTATTGAGTGCAGATATGACTTTAGCTTGAGTTGTTCTTCTGTTCCTAACTGCTTTTAATTTTATTGATAGTTTAAGTATATTTTAACTTTTGTATAATGTTCCAGAGTACCATCACTGCAAAAAGTTTTAACCTCAAGGTCATATTCAATTAGCTAAACTCCTCAAATCCTCCAGGAGTGGGTGGGACAGGACTGGAGGATCCTCTGGAGCAGGGGCTGGCAACCTATGCCCCCCGGGCTGGTTCCAGCCCAGGTCACCGGACTTACTGGCCCAGGCCGATCCCTGCCGCTGCCACCGCCGCCGCACGTTTTCTCCTCCGTACGGCCGTGACACATTTGTGCATGCGCACAACTACTGCGCATGCGCAAACGAGTCGCGACTGCCATTCTGGGAAACAAAATGGCGGCCGCGAGTGGCGACTGCCATTTTGGGAAACAAAATGGCAGCCGCAACTCGTTTGCGCATGCGCAAACACGTCGCAGCTGCCATTTTGATTTTCAAAATGGCGGCCACGACATGTGCCACGGCGGCGGCGGCGCATGCGTGGGGGCGGAGGGTGCACACGCACGCTGCCATTCCCCCCCCCCCCCCCCCCCCGCCCAGCGGAGACCTAGACTTTGGGGGACCGGCCCAGGTCTCGAAAAGGTTGCCTACCTCTGCTCTGGAGTATATACCCTCATGTTGTGAATAGAACTCACAGATGTTATTGCACATAAACAGTATTTGGAAACTAAAAGTCTGTAGCACAACTTTGACATAAAATAATTGAAAATGCTTATACCAATTATATGCTGACATGAAAGTATGAGGACAGTTTTTATGCCATTGCAGAATTTAACAGAAGCAAAGTACTATTTTAATAAAATTTTCTGCACTGCTATGGCTATGGTGAACTGTATATTGGAAAGTAAACATAACCTAGTGGGCTATTTTAGTTACAAAAAACCTCAACGTACTATGAACATTCAGGAAATGTATGGGTTTACCTGAGCATTAATCCTTACCTGCTTCCTGTTCCATTTCCACTTGGAAAGTCATGGACTTTAACTGGGAATTGCTCCATTTGACTAAGACAGTTATTCATTTTGTGGACCAATGCCAACAAAGGTGCATTTTCTAATGGCTCTAATCTTCCAAGGGGTTCTTCTCCAGGAAGCTGAAATAAGTTGTATTTCATCATTCAGAAGTTAAAATGCTTTGCCAAGGGATCATTTAGGAATTCTATGAACAAATATTGACAAACAAACACAAGCCGAATATGCTCTAGTTTCACTTCCTGCAATCTGATGTCTTCCAGATGTGCTGGACTACAAGTCTCAAAATCCTAAGTCATCAAATCCATTACCTTTGCTGGCTAGGTTTGATGGAGTTGTAGTCCAAAATAACAAGAGGGCACCAGATTGTGGAAAGCTGCTATAAATGCTCAGGGGAATGCCCACCAGAGATATTTCACTAGGAGTACTGTAGCAGTATGACAAAAAACCACTTTTACAAACATACTTCTGTTTAAACCTGAGTAAAGTTTGCATGTAACAAAACCATTATGGCAGTTAACTTTTCACTGTGTGTTATTTATCTTCAAAGTATGCTGCAGTAATTTGCCTGTGAAGCTCTGGGGAAAGGAAAAAGCCATAGCTAGTTTCTGGTCAGTTATGCCTTTAATACTACCTCCCCTAGATTCTTCACATAGTAAATAATGATATCAGAATATAAATAAAGTGAAGGAAACAAGAATTGCATTATCCCTACAAAACTGGAGCTATGAATACTTACAGGAGAAGAGAAAAACACATGAAGGAATCTTTTCAATCTGACATCCCTGCTCACAGCATCTTTTTCACTATTAGACGTCAAGTAAAGCAGCAGTTGTTTCATGAACCCACTATGCTGGATCTCAAACGAAGAGACATCAGACTCAGAGACTATACTACGGATTTCTAGAAGGCACTCAACTCCACCATCCACCTGAAATAAACAGACACTGTATGAGAAATAAGAATCAGTAGTCCAGGAACACATGTAGAAAAATCATGATACAAAACAAAAACTAAATATAGTATCCAATGGGGTTTGGTTCCAGGACCCCCTGGGGATACCAAAATCCACAGATGTTCAAATCCCATGAATACAATGGCATAGTAAAATGGTATCCCTTATATAAAGCAGCAAAATCAAGGCTTTCTTTTTGTGACTTATATTTTTTAAAAAAATATACGTTCAAGCTGTAGATGCTTGAATCCATGAATAAAGAATCCATTGATAGGAAAGGCTGACAATGCATACCCTTGATTTTGGCGTATGCTCTCCACTAAACTTAATTTTATACAAGATAATCAAATTTGCACCAAAGAACCAATTCTGAAGCACGGTTACATGACAGCATACTCATGCAGTGCACTACATGCAAACAGAATACCTACTGTGAATATGAAATCCATTTCTCATATCTTTTCATTCAACTCCCACTTCACCTAATTGTAGCCTAATTTTCATACAGTTTACCATCTTCAAGTGACGTTATTTGAAATTTACTGGTTCACTTGAGTTACAAGATTATTTGTAAGAAAAAGGCAGTGTAGTTTTAACTGTATCCTAACTCAATAGTTGTTTACAAATAATGTTTGAAGACTGTGTCAACCAACTATTGTATCCTTTCATACAGTCAGTGTAACAGCAAACAGGAGAGTGCACTACAGTCACTACTTCAAAATTATCAACTGTAAAAACAGGTTCCCTTTGAAGTTTAGGAGCTTAGTTATAATAAACATTTTTATTAAAATATAAGAAAAGAAACTTGCAACATTCATTTACACATTTTTAGCTGTAATTAACTCAATTTCCATTTCTCTTAAATTCCAAAACAATTTAAAACTATATCCTAACCTGAAGGTTGAGTTGTTCAGTTGCAGCACAAAGTCTCTGTAGCACATTTAGTGCAGGGTTGCTTCCATCCATGTTCTCAGAGCTAAAATAACGCTCTACAAATTTGTGGGCTTGCTCTTTAATCCAACCCTTAATTTTCTCTCTAGAAGAAATGCACAGTTAATAAATGAAGCACCCAACATCTTTGTATATGCACAACTTTCATATACAACCTTTGAATGATAATAACAAAGAAGATTTATAACATTTGACAGGTAGTTCAACCCGAGCAGTTAGAGATTTCTCTTTCCACAATAGCCAAAACAATCCCTTTTCAGGTCAACCAACTTCCTCACAAACTTTTTACTACCTTCAACCCTGTAACTAATATAATTTTCCTCTCCCTCATATTCTCTTCATCACTTTCTGTCTTACTATGATTTCATCAGTTTCTCCTCTGCTTTTCACATATGTGCCTGCAATTCCTTATTAACAAGTCAAGAGTGTTATCAACAAACTAGCATGTGTCTAAAAGGGAACAATGAATATAATACAGGATCTGCAAAACAGCTCCTAAGAGGAAAGGCTGTGGGACTTGAGTATGTTTAGCCTGGTAGAGATTAAGAGATTTTATGACAGATATCTCCAAATGTTTAAAAGAATGTGGAAGGTAAAACATGTTTCTTTTCTGTTGTTCCAGATAGCAAGACTTGAACCAATGAATTCAAGTCTTTCTTGATGCAAGAGCTCTCAGAAGGCTTTCCTTTGTTGGAGGTTTTTAAACAGATGTGGCATGACCATGTCTCAGGGAATGTTTATAGCTGTGGACTAGATACTTCCAGCTGTACAACTGTATGCTTTTACAATTAATCAAATTGACTACATGGCCCACTCTGCTCAAACTAGGAACTCTTTTTTCTCTTGTCTCATCAATAAACCTTCAAGCTTAGCTGCCATGAAAAAAGTCCAAATATTTATGTCAAAAGATTTGCACACTTTAAGAATTCAATTCAGTATAGCTGGGTTTATATTTGATCATACCTGTTGTTGGATATTGTGTCTTTTGAGGCAGCCCTTGCCAGACCACTCACACCGGCTGTACGTGCTGGTTCAATATTGTTGCTATTGGACTGTGTGCTTAATCTTCCCCATGTTTTAGGATTCAAACTTGCCAAGAAAGAAGATTTAGGTGATTGAGTAGCTGTAGGGCTTTTAGCTTTTGGAAAAAAGATAGAGAACAAAATCAGAATAATTGAGAATTGGTGAATGCTAGTTTTCATTTCTCTCTCTCATTAGGGTGGTTCCAATTAAAATACAAAACACATTTCTTCCCTATCCCTAGTCTCAAAATTTACCATTCAGAGTTGAAACTGATTGACATTCATATTCTGATATTGTTATCATATGTATGCTTTGTTATAAACAAGTATAGCTCTAAATTACAGAATGAGCCAGTGTGGTGTGGTGGTTTGAACACTGAAGTACAACTCTAGAGATCAGGATTCGATTCCCTGCTCGATCATGAAAACACACTGGCTGACCTTGGGCACATCACACATCTCAGCCCCCCCTGCAAAAAAACCCCAGCCTTAGGGTTGCAATTAGTCAGAAATGACTAGAAGGCACACAACAATTACAGAATAAATGTCATAGCATGTCATGAATCTTTGAAGTGATTTTAAAACACTAGACCCTTAGAGTTTGTGTGTTATTTATATAACAGTCTTAAAGCTTCTGCCTAACTTCTATTTCATAATCTTGGTAACACCTAATCAGCATGTATATGTATACAATGTAGGACCCTGGCCCAATTTGTTAAAAACATTTAATCCTGCCATTATAACACTATGGCCACATTAACATACATACATGTGAGTGTGTGCAACCTTCAAACTGCCTATCAATTTATGGTGACCCTATGAATTTCACTGGGTTTTCCTAGGAATACTCTGAGGTGATTTTGCCAGTTCCTTCCTCTGAAATATAGCCTAAAGTATTTCAGATCCTGTTTGATCTTAGAAGCTAAGTACTTCTGGTTACTACTTGAATGTAGTAACCAGTCAGCTCTGGTTACTACTTGAATGGGAGACTGTCAATGATTTCCAGGTGCTGTAGGCTATATTTCAGAGGAAGGAACTGGCAAAACTACCCCTGAGTGTTTCTTGCCTAAGAAAACCCAGTGAAATTCATGGACTCACTGTAAGTCAACAAGCCACTGGTATTTACCAACCAGAGCTGACCCAACTTAGCTTTCAAGATCACACAGGATCTGGTGCCTTTAGGGTATCTAGGTCATCTTACATACATACATTCATACATTTATATCACACCCTCTTATCTAAAGAGCTCAAGGTGGTGTACAATAAAATGTTAAATTAGAATTTTAGAAAATTCTAACTTATTGTAAAGATGCTGGTCCATGAAGCCTGTTTGCTCACAATTTACAATTCCCTATAGTTAGATAAATCAGGGAAGGGATTTTTTTTCTTAGCATGTTTTGTAACAGGCTGGGTTGCTTTTTAGATTCCTGTTTGGCTCATTTAAGCTTTTGGAGCTGTAGAGATGTATTGCAGAGTAACATGTTATGCAAAAAAATATGCATGTTTGCTCCAGAAAGGAATCCAGCCTAAGTATAAACAAAGATAAGATGAAAGTGATAGGCCTATAATAATGACAATGCTGACAGTATAAGGTTACTGGCCTAATGCCAGCAAAAAAAAAACAACCCTTTGTACCTGTATACAAGAAAAGGAGACACTAGTAGGTTGAGAGAGAAAATAAACCTCAGTATGTACACTGGCTGAAACAGGTAGAATAGTAATGAAACCTAACCTCAGATCCTTCTTTTGACTGGAGCTGAAGAGGGTATAAAACAGAAGCCTTCTGAGAAACAAAGCACCAAAGTTTGCTCTCAGCAAAGCTGGTCCACCTTTACTGCTGCTGCCAAGTAACTCCTACAAGTGGCATGATACGGCATCCTTGATGAAGCTTGTTATTTAGTACCCAACCCAAATGAC
>JAIPUX010001880.1:85061145-85073437 GCA_020142125.1 Phrynosoma platyrhinos
AGGGACAGCAAACCGGCCCCCAGCTCAAAAAGGTTGCCTACCCCTGCACTAGGGTCTGAAACACACTACAGGAATAATCCAGTATGAGACTGCTTTAACTGTCCTGGTTTAATGCTATGGAATTCTGGGAATTGTAATGTTGTGAGACATTTAGGCTTCTCTGTCAGAGAGTTCTGGGGCTACAATAAACTACAATTTCTATGATAACCTAGCACTGAGCCAGACCAGTAAAAGCAGTCTCAAACTAGATTATTTCTGCAGAGTGTTTTGGACCTAGGAAAGAGGGTATACATAATTTGTTACATTAATTTTGTTACATAATTCTAATAGAGGTGGAAAATTGTGCCCAGACTGATTCAAGATCTCTGTAAACTGTACCGATGAAAACAGCATGTTTATCTGTGCTGTGTAACCAGAACATAGCTTAATATAAAAGCTGCAAAATATTTCCCTGTTAATTTCCTGATACACCAAAGTTTAAGAATACTTAAGGGGAAAACAGATGTTGGCCTGACTATTGGACGGGACTGAGTTTTGCAACTTTGGAGCTTAGGTGACCAGCATGGCAATTCCTAGAAAGTCTGAACAGATTCAGACCAATGGGTATAAGGCAAAGAACCTTCAATCTTCTACAAGATGTAGGGGCGGATGAACCATTCCTGTGTCAGTTTTCTGAAATGGAAAGCCTAGCTTGTGATTTCTTTACAAACCAGATTGACAAGATAGAATTTACTGTTTGTTCATAAACCCCTGATTATTTGGGAGCAGCAATCCAGAACCTAGTTTGTACATGCCAAACAAACCATTCCCAGTTTTTAGTGTCCATGGTAGTAGGGAAGAGCAAAATAGGAGCCGATGGAGCTACGCCACAATAAACCAGGAATCTCCAGAAACTTGATTTAAAGTTATCATTTATTTCTTTAGGTTTTTTATACTTTTTAACATAAATATTCAAAAACAATGGCCTAAACACAACTGTTGGTTCCCAATAGTGTAGTGTCAATGGAATTTATATAAATGTTGACCTATAAAGTTCCAATGAATTCAATGAGTCTACTCTAGTTAGGACAAACGATGGGCTGTAGGCCACTTACAACAAAATGGTATCATCATGTAAAATAAAAGTAAAATGAAAGGAGTTTTGGATTATGTGTTTTAACTTTTTAATGTTTTTAATCTTAATTTTTACTGTTTTAACTGGATTATTTTAATTTTCATTTTAAAATTTGTTTTTAAAGTGTTTTTATTTTGTGAGCTGCCTTGAGTCCCTTTCTGGCAGAAAGGCAGCATAAAAATGAAATAAATAAAATAAAAATAAATGTTATTGACATACTGGTTATGCACTTTGAAAACAAGCTTACCTTGATTGTCTACTTTGTCATCATCTCTGGGAGGTGAATACTTTGGCCGTCTGGGCCCACGTTTTGGCAATCTTTTTCTCTTCAGAACATCACTTAATCGACTATCAAATTAATAAAACATTTATTTCTTATCAGCCAGATCACTGCTCTGATGCATTTCAACAAACTCTAAGTATTGCTTTTAAAGAAATCTGATTTTTAAAAAATATTTCATTTGCTACAAGGCTGCCAGTGGCCATGTAGTCCTAAAGTACTTCAGTGCCTTAAATACATCTGTTAGTTCCAACTAGGGTTGTCACATTAAATCAATGGAAACTTGGTAAGCCAAACCTATGAAGCTTTCAGTGATTCATTGTGCTTATTGGAACTAATAGCTGGACTTAAGCCTATGTAATATAATGATTTAAACGCAACTCTTAGCAAAGCTTAATTAGGGCAAAGCAACTATTTTTTAATAACTTTATTGAAAATGCATTAGCAATTAAATATTTCTAAGCTCACAAAAACTGTAAACTACATTGTATTTGAGTTTCATTAATGAGTTCTTAAATGCAAGAATCTTTTAATTTTTTTAGTAGATTTCTTATGCTTGGCTCAGTGTTCACAATGCAGCCCATATAGTTTGCAAAAGCTGCTGTTTAGCTGCTACAATCTGTGACTGATGCAAACTGTCAAACAGAACAAATTGTCAAGCGCACCCTCATTAACAAACTAACTACTACCAGTTCTTTTCATTCTGTACAGAGGAAATAGACAACAGAATCTATTTATGGTTGGGAGAAAATCCCAAATACTACCAACAATCCTAACTAATACTCCTGTTGACAACTTCTCTATGCATAGAAAATGCACCTACACAACATATTTTTAAAAAAATTAATATGTATACTAGTCCTATTCATGTATTCCATAAAAGGATAAATGTAGCATGCAAGGAAGGTAATATGCTTGTCCATCTCTCCGTCATCACTTTGCTAATGTGAAAATGAATTAGAATTATTGAAGCTCTAGTATATATGGAGGCTCTCCATGAGAATCTGAACCCTAATTTTCCATGGTTCTAACTATAGAAAGGGCTTCAATGGACTGAAATCTCTTCTCACCAGACTCATTTTTCGCATAGGAAAAACCACAACAGAAGGTACAGGGCTAGTGTACATTTTTCCTTATATGTTCAGTTAAATATTTAGTTAAATCTTTTCACAGAATGCCTGAACAATGCTATTAAAGAAATTGTTCCATTGTTGGATCATAATTTGTAACAGATTGATCAACATTTGCTTCTGAGACCGAGACATGCACACTCACCCCTGTGGACTTAAATCCAGAGAGTCTTCCCTGCTATGCTGTAAGCTCGGAGAGCCTAAATCTGCTGCTGCATTGCTAGCAGCAGTGGCTGTTCCAGTACTTATTGTTGTTGTAGCACTCAGCGTTCCTGAACCATTGGTGCATGCTTTTGGGGGACTTGTCAGCAAAGTTTCTGATTCAGCAAGATTTTTTACCTGATGCATTACACCTGGAGAAAAGGAGGAAAGAAAGGAGAGAAAAAGAAAAAAAAATAACTTCAGGTGGGCAGATACTCTACTCTCAAAAGACACAATCCATTGATTGCTCCCTCTACAGCCTCCTATGCACCCCACAACCTATACTTGAAGGTTGGGATACTCTCCAAAGCAAGTATTTAGTATGAACAAGACTGTATCTAACCCATCATAACTTACAAAGACTGTTCAAGACATACAACTAATCAATAGAGGGCCATTGTGTAAACAAAATGTGGACTAGATCAGCTTTTGGTGTGGCCTAACATGATTGTTCTTATGTATACTTTAACATGAGGCATAATCCTATCCACGTCTAGATGACTGCTAGATTCACAAATTTGGTAGTATGAAGAGTTATTTTCACTGGATGAAATAGTGTTAAGGGAGGCATAGGAAGATTTCATAGTATAATGAAATTAAATCATAGTTTTAGATTTTGGATAGCTATAAAGACCATAAAGGTTGAGTATCCTTTATTTGGAAAAAAGATCTCATTATGCATATGCAAATATTCCAAAATCTGAAAAATTCAAAACAGTTATGCCCCAAGCGTATTGGGTAAGGGAGAGTCAACCTGTATTTCAAGATTTGAAGTGACTTCTGGGCACTCGTTTTGCAAATAGGCCCTTCTCAGACCTAAATCAGCCAGAACATCAAAAAAGTGACACAAACTCCATGTGGGGACATTTTGAGGTTGTTGTTTTTTTTAAGTTAAATTAAATGGGGAAGAGGCTGCAGCACTCTGAAATCTGGTTTGGGACATATGCAGTCTCTACACCTTATGTAGTTGTCCACCGCTGTGTTATAGCATCATGGTATCTAAACCAAAAGTATTTGTAAGCGCAACAAGTTCTGAACAGAAATTTGAAGACTTATAATCTGAAACACTGCATCATGCAAAAACAAGTTTCCAGAGTTCTGTATCTCATAGTGATATTTCACTATACATCAACATACAAGTGAACGTATGTCAGAGTCCTACTATCAAAGACTGTATCAAACAGAAAATAAACATTACCTTCTCTCCTGAAGTAAACACTAAAAATGTCAGGTAACTTTTGCATTAAGATCTCGGCCATCTGAAGGGCACCAACAACTATCTTAAGGTCTTGACTTGACAACATGGAGGCAATATGACTGCAACAGAAAAATACAGGTTATTTTGGCAAACTATTTAGCAAAAATAAAGCTATATCTATATATGATTTGCAGATGCAATTGAGAACATCTTCAATAGGACAAAGTATAAAAAAAAAATAAGTATGTTAATGCTCATGGCACTGTCAGGTCCTTTTCACTATACTACATGGTGGCATCCCGAATTTAGCCACTTAAGATACAGAAGAGTAGGCTGCCTCCAAGATACTTTGGCATTCAATAGCATTGGCAGGCTTGCTTTTTTTCTAGGGTCCACAGGCAATCCCAGTGTCTTCCAAGAAGCACTTGAAAACTATCTGTCCAAGGGGTCATGCTTGGGGTTTGCCACTGTAATTCATCCTTCCACTTGCATGTATTAATAATTACATATTATGTATTATTATGTAATGAATAATACAGCAGTCCCTCCAAATTTGTGACCTTGAGGTTTACTGTTTCAATTATTCACAATTTCAAGGCCTCCACCCCCCCAAAGACCCCTTCCCTGCGCCCCTCCCTCCCCTGAAAAGCTTCAGAGAAGCATCTCCGAAGCTTCTTAGGGATGGAGGGGAGGGAACAGAGGAAGTGAACACTCCTTTTCCCTGGATCCCTCCCACCCCTGAAAGCCTTGGGAGCCGAAGCCTTTCAGGGATGCGAGGGATTGGGGAATGGAGCACTGGGGAATGGAGCGCCTGTCTGCATTTTCTTATTTAAACGAATATAATAGCTATGCTATTGATAACCAGATCTCTTAAGCGATAACTTTCACTAAGACTCTAACTTTACTCAAAATGAACTTCTAAGTTCAGAATCATACTCTTCCACAGTATCATTCACAACGAGTTTTATATAAAAATGTTTATTAACAATTACCTTGATACTGCATGATTTTTCAGCACATCTTTCAGAAGTTCAGCATCAGCAAAATAAATTATCCTAAGAATTGCTCTAAGGCACTTGTGTCTGACAGCAGGTCCAGCTGAAGAACTGTATACTTCATAGAGAACACCAAATAAGGTTTTAATGAAAGATTTAGCCAGTTCTGGATCTTCTTTCATCAACTGTGCTCGAGCATCATCCTTCTTTGATTCTGGATGTCCACCTATAGCAGAACAGGTTGAATATCAAGAACATTTCAAATGTTTAAGACATTTTTTAAATTGGCTTCCTCATGTACAGCCCTCAAGGTAGTTTACCAAGGAAGATAAAGCACATAATGGTATAAACTGACAAGCAACAACATTGACAAAAACCTTCAAATAACCCAAGCATGTATTTGTTTCTTTAGAGTATTTATACCCTGTTCTTCAGCCACAAAGGCTCTCAGAGCAGCTAACAGATTGCTAATTTGACAGTTCCCTGCCCTCAGGTTTACAATCTAAAAAGACATGACACAAAAGGATAAGGGAATGGCAGTGGGGAAGGGGATCAAATCCAGCAGTTTTGCTTACAAACTGAAAATGTTACAGATCCATTCTACTTTTTCAGATTTACGTTTATATATGTGAAGCTACCTGCCTGTACATTTCTTTGTCTTATACAAGTTCATTGAATACAGACTGACAAACTCTCCAACTTGCTGCAGAACTGTGCTCCTTTGCTCCATACTGAATTGTTTCACCTTAAATTTGAGGTTTACATGAGTGAATTGATGGGCAGAGAAATGAGGGCATTGCTCCTCCTATAAATCCCACCCATTGCAGATGATGATTTAGAAATATAGTTTAGGCATTCAAAAGAAAGAAAGTATTGAGAGAATCCTGCAAAACCCCACCAGTAACACTTAGAAAAAATAGTACATGTTCAGAAAACCTTTCCATGCATGTAGTTTGGATGCTGTAGGATTCACCTTTGGTGCATCTACAGCTGTGTGAGAAAACATACTGTGTGAGAGTAATGCACTTGAAGGAATGTGGACTGTTTCTCTGTAGATTTGCAGATAACATATGGCACATTAGACTTTACTAAAATTTCAGATAATTATGCACAATATTATGCAAAATATTGATTTACTTCTTAGTCAATGTCATTGAGTTTGAAAAGCTATTTTGCAAAGCATGTGGGCAATATTGTATTTTAAATTGATATTTTTTGAAAACTTCACAACATACTTTCTAATTAAAATGCATTAATTAGATGATATTTTTTTCATTATGTAGAAAAACCTTTCCGCACAAAACCCTCTTTTATAGTGACCTGATGCCCAAACCCTTCTGCCCCTCCAATTTTTGTCTCTTTCTCCTCTCATGAAAATTCTCCCCCCACACCTGTGGAATTATACCATCTTAATGTCAAAAGTGAGTGGGATATTAATAGACTAGTACAGACCACACTATAACTGAGGAAGCCACTAAGTATCAGAATTGCATCAGAAACAGACAGAAAACTTTCAGCTACGTCCAGACTATGTTAGCTGAACTTGAGTCCCATAGATTTCAGTGGAAACAGGGCCATTATTAATTTGCCCAATTGATTTCACTGTGACCTAAGTGCAGTTGACCAAGATTTAATTCTTTATTTGACTGACAGATAAAGATAGAGCGAGAGAAAGAAGGTAAATGGATACAGATAAGCGAGAGGACATGTATGCGCACGCACACACACACAAAATGTTCACTCTACAGAAGCCATAAGGAAAGGTAGATATGTATTAGGGCAAGAGAGATGAGCCTGTATAACAGGTGTGTTGTAGCCCTTACACAGCAGATTGGTCAACTTTGTTCTTTCCTCAGCCTCCCTGGTTGGGAAAGGCATTGAGGAAGAGAGGCAGTTTTGGACATAACCAGTGCCTAGAAGAGCCCTTTCACCCATTATTTGCCATCCTAGTTAGGAAAACATGTGGTTATCAAAGCCAGTGCATCCTTTGACTAGTGCATGAAGGAGCATGGGAAAAGGCAAAAGTGACATCAGGAAGTCTGCTCTGGAGAGCCTTGACCCCAGTGTTATCCAGTCCTCTAGTAATGTGTCGATACAACAGACAAGAAGACATGCGACTCAAAATCTGAATGCCTTCCTAAAGACAGATACAAGAAATTACAAAAATTAACACAGAAAGCATGCCTTAGTGACAACAGGCAAAGCTGGAAATGAGTTTAAAAACAGTACTTACTAGTATTGGTATTGGCTAAAGGATTAGGTTTTCTCTGAATGGCACGTGCTGTTCCAGTATCCTCATTGATCTGCTGCATAGAATTAAAGTCAATTGTATAAACACGCCCCAGCGTAGACAGACTTATTTCATCTTCACCAACCTGATGAGCTGCCTAAGGACAAATATACAAAGCTTAAATACAGTTACAGAGTGATTTAGAATATTCTCCTCTTTCCTCTACCCAGTAGCGAATGTTTGATCTTATATAAATGAAAATACCAATGATGATTATTTGAGTAAGAAAGAAAAAGGACCCACCAACTTTTATGACAGTTCAATAATTATCAGAATTAATCTCTATTAGAGCTTACCCTTAAGAGAGGCTTCATAGTTACATTTATTAGTACTTATCAAGGTTACACATTTATGAAAGTAGCTGTTAAGTGATACATAAAACCAATGTAAAATGCAGATATTTAAGAATATACAGAAATTAATACCTCAATTATCCGGCTATCAATTCTGTTATAAGGATGCCAGAGGCCTCTATCATCTCGCCATTGCCATATTGCACCATCTGTATTTTGTGTGTTTCCTTTCTTTAGCATAGTGTCAACAGCAAAAATTCCTTCTTTAGGGAGACATGGCATCAATTCACTGAAAAGAACAAATCAACATTTTGCCAACAATACCAATGTCCATTTGGAAAATCCGCAAATGATTTTGTTTCAATGTACTATGAATTGAAATCCCAAATGAATTCAGAAAGAGAAACTTGCAGAAAACATACCAGATAAGTGAAGTAAGCTCATACAGTTCTTGAGGACTTCTTGGAACTAGGTCTATTTGTTCTTGACAACTTCCATTTGAAGCTCCACAGAGAAGAAAGTGAAGAGTTTCCGCAATATCTTTATATATTAAAAGAATAAAATACAATATTACTCTGTCATGTTCTATAGTCAGTGTTCTTAATAATGTCTCTTGGAACAGTTATTCCAAGAATAGTGAAATTTTTTGGTACTAGAATTAAGGTTGTGTATCAGTGGTTCTCAGTGTGGAACGGGAACCACAGGTGGGGTCATGAAAATTGCTCAAAGTGGGGAGCGAGACTTGGATTCCTTGATCCCTCTTCCTCCTCCACTTCCAAGCTTTTTCATTTTTTCAGATGCACACATGCATTGAGTTAAATGTGGAATTTACTTAAAACTGTTCTAATTTGAACAATGTTATTTCCTTGCAAAATGTTAAAATATGAATATACATGAATGTACAAATGAAAATACGCACATTAAATAAAATATTTTTATTCATATAATACGTTGTGGGGCACAACATCCACATGTAGATGTAAAGGGGGGGGGGCTCAAAGGTAAATGGTTTGAGTACCACTGGTCTACATCATCAACAACTGGAAGCAAGAAACTTCTATTTTTGATTATAGCATAGAGGATATAGGGAGAAATATGAAATATTCCAGCTGAAAAAAGTGAAACAATTTGTCTTGGAAAAGACATGGATTTTCAACAACTTTGACAACTGCTTAATTACAACAAAATAAACATATCATTAGTGCCAATGTCAGATAATTGCTTTCCAACCAATTTCATGAAATACATTTGTTGGTTTTTATTTCTCTGAAGAGACAATTAGTATTTCCAATTGATGGCCCATATATAGATGTCAACAGTTATGCAATTATGGAGACAAAAAGGTGTTGTATACGAACATCAAAATATGTTATAGTTGTAGATACTGCCATACCATGCTAGGATATTCAAGATATATAGGCTGCAATGCTGAAAAGAGCAAAACTTCTTGATCAGACTCTGCATCAGTTGGAACAAGTGGAAAAACCAACAAGTGTAATTTATAAATGTTTGCTAGGAAGTATTAAATTTTGTGTCAATTAAGTTAGAACTGATTTGATAATACAACTGCCTTTTGCACATCACCCCCGAAAGCTGCCCCAACTATAATACCAAATGGGTGTTTGTGGGACACTGGATTCCTTTGCATCCTTTTAGAATAAATTGGCTGTGTCCGCTAAATATAGGTTATATAATATACATAATGCTTCCCTGTGGGAGATATGTGAGCAAGTCCACTTGTATATTGCAACATTATTATGTTTTTAATGAGAAAATGTTTGATATTTGTACACATACTTAAATTATATTCCTTAAATTTGATGGACATTAAATGAATATTGCTCTAGAACAATACTACTGAGGCTAGCTGATGTGATGTTCTGACCATTTTTTTTAATGTTCCAGGAATCAAAACCCATATTTGTAATATTGATGACATCTCTTTCATTCTTTCTTGGAAGCTCTTCAATGACCAGGAGGTGACTGCTCGTGGACTAGCATCACCCTATGAACCACCACTTTGAGTAACACTGCTCTAAAAAACTGACACTCCAAAGTTGGAAAAATAAATATTAAACAATCCACCAGTGCTCAACGATCAGAAAACATTACTACTTTAGCTACACAAAATTATGTATTTAACAGATCCCACATCTAAGTAATTTTTATGGTGAACTTACTTATACACTTAATTTACAAGAATATTCTGTGTACTTCTGTTTCTCTTGTTTTTCCTTCTCCCTTTTCTTTTAAAAAAACTTGTAGACCAGAGTATTTTCATAAGAATACAGCATCTTGAGAGGCAAGAAGCTGGCGGCTTTGACCCAAAACAGACGGGCAGATGGGATCAGCTTCCAACTACTCTGGGAGTGTGGCGTTTACACAACGCCTGCCCCTGGAGCACCCGGAAGCTGCCCCAAGACAGCTCCGCAGTCCATTTGGGACTGCAGAGAAGGCACCCTCAAGGTTGCGGCATGTGTTGGGCAATCAGGCTGGGAGTGGCTTCTGGCTGCTCCTATATGTCTGTCTGTTTCACCCCTATATTAGACTAGAGGAGATGGCTTCTCAATAGTTGCTTCCGAAAAAAAATCAGTTTTCTACAATCTACCCACTCAAGTCCATTAAAAATGTTAAGTGGAATTTTACATAGATCAGTGCGGTGTGATGTTGTAAAGCCAGAGATTCCAATAAGATCCTGGTGGCACAATCAGTGGAATTGCGTGCCAAGACGATCTGCTGTCCACCCAGCACATGTATCTCCGCTTGAGTGGCCATTGCCAAGGGTCTGTCAACATCAGACACAGATTGCAGAAGTGGCTCCAACCTTTTCATAAGGTGCTGAATGTATGCTCCCATACAGGCTGCGTAATTAGCCACCTTAAGGTCCAGTACAGCTGCAGCATAGATTTTATTTGCCACAGAGCCCAATTTCTTACTCTCCCTGTCGGAAGGAGAGGATGAGGTCCATGGGCTGAAGGCCGATTGAGAGCCTTTAACAATGGTTGAGTTTTGGTGAAGGTGACTGAATAGCCAAGACGGCCCTAAAGAAGCAATTCTGTATATGTTTTCAATCTTCCTCAAGGTGGAAGGCACAGTTGCTGGGGCCGTCCAGGGCCTCTTGGCTATTTTCTCCAGAGACAGGAGGTACACAATTGCTGGTGGAGTTGGTACCTTCCCATGTACCCTCTTTTCAATAGGATCGAGGGCCTTGTCATCGGTACAGGCCACCTCTATCTCCAGCGCATTGGCCATCCTCACATCCTGGTCCGTGAAAGACTTGACATCACTGGTCAGAGATGAAGATGACAAGATGGCCAATGGGGCTGGGCTAGAGGACTTTTCCCCTTCAAAGTCCGAAGTGGGAGATCAGGACCGTATGGCAGAATGGCTCGAGGCCGGAGACTCCACAGGTGATCTCGGGAGCGGCCTGTCCGCAAATAAGGAGGCATGCCGAAGTGGAACTGGAGGAGGCAATGTGGTAAAGGGCCAGTCCTGTCTGAGCTGGTCAGGATGGACAGGTAGGTAATATCGGCCTGTTGGAGAACTGAAATACAGGTTGGGATACTGCTGGAGAAGCATGTCTTGGTGGAGCTGTCTATCCTCCATACCGGCCTGATCGGCTTTGAGCCCAAGCAAGCACTTTCGAGCTCAAGAGGTGCTTGGGACAACTTCCTCAATCTGGTGCGGGGTCAGTAATGGTGGCTCTGGCTCCCGGATCTCTCCCTCGGATTCAGAATCCACATGGATTGGAGGCGTTGGGAGGTCTCATCATCAGGGTGGAAGGGACCAGCTTGGACCTGAATGAAGCAGGAGGAGTTATGGCTGATTCTGTAGGCTTCTCATGGCCAAGTCTCTTAGGCGAGACTGGTCAAGCTCTCTTAGAGGTCGATTTCTCGCCCCCTGCCTCAAGGTGCTTTCATTTGGCCGTCTTTTTGCCAGCAGCATCTCCTCAGTCTCTGCCTGACCTGGAGGTCTTTTTGTCATTGGAGGATTTCTCCTTGGACCTCTCTTTGGACCTCCTCCTCTCTTTTTCTCTCTCTTTACCGGAGGTGGAGGGTCCTTTGCATGGGATGGCTGGGTGGGTGCCGAGGCCAGTTTCAGGGCCTGCCCCCACAATGTGGCCTTGAGCTTCAGGTCCCTGTTCTTCAGGGCCTGCGTAATCATGCCCTTACAGAGTGGGCAAGCCTTTGGATTGTGCGCATCGCCGAGGCAAAGCACACACTGATCATGGCAATCTGTTGTGGGGATTGTGGCACCACATTTAATGCAGTGTTTAAATGATACCATTTTTTCCTTTCAACAAAGTGAAGCTAGAAGACAAGAGTGAGGTAAAAAACAGTCCAAGTTGATCGATTTGCCAACAATCACCAATACGCAGTCCAAAAGAGTAGTCAAAGCTAGAAAAATAGTCAAAAAGCCGTAGGTCAAGGTTTTCAAAGTGAAACAAGCAATTCTAATAAGCAAAGTTCCTTGCTAGCAGCTAACGCGGCAGACGAAAGGAACTGAGGAAAGAGCATGAACACTAGGGGCTTTATGGGGGTGGGCGGAGCTACTGCCAAAAAGTTGCAATTGAAGATTTTCCGGTGATACTAAAACTTTCCGAGCTAGCTGTGCAGGTGCAGATATAACCCATTTGTGTAATTTGCAGAGACCACAAAGAAGAAACACTGTTTTTCATGGAACCCAAGGAGGTATGTGGGGCAATATTTACTTTTAAAAACCTTTTGTCTTAACCCAACCCCTCCCCCCCCAAAAAAACCTACAGGGACCATGAACAATGCAACACTGCCA
>JAIPUX010001880.1:85075841-85089301 GCA_020142125.1 Phrynosoma platyrhinos
CACATACTACAGCAACCTTCTGGACAAGTTGTGAGATGCTCTGAAAAATAAAGGCCACGGTATGCTCTCCAGAGGCATTTGTTTCCTAGCTGACAATGCACCAGTTCACTCATCTCAAGTTGCAGTTAACAAAGCAAGGGCATGTGGCTTTGAGATTTTGCAGCATCTGCCTTATTTTCCCAACCTCACACCAAGTGTTCCCAGAAATGAAAAATCTGCTGCGAGGTCACTGATTTGACAACAGAAATAATGCCATTCATGAAGTGGAAGAGTGGTTTAAGGCACAACCTGCAGACTTCTACAATAATGGTATTTGGAGGGTTAAGAAACACTGGGAAAAATGTGTAAATCTGGATGGTGAATACGTAGAGAAATGTTAACAACTACAGATCAAAACAAACTTTCTGTCAAAAAATTTTAAGGTGATAATTAAAACTTTAAAATAACCCCTCATACATATTAATATGCTTCATTCCATTTCCTTGCTTCATCATAAAAAGAAAAATGTCTGGCCAGTGTATTTAAGTAATACAACAGCAAACTCATTTCTTTTACAGCTCTAGCTAGTAGCATTTTTTCCCTCAAATTTATGTTTTTGCTTTCTTTAAATGTTAAGATGAAATTTAAAAAAAGATCAATCTAGACCACAGCGAAAGGATTGCTAAGTGCAGTTCTGATGCTAAAACAAATCCCTGGGCTGAGCATGTATTCTAAGGCACCATGTCTTTTAGTCTAAAAGCATGTCATTTGCCTCTGCCCTCTTTTTTAGCCCCTGATGGACCTCAGAATTCCAGTTTAAAAAAATTCAAGACACCTCTGGGACAAGAACAATATCTAAAGAATCTTTGTCATTCATAAACACAGCATAGTACTATGTTTGTCAATGAATAAATTAAGCAGCCAGTAACAAAGGAAACTTTTTTAAAAATACCAGGAAGACACCAATCAATCTGCCAATCTTTTAAAGCATATTTTTGTGCAAGAATACACAATACAAAAGAATACAAAAAAGAATACAGAAGAGGAAAGGGGCAAATGCTGGAAATTTGTAGTAGGCCCAGAGAAATCATGTTCTGAAACTTCTTGGACAACTGCTGGCAGTTGAAACGCAATCAGTTTTTTAAAAAAAGAAATTTTAGTGTATTGAATTAATGCTGGGTGGTCTTTGTATTGTTGTACTTCAAAATTCTCAGAACTATTTTTATCTATCAAAAAGATTTTGCTTAATCTCCACCTTACCTCCAAAATGGTATTCTTCACATCATATACATGCATGGGTAGCCATGTTGGCCATAAGACAAATTCCAATGCCCATACACTGCTTATATCTTTGCTAAATCAAGTAGAAAGGGGCAAAGATTTCACATTGAACAAAGACATTTAAAAAGCACAGAGAAGAGTGATGCAGTCTGCATGTTATCCTTCAAATAGTAGGCAAGAAAGGAACTGTTGTTGTTAGCTGCCTGCAGCCTATCAAATTATATCAATGCTCTGGGCTGGCTAGAAACAAGAACAGCAATAATATTTGATTCTCCATGTGTGAATAACCTCTCTGCACCGAGAAACCCAAATAATTTTGTGGGTTTTTTTGGCTGGTATAAATGTGTAACACCATAATACAGACTTCAAATTGAGTTAACAAAGTTATACTTAATGAAGACACTTTAACATACACTGGATTTCTCTTGCTGCTCCACAAAACAGCAAGTGGCTCTTTCCCATCTCTGAAGTGACACTAGCACTTTCTTAAGCATGGCAATGAATATGAATATTAAATCAAAGACCTGGAGAAATTATTTTCCTTCCAAAAGAAATCAGAACTCTGACACCACAGACAAATCCTTATTAATGCACAGCTCCTAATGTGGAAATTGTTTCAGAAGACTTTCTATTATAACCAATTCTAAACTAATAATTAACAGTATTACCTTTTCCAAAAAAACAGGAATGGCATCTACCACAACAGCAGATGATCTTGGAAGTGCTTCCATCATATAAGTTAAGGCCCGACAAGCATGATTCATCTACAAATACAACATACAAATATAAGAAGAGTCCTGCTTGATCACATCAGAGACTATTTAGTCAAATGTCCTCTTTCCTATAGTGGCCAATGAACAGGATAGAAGGGCTACAGTTCACTCACAGTTGTTTCCCAGCAAGAGAAAATCATATGAATGCTGCCTTTGATTGTGAAGGTAACAGACAGCCTTCACGAGAAACAACCATTGACAGATAACTGTCAACATTACCTAGAATATGCAAACTAGTAAAGCTAAGAACAGGTTGCCTTCCTGTAACTGTGATTCTTCAAGTAGTCATCTGTGAACTCAAACAAATAGGTTTCCTGCATCTCCCCAATGTATTTCTCACAACCTTCTAGATCAGTTACAAAAGTGTTTTGGTAGTATCCCCATTAACTTCCTGCACAGCTATCCAGCATGCTTCCTCCTAAACCCTCTATTCTCTGGACACTGAAGCAGCAGCTGTTACAGCTAGGCAACCTGTTCTTCTTTTTGTGGTGTCTGTGACTCACACAAATGGGAGGCTAAGAATCTACTCACCACAGGAGGATGGAGTTCTTGTAAATGGACATGGCCTTTTCTCTTTGTAATATGACACTGTAGATTTCAATAAAAATGGGAGGAAAAACATATAGGAGCATGGAGAGCCATAACACACATGAAAAAAGCATAGGCCTTCCAAATACAGCCTCTGACTGTGAGCTGGTGTCCAATCTAGAGTGTTGTATGAAAGTCGAAGGCTGGAACCACACGCAAGCCCTACAAATATAATGAAAAGGGATGCCTCTCAAAAAGGCTGTTGAGTGGCTCCTTAGCTGAGGTTGCTTGCCAGCCAGTTCATATGCCAAGCAGTCTATGCCACCCATATGGAGAGTCATTTTAGTTGAAGCAGGCAGTCTCTCCTTGCTCGACGAATAGCAAAGAAAAAGCCTCTGTGATTTCCTAAAAGAAAAGCTTCTAAGTAGAAAGCTAGTGCTCTACACATGTCCAAACAATGAAGTGAACATTCCAGGACAGAAGTAGGATTCTGCATAAATGCAGGGAGTATGATGTCTTGATTCAGTTAGGAGGCTGACACCACTTTTAGGAGAAAGGAAATGTCCAGACAGAGGACAATGTTGTCTTCCTGGAAACACAGGTAAGGTGGGTCACACCAAAGGGTGCAAAGTTCTCCTGCTCATCAGGCACAAGTGATAAGAACGGCAAAAGTAGTTTTCCATATAAGTAACCTGAGGTCACAAGAAGCCATAGGTTCTAAAGGTTTTTTGGAAAACTGAGAGAAGACTAGCTGCAAGTACCACTGAGCAGTAGGATCAAGCACTGATGGGTGCAAATTCTTGTATCTCTTTAGGAATTCCTTCATCAAAGGATCTAAGAAGTATGAGGATTTGCCAAGACAATGAAAGTGCCAAGAGATAGCTGATAAATAACATCTAATGCACAACAGAATCCTTTATCTGAAAAAGAAACAAGGAAATCCAGAAGATGTGTAGTCTATGCATCAACTGGAATGATACCTTTCCGCTGAAGAAATTCAAGAAACTTATTCCATTTGTAAGACTATAAAGGTCGTGTAGATGGCTTGTGGGCTGCCACAATTATACATCTAGCTAAAACTGACAAAGACATCAAGAGGCAGATCCTCCAGATGGTGAGCTTCAGCGTCTGCAAATCAGGATACCTAATTTTGCTCTCATAGATGGTGAGGAGACAAGGACAACCCTAATGCAGCCTCTCTTTCTGACAGCACACAGATGTCCAACTCAGAGCATCTGCTAGGATATCTGTTGTTTGAGGAGATGTATTATGGAGACTCAGATTTTCTGTGGTATACACCAGGTCCAAAACAGTACTGTGAAGAGTAATGGGGGGGGGTGTCCAATCTCATGCATCCTTGTTTGTTCAGATAGTCGACCATGTTGGTGTTGTCTGACACCACCTGTACTGCCTTGCCATACAGGTTTTACTGGAATGCCTTCAAAATAGCTAACATCTTGAGAGTGTTTATATAAAGTGTGTTCTCTTCTGTGGATCAATGCCCCTTGACGGTCAGTCCCTCCAAACATGTTCCCCATCTTTCTAGGGATGCGTCAGTGGTGACCACCCTTCGTAGTTGCCAAGGCAAGAATGGCATCCTTGCCTGGATGTTGAATGAGTCCATCCATTATCTAAGAGAATAATGTTCACTTGGAGGAATCATCAACTTCTTGAAATGAGAGTCTGAAAGAGCACTGAACTTCAACAGAAACTATACCTGAACAGGCCTCATCTTCAACCAGGCATATGGAATAACTGATGTTGTTGAAGCCATGAGATCTAAAAGGACAAAAGTTCTTGGGTCTGAATCTGTCTGGTGCAAAGACATCCCCTAGTGGCTTTCTGAAGAGCACAGATTCTGTATTCTAAAAGAACTACAGTCTATGCTCTCAAATCTAACATAGCACTTGTTGCATTTGTTCCAGGTGAGATTCCTCAAAGTTCACAATGAGATTGAGTACATCTAATAGATGGAGGGTGTGACGTATATTTGAAAGCAGTAGCTCTCTTGTACAAGCAATCAAAAGCCAATTGTTGATATGGGGGAATAGGACAGTGCCCTGTTGTTAAAACTATGCTGCCACCACTGACATGTGTTGGTGATCACACAGAGAGCAGTGGATGAACCAAAAGGCAAGATGTGAAAACAGTAAGCCTTTCTTTCCACAGCAAAGCACAAGAATCTGCAATGACAAGGTCAAATCACAATGTGAAATTATATGTCCTTCAAATCCAGCACGGCAAATCAATCATCATTCTGTATCAGGGGGAGGATAGTATTGATAATTACCACCCTGAAATACCTGGGTTTGATGTAAAAATTGACACCTCAAAGTTCTAGGATGGGACAATTCACCATGTTTCTTTGAGACAGTGAACTAACAGAAGAACCCCAATACAACTGGGATAAAGACAGGCTCTATGGCTCCTTTGAGAAGCAAACTGGTTACCTTTTGTTTGAGCATGGGTGAAGAAGCAGGCAGACAAAGAATTCCTGTACATGGCATCCCCAGAATTCCATCACATAGTCCCTTTTGACAATATTAAGGTTCTACAAATATGATAGAGACCAAACATGATGGTATCTTCTGAGCCTGAGGCCAAAAGATGGAATCGTGGCTGGAATGGTGATGGCACAATCCATGAGAATAGGGCAATTGTTCTGAAAGAAGTAAAAGATGGCACTTATGTTATTGGGGTCCTCATGACTCTTCTTGTATGGGGAAGGCTTGAACCTAGAATGAAGTCTTCCAAGAAGTAAACAACAGAAGAGAGGACTGATTCTGCTGATGGCCCGAGTGAGGATTATAGGCCTGTCTAGCCCCAGGATAAAATCTGTGGAAATATGAATGAAAAAGTTGTGATTGTGGCTGGAAGTCAAGCTTCTTTGCCATAGATATAATTTTATAATTATGCTCCAACTTCTCATTGGTTGCAGAACTGAACAGGAGATCTTCTATTGTTGCCCATACCTGCTATGATAATCCTGAGGACCGCAATCAGTTATGGTGACAGAGCGCAATCTGCCACATGGTGAACAGTAGTATTCTATTGCAGAGTAAATCAGTGTGCCTCAGCATGCAACACAGCAACAGCCTGGGAACTTACCCAGAAATGGTAGAATTTTCCCCCCACAGAAAATTGTTAATAAGTGCCCATGCAGGTACAATAATTAGCCAGAATATGAGTGCTGATGTAGAATAAAATTTGCATCTAAGGGCATCAAGCTTTTCCCCTTCCTTGTCTGCTGCTGAGGAGTGTAACTTTTACAACAAACAAGATTGAGCAGCATCAGTAATTACTGAACTGGGTATGGGATGCTGGCAACTGACTCCACAAATTTATATAGCAATTCAATCTTATTTTGAAGCAGAAAGAATAGAGGAAGGTGTTGGCCATGATTTTCTGGCAACCTACAAAATGTAAGGCAGCAAAGATAGAGAGCCCAAAGATGAGGCCTGGCTCTGTATGCACTGGTATATTGGGTGCTGAATGACAGGTTTGGATTGTTGGATCTGTAAATTAAGCAAGTGAGCCATGCACAGTATTTGGTTTGCAAAGGCCCTAGCATTGTCCATTGGCAACATAGGGCCATATTCAACAAGCTGCAGGAAAGACTGAATTCAACTGACAAATCCAAGGTGGAGCTGGAAATCATCTGATGATGAAAACTCCAGGAAAGAGACAATCTGTAATGGTTTACTTTTCTGAAGAGTCATAGTACAGGATAGTTATAACCCAGCACTGAAACAACATGAGAGGGCTTGGCTTTCAAATCAGTATCAGAACAAGGGGAGAAACATAGCAAACTGTACAGGATGGAGACTGAACATTAGGCAAAGACCTCATGGAGATAGCAGAATGGGCATCTAGAGGAGACCGAGATCTAGATCACCATGGTGGAGGCCAGAGCAATGGGATGGCTCTCCTTGTTGTCAGGAGGGGTAGTAAAACTCCTCTGGGGATTGACAACATCAATAGTATCTGGTGAAGGAGTATCAATATGGCAAACCCCTCTGAGGAATCAAACATAAACAGTCCTCTCTGTTGCAATATCATGAGGTGTCAATCAGCATAATTAATCCATAGGCATTGAGAACTATGAACCCAACTATATCGAGGACTGAGGATCAACTATTGAAAGATTTGGACGAAGTCGAAATCTCCCTACAATGTTGACAAACCCAGGACTTCTTAGGCAGAAACTACAGGTCTTACTCTGGGAAGAGATGGTACCGGTGGAAGAGGTTTGCTTTGAGCAGTACGTCTGCACTCTGTTGCAACAACAGAAACAGGAGGCTTAACTTGTGAGAAGGATCAACTATTTCCTCAATCCAAAGCAGTCTGTTGAGCCATAGGTTCAGGTGACTTCACAGACAAAAGTAGCCATGGGGCTGGGCTCATCCTTGTTTGACTTTCTTCTTTTTTGTGTTTCTTGTTATGCTTTTGAGACTGAAGCTCACAGCCAGAATGGATTTGAGAGACTTTCCTGGGACTGATAGAATTCAGACCCTCTTTCCTTGAGTGGAAATGTTTTTTTATGGGTTCAAGAGCCACTGGTTTTTGTGAAGCCAGTCATGGCCTAGCAGCCAGTTCAAAAACCAGTATTTCTACCAACGATGCTTGGTATGACCTTTCTCCAACAATCAACATTTTGATGCAAACCACACAGACAAGCCCGATGCAGGTGGTACCAACAAATGTCCGGATAGAATCTGGGGTTGCGATGTTGCAACTGTAGCAGAAGTTGTATAGAGCACTTTGTTCTCACTGGCAGAGTCTGATGCCCTCAAAGCGTTCTCCCACAGGACAGCTTTCAATATAGAAATACAGTTTCAACAGGCCTGTGGGGTAAAGCCTGGCATTAAGCACAAATACCAATGTTATGGTCCTCACCAAGACAAAGGATGCACTTTCTGTGACCATCTTTTTCTGGTATTTTCCCTCCACAGGAGGTACAGCGCTTGAAGAATGGAGAAGACGCCATAAACCAGTAAAGTCTAACAGAGCTGAAAGCCTGACTGAGAAAGCAGTCAAAATCAGTAAGTACAGTCCTAATTACAGTCAGAAGATAGTCGAATCAAAAGGAATAAGACAAAACATAGAAAAATATCAGTCTGTTAAGAGGAAAACCAAGTCAAACTGTAAATCAAGTCAAAATGAGTATGTAGATACAAAACACTGAGATGGCTCCAAAATGACTTTCCTGGTATGGCAACAAAAAGAAACTGAGGGTTTAGGTGAGAAGCATGTCAGATAGCTGAGCAAGGAGTGGGCAAGGCTATTGCCAAAACACTTACGCAACTGATCTAGAAGGTTCCAGAACATGCATTGTCCAGATGCAAGAAACCCATTTGTGTGAGTCACAGAGACCATGAATAACTGTAAGATTTACCTGAAGCTGCATTTAAACAAAATGAGCATGAAATACTTACAATGTCAAAGTTGTGCTCCATCTGCAACAATGTTATCTATAAACAAAATTAAAGGATTAATGATTTCACACCGTAAGAAAATAGATTTTATTTAAACAGGTAACATTATACCATGTTCATTCTGTTAGGGTGTGGAGAAGTTTGGACAATGTTCAGTTGGTGCGGGGGTGGGTGGGTTGGATAGTACTAGAGAAACATATACGTTCTGTACTCATAAGGCCACTCCAATTTTGCACATTCAGGGTCCAACAACTATGGTAGGTGATTTCTCTATTTTCTAAAACTCAGTTCAACATTCATGTCAGGACACTAGGAAAAATCATCTGAGAATGCAAATTACATACTGGATATAGAATGCAGATGCAGTTTCCTTTCCCTATCTATATGGTTGTTTGTCTGCCCTAGCCATACTATGGGAGGCCCTGGATGTCCTGATGGCAATCATGAGCGTTTTCTTATCTTCCTGAGTTTTCAGGGTGTTCGCCTAGTCTTTGACTTAAGACAAAAAACAGAAACCAGGGCTGAAATGGAGGCATTTGGAATTTGGTCATGACTTTCATGTAAAGCTTCCTAGCTTGTGAACCAGGATTCTTGGATAAGAATCTTAGTCTATAGCTTCCATGTATCATGTCCAAGTAATATTCCAAGAAATATTTTGGAAAATGAAAAGCTACCATATATACTCGCCTATAAGTCAACCTCATGTATAAGTTGAGGGCAGGTTTTAGGGCTAAAATTATAGATTTTGACATGACCCGGGGATAGGTTGAGGGCAAAACTTAGGGCCATGTAACAAAGGATCTAAAGGATGAAGCAATGGAAAACGATGTCATAAAAACCTTACAAAATGCCAGCAGGCATAACTGTTTATGCTCATACTGAAAGTTGGATGGATGAGAATAAAGGCGGGGAGGTTCAGTGCTACCAGGACAGATTACACTCTTGCCTTTCACCAGGAGATGGTTCCTTTGTAAATAAGAGTTAAAGTACTGTATTACGTTGACCTGTGGATAAGTCAACTCAAGTTTTTTGGGTCAATTCTTGATTAAAATTTCTAGACTTATACATGAATATATACAGTAATTTTCTTTGTGCAATAACTCAGCATTTTTACTGATGAAGCCTTGCTCCAACATATTTATACATGCAATGCAACTACGGAATCATTTAGTTCTTTATGAACACAGTGGACAGGGCAGGACTGTTCAAACAAGTCCATGAATATTGACCCTTACCAGAGCTGGCACAACACTCTTTACTGGAAATCCTCCCAAGGTTTCTTCATTTCCCATAACCAACAGCTGACACATTTCTATCACAGACTGTAATTGCTGACTCTCATCAGTAGCCTGGAGACCCTGTAGAAGTTGCTGAGCTTTAGAACCTGGAAAAATAGGGCATTTTAAAAGCATAAGTCTTTTACATTCTGTAACATTTGTGTTTGATCAGAAGCTAATCAAGACAAACAATGTTTTCATTACCTGCCCATCACAAAGGTGAACACAGGGGACCAATAACCCTATATTTATATATACATCCATATCACTATGTAAATATTACAGTGCAGTTGTCAAATACACCAGCAGTATTTGACAATATGTCACTACCAAGATGCACTACAGCAGGGGTAGGCAACCTAAGGCCCGGGGGCCGGATGTGGCCCATCAAGGCCTTTGGACCGCCCCCAGGCTGGTCCTGCCGCCGCCTGCCATAATGATATTGATTATTGTTGTTATTACTTCTTGTTCTTGGGGTTTTCTTGGCAAAATCTCCACAGGGCTTTTGCCATGGCTTTTCTGGGGCTGAGAGAGTGTGCATACATATTTTTTAAATTTTTAAATTTTTTTTAAAAAAAATTATTTATTTATTTATTTATTTATTTTTGGTGCTTCGGCCCCCCAATTGTCTGAGGGACAGCAACCTGGCCCCCGGCTCAAAAAGGCTGCCTACCCCTGCACTACAGTATACAAAAGGAACTGCAGACTGATTCCATCTTAATGCAGAAGATGGAAACAGAAACACTACTAGGCTTTTTCAGCTACAGCAGCATAATAATTCTTAGGTTATGTGGCAAGTCGCCCCAATCTTCTCACAACATATCTGATCTAAACCAATCTGGTGCATTTCATTCATCACATCACTCTTTAAAATTAAACTGCAAATGTGAGTACCATGTATACTTGACTATAAGTCAAACAATTTAGGCCCCAAAATGGACTCCAAAATCCTAGACAGACTTATACGTGGGGCAATAAGGTAATACAGTAGGGATCCACTGGGGATTCGTTCCAGATCCCACCCCCACCCCCCAGATACCCAAAACAGTGGGACTTCAAGTCCCATTGTCCCTAATGGCTACGCTGGGGCTCAAAGCAGCTCACAATTTAAAATGCCGCTTTAAAAGCTTGAAGGAATTGGAAGGGGAGCATGTACAAAATAGAGTTATAGCAAGTGAAAAAAAAAATAAAAAGCACTCATATCAGGCAAACGGAGTCCCCCCACAAAGTCCTCCTTTGTTCCTGGGCTCCACGTGCGAGCTCTGGGCCCATTGCTCCTGGACTCCCAAAAGTCCACCAAAGCGCACCGCTGCTGCCTATGGAGGCCTCCTCTGGCCTGTCTTTACATGAGGCCAGGAGGGGGCCTGGGCCTGTTTCCAGACTGAGTTACAATCTCAGCCCGGCGACAGCAAGCTCGTAGCCCAGCACCATAGCCTATCCTCCTCCGCCGCTTCCTTCACCTCCAAGCAGCCAGGGGGCTTCGGTGGGCGGGCAGACTTGCCTCCTTGCTGTGTCCTCCTCTTCCTCCTCCACCACACTGACCATTAGAGAAGCCCCCAGGCCGTGCAAAAATAAACGACATAGCACAGGACAAGAAGGGCAATGAGACGTGCAGGCAGCCTTGTCACTTCGCCGCATCTTCCTCCTCCTCCTCCTCCTCATCCTCTGCTGCGTCGTTCACTTTCGGCCTGGGGGCTTCCAGTGGTGGCGACAGCGGCAGAAGAAGACATGGAAAAGAGACAAGGCCGCCCACCTGCCAAATCCTCCAGGCCACTTGAAGATAAACAACGTGGCAGAGGACGAGGAGGACAACAAGGTGGGCAGCCTTGTCTCTTTGCCGCATTTTCCCCCTCCTCCGCCACCACATCAGCCATTAGGGACAGTGGAAGCCCCCAGGCCACTTGAAAGTGAACGACATGGCAGAGAACGAGGTGAAGATGCGGGCCACCCACCTGCCACGTTGCCCTCGTCCTCTGCCGTGTCGTTCATTTTTCAGCGGCCTGGGGGCTTCCATTGTCCTTAATGGCCAATGCAGTGGAGGAGGAAGAGGAGGACGCAGCAAGAAGACAGGTCTGCCTGCCCGCCAAAGCCCCCTGGCCACTTGGAGGTGAAGGACATGGCAGAGGAGGAGAGGCTATGGAGCTGGGCTGCGAGCTCACTGACACCAGGCTGAGATTGTAGCCTGGCCTGGAAACATGCCAGACCCCCTCCCGACTGTATGTAGGCCTCCAAAGGTGGCAGTGGTGGCGTGCTTTAAAGGACTTTTGGGGGTCTAGGGCAATGGGACCAGAGCTCTCACGTAGAGCCCAGGAACAAAGAAGGACTTTGTGGGGGGACTCTGTTTGCTTGATGTGAGTCTATTTTACTTTTTTTTACTTATTCTAAGTCTTTTTTGCACATCCTCCCCTCCCAATTCCTTCAAGCCTTCAAAGCGGCATTTTAAATTGTGAGCTGCTTTGAGTCTGCCAGCCCGAATGGCAGTGCATCCGCCATAATTTACCCTCAATGTATCCACAGGTCACAGCAAAATCCCCAATTTTGGCCCCAAAATGTTCCCTCAACTTATACATGACGTTGACTTATAGTCGAGTATATACAGTACTCAACACATATTGTGCAACCTCTTTTCACTCCTGATCACACTATCCAATGATAATATTCTACCTGAGACCTTCTGGGGATAAAGTAGTGCCAAGTGACAGATGCATCCCTGGACAATATTACAGTGGGCCCTCCACATTCTCTGGGGTTAGGCTGTTACGGGCACAGGTCCCCCATGAAAGTGGAAAAAACACAAATAAAAAACCCACTATTTTTCCTACCTGAGAGAGCATCTAGGAAGTTGACCATAGAATTGCACCGGAGGACCTACAAATGCCTAGAGAATTGTTCTCTCTAGGAATTTCTAGGTCCTCCAACATGACCTCTGGCAGACTTTGACCAGAGTTTTTCTGGAGGACCTAGAGCAGGGGTAGGCAACCTTTCCCCTTTAAGGGCCGAGGGACTTCAGCTCCCAGAATCCCAGAAGCTATTGGCCAACATGGCTGAGGCTTCTGGGAGCTGAAGTCCCTCGGCCTTAAAGGGGAAAGGTTGCTTACCCCTGACCTAGAGGTTCCTAGAGAGAACAAATTAACCAAATCAGATCCACAAAAGTCAAAACCCAAAATGTGGAGGATGACTGTAAATTGAATGTTTAATATTGAAAGTTGATTTAAGATTAAGCAGTCAGAATTGTTCTTCACATGTTTTGATAAAAACCAGGATATCTTAATACTTCAAACAAAAATATTCTTTTTTTATAGTGCACCCTATAACCTACTAATTAACAACTGTGCCTCTGAGCTGCATAAGAACAGATTATTACTGGTAAGTATTTCAAAAACATGATATAAATCGAAATGTGCATAAGTCATGTGTTGGTGGCTGTTGAAATCATGTATCACTTGCCAAAACAAGACCCCCCAACTAAAGTTTTGAGGACAAATGTACAGTCTGCTCATTATTCAGCTTTTACTACATTTTAAGAAAAGTTTTAAAAATTTGTATGACTCTTCTTAAATGGAATAACAATCATTGCAAGAATATTATTTTATGTTCAGTGTCACCTACTGTCAAGATGAGAAAGGAATAGTTTTCTTAAAAGAAGAGAAGACTTGTTATATATCCTCTTCTGAACATAGTAATAAATTAAATCAAGTAATTATGAGCAAGACTGTAAACTTGAAGGCTAAATTTGACCAAGCCATTTCTCAGGTTGCTGGCACAAGATGTGATTGCTGGCAAAAGAAGTGATTGTTTTATTAATTGGTGATGATGATGATGATAATAATAATAATAGTAATTTATTTATATCCCACCCTTTGGGGACCCAATCCGGACGGCTTACAACCATAAAATCACATGAGATATCCCAGAACAATCCCTCCCCCCCTTAAAACAGTATTAAATCAGATAACAGTTAAAATTACAAATTTAAAAAGTTAAAAGTTAAAACAATTAAAACATACTACAAAAATAACACATTGGCCTGTGGCAATGTTCTTCCTCCATCTGTAGATGGGGCCACGCAGAGAACATTGTGGGTGGGGATGCCGAGGCCGGGATAATTAATCTGGAAAGGCCTGCCGGAAGAGGTCCGTTTTGACAGCCTTTTTAAAGCTGTCTAACGATGTTAACTGACGGATCTC
>JAIPUX010001880.1:85089401-85108022 GCA_020142125.1 Phrynosoma platyrhinos
CCAGTGCCACCATTTTGTTTGCAAAAATTTCCCACACACACACCCTCCAGGCAGAAGACCTGGGAACCAGTGACCGGCCCCAGGTAAGAGAACCTTGCCAACCCCTGTTCTAAAGTATGCAACTTAAGTTTACTTACTAGCTCCACTTCCAATTGTCCGATGGAACAGCTGCGACATTCGAGGACCAAGAGGACCAAACAGATGTGGAGGAAGTCCCCTAGCTTCTAGCAGTGCTAGAGAAAACAAGAAAACATATATGTGTGAAACTCATACTTAACATTAAAACCTGTAATTCAGATAACAGGCACTTTCACTTTCAGAACACACATCATTCAGTGATTAAATCTTATGCTGCACAATTTCACCACAACAAATTCCACTCAGATTTAAGTGCAGGATCCATTTGATTTTTGCAGAACCTAGACTTACAACAAAATTCATTAGTATTAGAACTTAACCCTTTTAATTATCTGGGCTATCTACAACTGCTGAAACAGTAATAATGACATATATGGGTTTTCGCTTCTAAATGTACTGTTACTGCGCAAATCCCTGACATATTTTTAATGGTTTGGAAGAAAAATATCTCCTACTCAATCTAAGTAACTGTTATCTGGTTAATTCAGATAAATTCCAAGAAATCCATTCTTTTTCACAACTGAAATTGCAAATTTGGGTACCTATAAATGGTATACACTAAAATGAAAGGGAAAAAAGTCAAATTCTATCCTTCTAAAGAAAATAGTAATTTAAAAATGTATGGGTGTCATGCTGCCACAAAAGATGTCTATAAGGTGACAAATACTTAAAGGAGAAAAGTATCAGGCATCCTGCAGATGAAAACACTAAACTACAAAAGGGTAAAAGTTTTCTGAAAAGCTGTGCTTTCTAAGAGTAGATAGATTTTATAACAACAAAAATAAAGTTCTTTAAATTATAATAAATTTTCCAGCCTATTTACTTTGAATGGATTTCTATTAAGAATGAAAATTGCTGATAAGCCATCAGCAGCCAGACTTAACACGAGGGATATTTTACAATATAAAAGTGATGAAACCCAATTCTAGTTGAGCAACACGTTTTACTGAAAAAAATTGGTTGTTGTAGAACATAAAAAAGTTTAAAAGAAAGATCTCAACATTTCAGAAGTCTAAAGGTTGTTGGATATTGCAGTTGCAATGAACATAACATAAGCCTTAGTTTGTACCTTGCAATCTCCCCATCTCAGAATCGTCTGATTCACTTTCACCAGAGGTAGTCATACCCACTGCCCCAGCTACAGAACTAGAAGCTATAGGAGAAGAAAAATTAGTAGTAGTATATTAATAGGTCATACAGTATACATACTTGTTAAACATTGCTGAAATATTCCTTCAGAAGCAGTCAAAATAAAGCCTTTAATGACTCCCGTAGGAAAAGTAATGGGCATACCAAAAAGGCAGGTTTATTTTTAGTCTTGACCCACAGAGTATGGAAAGACTGCACTTGAACACAAGGTCAGTTTAAACTTTCAGCAACACATGTGATTCAAATATTCTGATTTTTGATCAGTAGCACAATGTACTGAAACCAGAGGTTAGTGGCATTAAACAACTAATTGTAAAAAAAAACAAAACAAAAAAAAACAAGGTCAACAGTACTTAATTAAACAGAAAACTGACAAGAAAGGTCAGAATTGAGAATTATAATCAGGGCTCTGTTTACTCTACTCTCTATAACAAGCCTGTCTGTCAGATCTCTGTTAACTCCATCTGTAGGCTTTGAGTTTGATAGCAGCTCAGTAGCTGTCAAAATGCTTCCTGGATTCTATGAACAGATAAGACATTAAACAGTCTTCAAATTTATCAAGATGCTCGCTACAAGAAATCATTGATTAAAATGCAATCCTATGCATGTTTACACAGAAGTAAGGTCCACTGATTTCAACAGGATTTATTCCTGATTACATGTCTAAGATACACAAACAACATAAAAAACAAAGAAAACAGTAGAAAGGTGTAACTCTATGTAGTTCACAAAACATCCTACCAAAGTACAATTGGTAGTATTATGATCAGTTACAACTTATGTTAACCTGGAGCCACTGGAGATGTAATGTCTTTGTAACCACATTCAATTTAGAAGAAGGCAGACAGAACATGTCTTGGGAGCTGTTCCTTGCCTCTCTTCCTTATATACAGTTGCCCCTCCATTTTTGCGGACTTCAAGTCTGCATCCCTCGTTCATTCGCGGATGGGAAATGGAAGGGGATAAAATGGGGCACCCTCCCCATTTAAGCCTATAGGACTTGAATATTTGTGGCTTTCTGTTTTCACAGGGGGATCTGGAACGGATCCCCCCGTGAAAATGGAGGGGCAACTGTTAAAAGAGCATCAATATTAACTTTAAAACATAATGCATATGCATTAGGGCAGAAGTTCTCAAAAAAAATTCCTATAGTTGTTTGGGATATCAGATCTTATTGTGATCACTGGTCATAATGGCTGGGACTTTTGGGAAATGAAGACCAAAACATCTGAAGGATTAAAGGTTGCAAATCACTTTATCAGAATTCCTGTTTTAATCAAAATCTGAAACAAATACTAAATGTCTTCTAGAGATTACATACTTTTAGAAGGAAAATCTAAATTTGTTATCAACTAGTTGCCTTTAATGATAAAGTAATTAGCATTAAAAAGGAAGAGAAGTACATGGCCAGTGAATATTGTTCAATCTGTTCACCAAAGTCAATACAAGCATATCAAAACAAATGCTGAGTAGGCTTTTAAAAAACTTTTTCCTCTGAAAAAAAGTCATTTTACATCACCAGTTGCTTTGGAAAATATCTTCAATTGAAAATTAGGTTTACCAGCAGATGTGGGGGAGAATTTGTCAAGTAATACAAATTTAAGCCCTACTTGTGCATTAGTATTACTCTATTCTGATAAGAACAAAGAACCACACAGCCAGATAACCTGGAATTTCCAAACAGTCTCAGTTATTCTCATTAGTATTTCTAAGCATACCAAACAACCACGTCTGTTCAAAGTTGCCTAGGACATCTCATTTCTATACTGTCTGTTGTAAACCTGTTAGAAAACTACAAATAGAATTTCTTTGTGTACCTGTATTCAGTGTCATTACTTTTCCTTACCTGCAGCTCCCTGTGGAGCCTCATCTGCTCGTGCAGCTGAAGAATTAACTCCATCCTGGTTGTTATCAGGATCAGCCATTTTCTCCTGTCGGCGAGCTTCAGCTGCTCCCCTTTTGCCCAGGCCAGAGCCTCGCCGACTAGAAATTTAAGTATGATCAGAAATCTACCAGGTTTAACCTACATATTTAATCTACAAGTACCAGTACTCAAAACAAGCCACATAAACATGAAGTAATGAGGGAACAATAAATAGACATTTGAACTATACGTAAAACTCTTTTAAAAGAAACCTTAACCAAACTTGCAAAGAAAACAAAAGGTAGGCATTTTAAGAATAAAAGATGGATGAATAACATTACACCCATGCTTAGCTGACTCCAAAAATAACTTAAGTTCAAGCGTGACACGACTGACTAGAAAATATTTGTTCTTACTTCTGTAATTTTTACAGCACTTTAAATTTCTATATTGATCAAAAAAGTCAATGAATCATAACACATCTTTACAAGGCTAAATCCTAAATATACTAGAATCAACTACTGTATATACTCATGTATAAGTCTGGAAATTTTAGTCAAATAATGACCCCAAACTCTAGTTTGACTTATCCAAAGGTCAATGTAAATACTGTAATTTAACTCTTATTAAAAAGGGAACCATCCCCTGGTGAAAGGCAAGAGTGCAATCTGTCCCTCTGCTCTCTCTTGCATCCAGCCTTTAGTGTGAGCCAAAACTGTTATGCCTGCCAGAATTTTGTAGGTTCTTTGACCTTGTTTTCCTTCGCTTCTTCATTTAGATCCTTTGTTGTATGTCCCTAGGTTTTACCCTCAAGTTAACCAAGGGTCATATCAAAATTCCTAATTTTGCCCCCAAAACCTGCCTTCAACTTATACATGAGGTTGACTTATAATCGAGTATATATGGTAAGTAGGATAACAGTTTATTATAGTGCTCTACTGAAAATGCCATTGTGTTTTTGAAGCCATATTTGCAAAACATGACTGGTGAGACAAACATGGGTGGGTGGGTGTGTTTGAGAACAGTCAAAATTACAAAAATAAAATAAAATAAAATAAAGTGATAGTGCACTGAAATACCCCTGGCCACCATACTCTCTTTCCCATACATCAGTGGAATTAAATAAATTACCTTGTATCTTCTTTCAGGGAGGTATCATGGGGGATAATATGGCTGTCAGGTTGTGTACAGCAGTGTTTCACAGGCTATTTGATATGGGGGACCACCTCCCTCCCTGATATGCCAGGAACTGGTACCATATTTGTAGCCTTAGTTACAATGACAGGTTGCTTACCTGTAGCTGTGGTTCTTTGAATAATCGTCTGTAAACTTGCATAAATGGGATCATCTATACCTTCTACACCTAAGCTATATTTCAGGCAAGAGCCTCCCTGTTCCATTGTACATGACTCTGGTACTATTCCATCAAATAACCTCAGTTCTGGTCTGCTCCATATGTTCAAGCATTGGGAAGAGGCAAGACAGGACCAAGAAGAAAGGAATGTGTGAGTTCACAGATGACCATTCAACCTGTCCTACTTCTTTTTGGTTTCTACAAATCACATAAATGAGAGAGTGACAAGCTATGACCTAGATGGTGGGAAGAAATTATGCTGAAGCTAAGGAAAGAACTGCATGGTCAAACACTGCCTGGTCCCTAGACCTCAGATCCAGTCTGCATTACGAAATAAATATAGAAGGCTGTGACCTGCAGACTTCCCGCAAGGAGACACCTCCTAGGAAGACAGAAGACATGACCACTGGAGCTGTCTAAACACAGTGGAGCTATTCCTGCAACCACCGTAACAAATAAAAAGGCAAGCAGTTTTTCATAAAGCAGAAATCCACTGAACATAAGAGCAAAAAATCTATGGGATGGAGAAATCTCTCAGTGTCTGAAGCAGAGGTTCAAGAAGAGCGTAGCAAAGTTCTATTGAATATGACAAGTGAAAGATAGAAACTATCTTTAGCAGAAATTAGATTCCAAGCCAAAGAGAAACAGGTTCACAATGGAACTGGAAGAAAGGGGATTGGAGTGAAAGGTGAGCAGCTCATTGGTCCACCTCCCTGAGGTAATAATCATCAGAAATACCAACTTATATAAGTTGCAGGTCACAGGGAGCAAGAGGTTCACAGGGAGTCTTCATGCAATGACAGAGTACCACTGACAGCCTCCAGGATGATACAAATGGTTAAACCAAAGGATGGAGATTCTGAAATCCCTTCAAGTACCTCTTTCACAAGTGGATGAACAAACCAGGAAGTATAGCCATGTGGCTGGATGTAGCAGAAACTGATGCCACATAGACCTTCAGAGAAAGCAGCAATAACAGGAAGGTAAGTACATGGTGAATATCAAGACATGCATTCTGGTGCTGTAGGAAGAAAATAAACCTCTGCCATTTCATTACACAGCTTGATGGAAGCAGAGCTTGAAGTGTCAGGGTTGACATATACCAGAATCAGAGTGCTACCACTTGTAAGAGAAGTGTACCTGTCAGAGGAACAAGACTTTTTGGAAGATTAAAAGGACTGAGATGATGGTTTTGAATGTTGAGGAAGATGAGGCTGGAATTGTTGCCTATAGGATGACTGTTTATGCTTGGAACCAAGATGAAGATGAGGCTGGATAGCATAGCATAATGCAGGCCACGAATGTCTGGGGAGCAAGATAGCCTGCCATCAATTTAGCAGCACAGTCAGAAGCATGTCTGAACGTCTTTATCTGTTGAGTGGCTAACCCATGAGCCTCAGAGTAGAAAACAGGTAATTTTCTTGTCTCTGAATATCACTGCTAAGGAGGGAAGACTGATGGACAACTGAGTTCAGGCAGCAGAGCTTAAAGTATCGGGGCTGATGTATACCAGAGTCAGAGGGCTACCACTTGTGCTTCCACTCAGCAAGGAGGTATAGGAAGGTGCAATTGTGTCTCACAAGTATTTATATATGGCCATGCAGCCCTGGTAGTTTGAGATGCTTAATGAGAGGGAAGTCTTGGGAGTATGTCTTCCTAGTCTTTGTATCCAAATTCCTACCTTCCTTATCCACTGGCATTGAATGAGTTTGTGTGAAGGTTTGCTCTGCATCAATTCGACAATAACGGAGTTTGGTTGTGGATGCTCAAAGTGGAGGATGCAGTGGTCTTCTTGTACCCTATATAAATTCATGATACTTGAGATGTTGGTCACATAGCTGAGAATGACTTCCATACCTCCCTGGCAACCTATATGGGAGAAGGGGACATCAGTATTGTTG
The DNA here is from genome assembly GCA_020142125.1 of Phrynosoma platyrhinos. Lineage (NCBI taxonomy): Eukaryota > Metazoa > Chordata > Lepidosauria > Squamata > Phrynosomatidae > Phrynosoma > Phrynosoma platyrhinos. Next base: position 85,095,808 of record JAIPUX010001880.1, read on the forward strand.
CTGGCAGTGCCATTTGCGACTGAGCCCTCTTGAAAACCAGATCCAAAGTACGTGCTCAAGTTGTTTGAGTTCCAGCAATAGTGCCTTCACTATCCACAGGATCTGGTCTACATAAGATCAAATTTCACTGGATAAACAGAAAACTTTTTTCTGTTTTGTTTTCCCATCTGAGCTTATGGAGAAGTCGAGAGCAGAACCATTGCTAAGGATGAACCTGCATCATCACCCTAACACAGAGTCAAGGAATCAGATTCAACGTTGGGACTGCAGTAGAAAGATCAATTGTTGATGGCACACATCACTGAGATAGCCAGATATGAAGTGGAGGACCAGTGGCCGCTGTACAGTAGATGCCTGTAGAGGTGGACCAGATAGAAGATCATGCTCCTTTTAAACAATTGTGATCTGCAGTGGTCTGGCAGCCAATGTAGTGTGAGACAGAGCCAAAAATGGTTGCAAAGTCAGTTCCTGGGATGTATGATTTAGTAAATTAGAATGTCTTGAAATTATTGCTTAAGGAGAAGTTGGTCAAGGTGGTGAACACCTGGGAGCCTCTCTAGGGTACGAGCTAGGCAGGTGCTAATAACATGGTGTTTCATCTCATTAATGCTCACAGTAGTCACACTTCTCAAGATGATGCTCCCAATGAGTCAGACAGCACTGATCCCAGTACAAATGGTACTGATATGGGAATACCAAGCAATGCAGCTCGCACAATACATCATGGCTCCTTGGAAGCCTGGAACCTTGGGAGAACAAGTAGGCCTGATGTGGAGAAAGCATCTCTCTGTTGGGAGCTGAGTGCACACTGTCAAGCAGGAGTGGCAATGAGGGCAGGCAGTGTGAGCATAGCAAAGACTTGCATGACTACTGCACTTGGAGGAACCCCTAACAACAAAGATCCTTCCATGATCTCATCTTCTAAGAGTGAACCCACGAAATAAATGTAAACCAGGTGTTGAGCTGAAGACGTTAAATCCTCTTGAACCTATTATATTATCCAAGTAGGAGATGATAATCTAGATGACTAATATAACATAGAATCCTAGATAAGTACACATCTCACAGAAACTGGCAGAGGAACCACCCTTGGAATGACCAGAACCTCTTTCAGATCTGAAGTAACTGCTTATGGAATCTCATGATCAGTGGGCATGCCTGTATCCAAGACATGTAGCTTGTGTTTCACAGGGATTGGTTCTTTGCAGTGTTTGGTCTTACAGTTTCCAAACTGTAAGGGGGGTGGGTGGGAGTTATCTTATTTAAAATGTAAAATTGTATGTATTACTTTTAATCTGTAAACCGCCTAGATTAGCTCGCCACCGGGCGGTATACAAATTATTATTATTATTATTATTATTATTATTATTATTATTATTATTATTATTATTATTATTATTATTATTATTCCTAGCTGATAGATTCAATGCCTTTTCCAGGGTGTTTGGCATCAACACATTTTAACTTCTGTACTGGTGTCCTGAAACAGAGGGGATTGACAAGATCTCTTCAGCACACTCCATCAATCTTCTACTTGAACAAAGAACCACTGAAGCCATAGGGCTTATTTGGACTGTAAGCTGAGAGGTGTTGATTATGTCTTCCCACAAGAATGCCTTGAACTCTGTTGCATAATTCCTCCTAGCTTGAGGGGGAAGTATTGAAAATGACTAGAATGATCCACTCCATAGTCCTCTCCCATGCAGATAAGTCAGTGGCAGAGACCATTTGATTGGGCAACCTTCTGACTGTAGCTGAGGTACTTTACAAAGAGCCCCATTACTTCCTGAGTGAACAGGAAAAAAGGACAGCCACATGAAGTTAAGAAAAATTAACCAAAGGGGAGGAGAACAAATGAAACCTAAAGAATGAAAGAGAAGAAAATAACTCTGAAGAGTGAGTTTGCAATGCTGCTGGTATTGCAGCAGAAAACAACTGAGACAATTAAGGGTAAAGAGACCAAGAGCATGTATGATGGAGGGAGGGGCTCCCACCCAAATAACAGCTTAGCTCTAGAAGTTTCCAGAGATGTAGCCATGCAGGTACAGGATAACCCCTTTTGCAGAGGGCTTGCAGAGACCGCAAATAAATAAATAAATCCCTGGAAACTCTCTGCAGGATGGTCATCTCTTTGTCTTTCCAAAAACTTTTCTGGTCATCTCTTTGTCTTTCCAAAAAACTCTTATTCATTTCCAGTTCCTTAAGCTACTAACACTTTCCAAACCCTTCCCTCAAAAAGTTCTCTAACTGGCAAAGAAGATCTGTGTAGAACATTCAGCTGAACTGTACTTTAAGTGCAATTAGCTGATGATTCTACTCCACTAATGGGAAACAATAGTTACTTGAAGACTTCCTAGTTTATTAAAGCATTCTGAGAAGGATGGGGTAAAATGAGTCACATCAAGATGAAACACGTGAGCAAAAAAGGTTGTGCTTCTCTTGGATTATTATGACAAGTTATATCAGGACTACACCATTGTTAGGGCAAGAGGTAATATTTTTAAAAATGTAAGGCTAGGTTTTCTGTAAATTGTCTTTTTTCCAACATGAAATGTTTTTGCTTACAATCAATTATGAGGTCAGTTCTGCATTGTATTCAAACTATCCCAACACCACTAGTTCATCAATAAAAATGTGCATTCTAAAGTTCATTAGAGTTCCTCAATGCAAAATAAGATTGTGAGTCATTAACGTATCCAGTAGTTCAACAATACCTGGTACTAGCACAGGAGCCCGTGGTCTTTTGCCGTGTGCTCCGCCTCAAACTGGGGAGCTCAGCTGGTGGCGATTCACTGCGTTTTTTTGTTGATTTTCTCAGGCCTATATAGACAGAAGACAGTCAACACAAATCCATTCTTGTGTGCAAACACTGAACAAGTAGAGGATAAAGAATGTTCTTGAACAATTAAATAGTTTGAGCTCAGCCAGTTCATATTTTCTTTCCTTTCTTCTACCACAACAGCTTGATTCAAAGCTAGATTTAAGAAATACAGTATCAGGAGTACACACTGCAGGTACTCTATACCAAACATAATGTCTCCCATATTATATCCATTATTGTGGCAATTACTATATTACCATAACAATAGCCCAAAACACACAGGCCAAATGACACAGATTACAGCCACATTCTGGGTATAGTGTTCAGCTGACAAACATGTGGCCAGAAGCCTCACTGATGCCGCGCCATCCAGGAAGAACTGGCGGCATAGTTCAGGACCACTGCGGCAGGGCCAGGCGCATGTGGTTGCTGCTGCCCTGGCATGGCTGCACACCACTCTTTTCCCCATATATTATGCTCTGAATCACTCTTAAAGTTGTCTTTCACCATGTCATATATTAATTTTAGCCAAAGCTAGTATGTATCATAATTTTAACCTACATTCTACAACAGAGCTTAGTTTAGTTGAGATCAGTTCAGGAGAACTGTATGATTTTTCTTCCCCATTACTACCCCTACCCTCACCCCAAAAATCATACCTAGAAGCTCTACAACTACGATTGGGTGGTTGACGATTCCTGATTTTAGAATGAAAAATGCATACACATGCATTATGGCTCCTATAGTTGAATCAAAGCAGAGATGCTTTAATTCATCAAGTCTTAGAGCAGTGGAACTCAAACTTTTCATCCTTGGGACCCCCCCCCCTTTACATCTACATGCAGATGTCACACCCACTCAATGAAGTATATAAATATAAATATTTTGTTTATTTTGTGTGTGTATTTTCATTTGCATATTCATGTATGTTCATATTTTAACATTTATAAAGAAACAACATAATTCAAATTAGAACAGTTTTATTTAAGTAAATTCAATATTTAACTCAACATCTGTAAATTTTACACAAAAAGTTTGGGAAGAAAAGGAGGAGGAGGAATAGAGCTTCCAGGTCTCACCCCCCTCTTCAGCAATTCTTGCACCCCCACTGGGGGTCCCACTCCACTGTTTGAGAATCACTAGCTTAAAGAAGCACACTGGCCCCCTGCCAGTGGAGGCTAGACAACCTTGGACTTTTTTTTAACTTTTTTTTTTAAACAAAATACCCAGCACACAAGGTATACAAGTCAACTTGTGATATTTGTGGACACCCTGCACTGTTTTAGGCCCAGGAGAGCTTTACCTACACAGGAAATGAACCACAAATGTGCTTCCAGTTTACTATCTTGTTAATGAAGAGGCCTATTTTGGTTCTATAAAAGCACCTGGGATGTAGCAAAATAATCCCATCTGCCCTGGATGTCCTTGGGGGACTGAAACTAACCCAGGGGCTGAACTTTCCCCACCTATGAATTATGCACTGTGGACAACACTCTATGCATAGCTCTTTCTGGAAGATACAACACTCACTTGGGAGCAGGATTTCTGTTAGACTTTCCATAGGATATGCCTACTTTTCAGGTGAACTCAGAACAAATATAGAGTCATAGAATCATAGTGTTAGAAGAGGCCTCATGTGCCACCAAGCCCAAAGCCCTGCTCAGTGCGGGATCTCCAGCTCAAACACTCCCAGCAGGTAGTTGTCCATCAGCTTTATGAAAACATCCAAAGGAGACTCCACCACCTGTGTGAAGTCGTAGGCTTTCATGGCTGGCATCCATAGTTTTTTGTGGGTTTTTCGGGCTGTGTGGCCATGTTCTAGAAGAGTTTTTTTCTGACGTTTCGCCAGAAGATGTCAGCCACAGATGCTGGCGAAACGTCAGAAAGAAACTCTTCTAGAACATGGCCACACAGCCCAAAAAACCCACAAGAAACTCCTCCACCTGTCTGGGCAATGAGTTATTGCTGAACCACTCTTACTCTCAGGAAGTATTTATTTATTTATATTCAGCTGAAATCTATCCTTCTGTAACTTCAAACCATTAGACCTGTCCCTACTCTATAGGGCAGCAGAAAACAAACCTGCCCTCTTCTCTCTGTGACAGCACTTGAGGTATTTAAAGAGTGCAGTCATGTACAACTCACATTAGGTCTATTATTCAAGCTCTATCAAAAAATTTAACATAAGTTCATTAGCTAAGCTTATCACCAAGAATATGATTAAGACAACTGATGTGATTTTTATGAGTACATGGGGAATATAAGGTCAATGGCCAACTTCAGAAATCACAATTTCAGTCCTATAAACTATGGCTTATTGGTCCTAAAATAAACTTTGAACTAGTTCATTTCCTTAACTCCTTGTTCACTCATTTTTGACACTTCTATGCTATATTAAATCCTTATTTCATTGCCTAATAAGTATATTACAACCAAACAGATTTCACAGAAATGTGTGTTTTCATGCAGAAAATTATGAACTCAGAAACACAGTCCAAGAGAACACAAACAAACACACAAGCTTGTTCTCAGGCTAAATAGCATTGTTTATTTAGCCAGGGCTGCAATGTCTGAACTAGTCCAATGATTATCTCTGCCTCCCTGCTAAAATAAACCACGGTACTATCAAGGGTTTCCATCTACAGGGGACTTGAAAGCTCCAAGGCACAATTTAAACTGAAGTTAGAAGTATCCTAAACTGGGAAAAAAGATGTAAGACTGAGCAGCAAGGAAAGCCTAATCTTCAAAGACAGAAGGCAGTTTGAAATCCATATGAACATTCAGAATATAAAAGTTCTCAGATGTGATGGGAAAATGTGTCTATATGAGATTTTCCTTTTGTTTTGTTGTGTTAATTAGAGTTATCCCTACCGGAACAGACTGCCTTTCCCCCCTCTTTTACAAACTCTACAGTACAGCACTTTGAAAATGTTAGGTGTGCTGATAATAGAACAAACTTACTTTGTCTCATTACTCAGACAAGGAGCTTCTATCTTGGACGTTTTATTGAATTTAACCTATCATCAGTGCAAGCTGTATGTTTGAGAATATAAAAACAACCTGTTGCCAAAAAAAAAAAATCTGTTGCAAGGTCAACCTGAACCTGTTCTATCTGGTAAATTGAATAGGAACATTTGTATTGTTTACTACTCAGGGGACATTTTTCTCACTGATCCATGTCTCAGGACTCAGGATGTTCCTAGATCCTTCCATATGCTGGAATTAAGGCTGCAAGATGGAACATCATATCAAGTGCTGAACTGCAAATTTATTTTGTGAGTCACATTTGTATCTGGAGTTACTCAGAGTAAGGAATAAAACACTAAAGACACTGAGAATTAAAGATGGAACCTTCTGCATAAATAGCGTATGCAATAAGAATGAGGTACAGCTGGTAAATTAAACAAAGTAGTTAAAAAAATAATTTCACTAAAAATAGCCTTCTTTACACTTATATATGGACATATTAAATTAGAAACTTTCTTCAAGTATCTGTCCATGATCCTCTATCAGTCACATGCTGAATCAGTATTTTGGCAAACAGCTTCTGATACCTAGGAACTTCCCTGCTGTGGCAGCCTATTTGTAAAATGCCCTTTGAAGCCCAATTGGTACTGGCCTCAATTTTCATGAAATTAAAATATGGCTTTTTATCAGTGCCTCAAAGAATCTAATGAGCCTGTCGAAATCAGTTTAGGCACATGTTTTTATCTGTTTTAATTTGAATTATTTTTTAAGTGTTTGAAGTGTTTTTAGAACATTCAAAAATTAAAAATCAGCAAGGAATAATTTAAGCCTTTATTTTACTGATTTATTTGTATACTTTGTGACATAGGGCAGTGAATGTGTGTATTCTAATAATCAATACTAAGAAATGAGCAGTTAGGATCACAGTGCAGTCTAACTCAAAGATGTGCCCAGCTGAAGGGAGCTGGAGACTTTTCTGGCAGCTGATCTCACAGACTGAACAGCCAGTGGTTATGGATTTCTGTTTCTGGATATAATATAGGTTTAGTTTATAATACAAAGAAACATTTTCATCTCATGGCAGCTTTCAGACCGTTGACCATGTATTTGCCTTTAGAATGAGATCTGAGAGCACTGTTTTACAGTGACTCTAGTCCTAGAGGGCAAACTGAAGAAATGGCAGTGAGGGACTCCTGCTCAACACAATGGTCATTTGTCTATGGAGCTCCCTGTGGGTTCTGTCTTGTATTCCATCCTGTTTACCATATACACAAAACTGCTGGGAGAGTTTGTCCAGAGCATTAGCATTTAGTGCCATGCTTGTTAAGAAAATATATGAATTACAAAGTTAAAGCCTGATTTTAATGAAGTCACATTTTTTTAAAAAATTAAAAAACCAATTCAATGGCAGACAATTTGAAAACACACTAACTCTAATTTTATATTCCTAAACAAAAAAGTTAAATGAATAATGTTGACAGAATAATGCAGCAAAATGTATTAGTTTAAATTATCTAAATTCTACACATTTGAATATTTTGAAGTTACATTCTGCAATACTTTTCAATTTAGTAGCTTTCAAAACTGTAGGCTAACAAATCACTGCTATTCTAGTATGATAAATTTACTATAGGAAAACTGGACTGGCTCTTCATAAATGTTTTAGTGGACAAATAGAGAATGCTTATAAAAGCCGAGATCTTGCATCATACTTGTAGAGTTTAGATTTATACTCATATAATTACATGGTGGTTACACTATACCAGTGTGTTTTAAGCAATCTGATCAGAGGGATCAGCAATGTTTTTCCTTGATGTGCCAGAGATCATTATCATAGTTGTGCCCACTGACTACAACTGTTTTGTTTTTTCCTTTCTTCTGGAAACTCACAAGAGGTCTGGAACACATGGACCAGCATCACTCCATGGAGCATCACTTTGAGTAGCAGCATGCTACAAAACCCTTCTGCTGATACCAGCATTGTGGAACTCAATTTTTATCTATAAATGTAACTGCTTTTTGTCTCATTATGCAATGGGGAATGAACTGTGGTGGATTTGTAAGCCCAGTAAATATAGTGTTAGATTTCTTTTTACAGTCCATATTTTAATGTATATCCAATATTTAAATCAGGATGGTGAATGTTTAGCAATGTACGTGTTGTTCAACTACAACTCCCATCAACTCTCATCATGACTATGCTGGCAAGAGCTGACAAAAGTTGCAATCCAACAACATCTGAAGGACCACAGCCTTCCTACCCTGAATTATATAATAAGTAATCTTATTATAATCTTATGTGAAAAACTAATACAAGGGAGGGAGGGGACAGTTCATATAACAAAACCTCTTTACATTTAGAAAGCTAGCATTTGAAAGAGGTTATGCAGAATGCTCTCCACTGAGTATCCCTCCACATGACCCACAGGGAAGCATTCAGAAATACAACCCCCCTTACACACCTATAACCTGAAGTAGTAATATACCTTTCCCTTGGCTGTTTTAATTGTCCAAACTGACGCCCAGTTATTATTTCTAACACATTACTTTTTATGCTGATTCATGCAGGTCCTGCCAAATTAGCGCGTATTACAAAAGGGCAGTTTTCATGTTCCTATACGAGTAAACATTTTCAGCAACTCACTTGCTAGTTTGGCCTGTAATCCTGAAGGCCCAGGTTTTGATGCCTCCGGCTTAGAAGACCCTGGTAGAGACAGTTTTGTTTTAGGCAGGCTAACCTTGGGGCTGAAACGAGCAGCCCAATCAAACTTTGAAGAGCCACCTATTTTATTCTGTTCTTTATCCCTGCTGCTCCTCCGTGGGCTGGGGCTGGATGCAGATCTGGAACGCCTGGCCTTGCTCTGGTCTTTTCCCTGTTTCACTCTGGCACCCTGAGGAATACCAGATGAAGCAGAAGCAACAACAGAAGAAGAAGAGGATGTTGAGGCTGAAGAAGAGGAATCTGTGATGGTGCTACACCCAGCTTTGGCTGAGCTCGCTGATTTTGAAGCCAGCTTGGTGGGTTTTCCTGGTCTCTCTTCACTGCCCGTCGATTCAGCTGCTGGACGACTCTTTACAATAGGTGAGGTCTCTGTCCTTTTCCGTTTCTGACTTCGGGAGCTACCGGTAGCTCCACCCTTTCTGGTATGGGCTTTGCTTGTTGATGGCAATTGTGAAGACTTTGACTCCTGCTCTTGATGTAAGTGTCTTTTCTTAGACTTTGTCTGTGGCTTGTTTCTTTCCAAATCTGAGGAAGAATCAGCGTGCTGAAGTGCTTTGGTTTTTTTGGCAGGGCTAGGAGAATTTGTCTGGTTGTAATCTGGGCTAGCACTGCGTTTCACTCCTCGAGGACTGTCTTTTTTAGGCACCTGCCCTGGTTTTTGTCGCTCCAAAGTACTTTCTGTTTCCAGAGCCTCTTGTTGTGGAATTATAATAGCAGATGAGCTACAGCCTCTGAGAAGGCCAAAGAAAAAAAGAAGCAGTTATTACCACTTAACAAGAAAAGCAACAACAAAAATCCCCCTCAAAAATTACAACAAATCACACACCTATTTAAGTCATAGTTTTTAAAGAAATGCAATGAATACTGCTTTTCTATAGGAATCAGCTTTCAAAATAAAGTTTCAAATCAGATTTTAATAAGCGTCTTTGATGAAAAAGTTTAAGCCGTAATGATGCAAAAGTTTATAAAAGCCTATATTATTACTAATATGCCCAATTTTCAGATATACTGAACAATAAATAATGCTCAAGACACAATTGTATTAAATGTTAAAAATGCATTATTGCATTAAATTTAAAATGTGTTAAATTTAAAAGCTTGGCTCAGTCTCTCTCCTGGTTTAACGTACCTCACAAGGTTGTTATGAGGATAAACTTGGAAGGAGAGCCATGAGCCAACAGCTAATTAAAGGTATAATTGCTACTAATAAATAGACAAGCTGTTTTTTCCAGGAAATATACAGAGGACATGATTCAGATATTCTAGCAAGCTAGAAATTCAGGACCTATCTTCCATTGCAATGATTTTGTTATTGTTTAGACTGGACTGGCAAGTATACTGTCACCCTAATGGAAAATTCCATTGGGCTGAGAGCAAGTTATGCCAAATTTCTACCATAGTTCATACCCTTAATGCGGTCTTTAGTACAGAACAGGTATAGCCGTGGGCGGAGGTAATAAATACCTCTGCACTGTCATGGACAGATCATTTCCTGGTCAAGGTTGGACTAAGAGCCACTGTTCATCCCACCGGGGGTGGAGGACCTATTAGAATGGTCCACCCTCAGAGGCTAATGGAACCAACTGGATTCCAGAAAGCTTTGGAGGGTTCCTTGGTTGGTGAAGCCGGCAACGCTCTCGAAGCCCTGGTTAATACTTGGAACATCGATCTCACTAGGGCTATCAACACGATCGCTCCCAAGCATCCTTTCCAATCTGCTTCAAATCGCCACCCCTGGTTCACAGATGAACTTAGGAAAATGAAGCGGGTTGGACAATGACTAGAGTGTACCTGGTGGAAAACTCGACTCTCATCTGATAAGACTTGTCATAGGAACTTTCTTCGTTCCTACCTATCAAGAGGCAATACGTGCAGCAAAGAAATCTTTCTCTTCTGCACGTATTGCGTCTGCGGAATCCCATCCAGCAGAACTGTTTAGGGTGGTAAGCGAGCTGACACAGGCTCCACCTGTGCAGAACCCTTTACTTAACCCGACAACAGCCTGCTGTGATGTTTTTAACAACTATTTCACAGATAAAATCTCTCAGATAAGAGCCGGCATAGATGCCAGATTATAAGAGAAGTGACTGATGAGGTGTCCAGTAAACCCGTTTGTGAGATTAGACTGGATCGGTTTGAGTCGGTGAGTACCGATAACGTGGACAAGATCCTTGGGAAAGTGAGGAAGACGACATGCTCCCTCGATCCCTGCCCATCTTGGCTGGTCATCCAGAGGGGTGATGCCTTGTTGGCCTTTCTTAAGAGGGCCATCAATGCATCTCTTAGGGAAGGCACAGTTCCATCAAGTTTAAAGGAGGCAGTCGTCAGACCACTCCTAAAGAAACCTTCCCTGGTCCCCCTGGATTTGAAAAATTATAGACCAGTCTTGCATTTACCATTCTTGAGCAAGGTGATTGAGCAAGCTGTGGCCTTTCAACACCAAGCAATCTTGGATGAAACTGATTTTCTAGATCCATTTCAAACCGGCTTCAGACCTGGATATGGGGTAGAGACTGCCATGGTTGCTCTGGTAGATGATCTGCGCCTTAGCATTGACAGGGGAAGCGTGACCCAGTTGGTGCTTTTGGACCTCTCAGCAGCTTTTGATACAATAGATCATGACATCCTCTTGGAGCACCTGAGAGAGCTAGGAATGGGAGGCACTGTTTTTCAGTAGTTCCATTCCTTCCTCTTGGGCAGGTTCCAGAGGGTGTCACTCGGGGACAGCTGCTCCTCAAAAATAGAGCTAAAATGTGGTGTCCCCGATGTTATTCAATATCTACATGAAACCGCTGGGGGAGATCATCAGGAGACATGGAGCGGGGTGTTATCAATATGCTGATGACACCCAAATATACTGCTCCATGTCTTGGTCAACTGCCATGACGACAGATGGCAGCTCTCCCCTCAATCAATGTCTTGAAGCAGTAATAATAATAATAATAATAATAATAATAAGTTTTATTTATAGCCCGCCTGCATGGCAATCGAGGCGGGTTACAGCATTTAAAACATGACAAGTTAAAACATTCCCTCCTCCCATAATCTGCCCTCCCACCCCTTAAAACAAGATTAAATCAGAAAAGAGTTAAAAAACAATACATTAAAACAATATAATAAAGAAGTGACTTGTCCAAGGCCAGCCAGTCGCTTTCTAGTAATGGACTAGATGAGGAAAAACCGACTCAAGCTGAATCCAGACAAAAGGGAGGTACTCACGGTAGGGCCCCCCAAACCAGGTATAGGGTTGCAACCTCCAGTCCTGGATGGGGTCATGCTCTCTGCTAAGGACTGTGTTCGCAGTCTGGGGGTGCTCCTAGACTCGTCGCTTCACATGACAGCTCAGGAGAATGCGACAGTCAGGAGCGCCTATTATCAGCTTCGGCTGATATGCCAGCTGCGCCCTTTCCTGGAAGTAAGGGACCTAGAAACTGTAGTACACGCACTGGTAACCTCACAACTCGATTTCTGCAATGCACTCTACATGGGGCTACCCTTATACCTAACTTGGAAACTAAAATTAGTACAAAATATGGTAGCCAGGTTGATCACTGGAACATCAACAATTTGTTTTAATGGAGACTTGTATTTAATGTACTTTTAATGGGGGGGTTAATATGATTGTATTATTTCGTTCTGTATTGTTGGGGGTTGTATTTGTTTTAGTTGTAAGCTGCCTTGATTGCTACGGCAAAAGGCAGGGTA
>JAIPUX010001880.1:85125252-85145386 GCA_020142125.1 Phrynosoma platyrhinos
CAAAATGGCGGTCGCAACGCGTTTGCGCATGCGCAGTACTCTTGCGCAAGCGCAAACGCGTCATGGCCACCATTTTGATTACCAAAATGGTGGCCACGACATGCACTGCGGTGGCTGCGGCAGCAGAGTGCACGGGGGGTTGTGCGCGTGTGAGAGCGCGCACCACCATCCCCCCCCCCTCAGCCCAGCCGAGACCTGGGCTACGGGAGACCGGCCCAGGTCTTTAAAAGGTTGCCTTCACCTGGTTTAAAGGTTAGAAAAATATAATATTTCTTTAAAATGTGTAAGAACTGTATATTTCTTGGCTAAAATTGAACACCTCAAGTATTGGGATTTTCTCTCCTCTCGCCTGAACCACTCTGCAAAACTAAAAACCTGCTTTGGAGGGTTTCCAAGCCTTTAGGAACAAGTATTTTGTGGAGGCACAGCAGGCTGTAGGATGGAAAAGAATCACCCGCTGAAATTTCCATACAGAAATACTTCACAGCATCCTGCTGGATTTAAGAACAAATGAATCATGAACCCCACAAATAACTTTGGGCCACTCCAAATGATGTACCTTCATCTTCTAAAGTCCATTTTTTAAAAAAAAAAATTGCATATTGAATGGTGCAATGGTGATCCTTTTTAAATCTGTTGCAATGCTAAAGTGCTAAACCACTGCTGACCCATCTTCACTTATACATTAAGTTATTAACTATTCCCCCCAGCTCATCTGTACCACCCAACAACCACTTTTCGTCATTCATTAAATAAATATTAGCTTTACCATAGTAAGTTAGCCCATGATCTAAATATTCCTCCAACATTGAAATACTTTTTACTATTTTAATAATCAATTTTGCTCCACCAGTGTAGACTTCAGATTATGCTATGTTCTTTTCTCTTGAAACATTTTCAGTTATACCCAAGACTTGTGCAAATAAACAAATCAGTTGTTCAGATTAAAGAACAGAGAGAACGCTGCAAAATCACCCATATTTCTTACAACTTATAGAAATGAGTCTAATACAAACACAAGGAGCTCTGTGAATCTTGTCAAACTACCTTTAAAATGTTAACCAGTAACAGATGTTAGAACTGTGAGACAGTACAGCAAATTACAGGATTTATGGAATCAATATTTCCCACGTTTAAGAGCAGTTCTCTAACAAATGAAAAGCAAATGCCTTAAACACAAAAATAAAATACAACCGAGGCGGCTGACATGATAAAACGAACAATCCTGTGCCCCAATAGCCCACCCCCCCTAAAATATAATTAAACAATCAAAATTTTAAAACATACTTAAAAATAACAAACTACAAAAACATTACAATAAATGACAAATAAATTAAAATTAAAATAGCTGTACCAGGAATCAGGGACAGGCATAACTATTTCAGTGGCCAGTTATCTACTCAGGAAAGGCCTGCCGGAAGAGATCCATCTTAACAGCTTTTTTAAAGCTGTTTAAGGTGGTCAAGTGACGGATCTCATCCAGCAGGCCGTTCCAAAGTCTGGGAGTGATAGCCAAAAAGGTCCTCTGGGCAGTTGGAGATGATCTAGTTTTTATAGGTAGCAATAAATTCTTCCCAGAGGACCTTAGTGCGTGGGGTGGATTATACGGAAGGAGGTAATCCCGAAGATAGGTTGGACCCAAGCCATTTAGGGCTTTAAAGGTCATAACCAACACCTTGTACTGCACCCAGAAACTGATAGGTAGCCAGTGAAGCAATCTTAGAATAGGTGTTATGTGGTCTCTTCTGGTTGTAGGTACATCATTTGGAGTGGCCCAAAGTTATTTGTGAGGTTCACGATTCATTTAAGGGTCATCTAGATCACTCATGTAAGTTGTGCAAGTGATGGTTTTGACTGAAGAGATCCTGTTAATTCAGAGGGGTAGTCTGAGTTATAATCTATAAATCTAAAAATTTATGCCCAAAAATTGACCCCAAAACCCCAAGTCGACTTATTTACGGGTCAGTATGGTCAGTATGGTAATGTGATAGCAGCTCTTTCAGATTTTCCCACATAGTGGGGAGTTTCTTTTTCTCTAAAGCAAAGCAGAGAATCCTAGGTGATTGATGGTTAAACAAAAAGAGTCCCTTGCATTGAAACGCTGAAGCAAAAAGCCTCAATTAGAATCTCTTGCTGTGCACACACATACACACAATGAAGGAGTCTCCAAGTTTTACACTCGACTTACCCACGAGTCATGGCAAAATCCATAATTCTGACTTATACATGAGATTAATTTAATAGTCAAGTATATACGGTACATGAGATAATTCAAAACTAACCTGGGTATACAAATTTTAAGATCTTAGTTGAATCCCAGAGCCTTTTTGAAGCTTCACGAAAACAAAGAACTAGGCACAAATATCCAATGTCAGTAGCAAGCATTATACTCTGCTTGAAACTTAAGATTCATTCCTCCCATCCCCAACTGTCAAAAAGAGGTATATAAGCTACTAAAATGCTTTTATAATAGAGATGGCTTTCTATATTTCTGGTTTGGATGCAGCATTTTTCTTCTCCACTGTAAGAGTTAAATGGTAACTCTAGTCCCAAACACACTACAGAAATAATCCAGTTTGAGACCATTTTAACTCCCCTGGCTCAGTGCGAGGGAATCCTGACAATTGTAGTTTACTGTGACACCCAAACTCTCTGACAGAGAAGACTAAATGTCTCACAAAACTACAGTTCCCAGAATACCCTAGCATTGAGTCCGGGCAGTTAAAGCGGTCTCAAACTGGATTATTTTTGCAGTGTGCTTTAGACCTCTGTTTCCAAGAAGCCAATTTTCCATTTTCATGGCCCTTTCTATCAGATGTTATTTACTGAGTCATTGTTTACTGAATTATAATAAGTAATAATTTCACAACCAAGATCATATACCCAATTTCTCTCCATTTCTACATTCAGCTCCTACATTCATCTGTTACAAGGGTCATTTTTTTTAGAGAGAGCAGAACACATTTTTGTACATGCCCCTTTTGTTTATGCAAAAGCATAATATGGAGTTAGACCAGTACTGTACATGTCGTGTTTATGAACATGTGCACATATCTGATATCTCAAGATTTGGGGGCAGAAGGGAGTCATGACAAGATACATTTTAGGACAAGACAGAAAATCTAGCTAAGATTAAACCAAAGCAATTTGACTATCAAGATGCATGCATGCTGTATTGCAACCTCCACTGAAATTATAATCCTAAATAAGTATGCCTAATGTCAGGCTGCACAAGTCTGCAAGAGGCATTTTTCATTTTGAAATTAGGGAGAAGGAAAGTTAGGATTTCTCCCCAAGATATTACTTCGAAATGCTGGTAAAGCTAGCTCTTTTCTGTTCGTGAACTTCTAAATACACAATTGCTTTTAAAGTAAAGTAGTTAAAGAGTATTGTTTTAGAGGCTTTTAAAAATACAAGGGTAGTTGAATGCAGCTCTGCTGGACTTACTAGTAAGACTTCATTACCACCTTGTAATTCAGCATTTGCCATCATTTAATTGAGAAAAAGAAATAAGTAGTGTTCTTTTTCTAGAGTAAATGGTGACAAATATTTAATAAAATATTTCTATCCCAATCTATATCCGGAGATCTCAGTTCAGGATAAAGTCAATAACAATAATTTTGAAACAATTTAACGTAATTCAAACAGAATAGACAATGTAAATACAAGATTCATTTCCACAAACACTTGGACAACTTCAACAGGAAAGAAGAAACCCTCAAAGTAAACAAGATATGGCTACCAGTCCTACAAAATAAGAAAATCTGCACTCAGCAAATGCAAAGGGGATATCAATCAGGGTCAGGGGCTTTCCCAGCAGACAATCTCCTTGATTGCATATCTTCACCTGGAAGCCATGCCATTAACAACAGAACAACACCTATTCAACACAGAACAATACACAGTTTACATGGGAATAGCAGACAATATCCTTGATTGAATATCCTGAAGCTATGCCATTAACACAGAACAATGCCTATTCAACACAGAACACACAGTTCACCTGGGAACCACTCCTCCCTACCCAGGGTCTCACAGTATATATACACCCATGCTTTTCCATTTCAGTTTTCTCTGAAGATGCTAGCCACAGATGCTGGCGAAACGTCAGAAAGAAACTCTTCTAGAACATGGCCACACAGCCTGAAAAAACCCACAAAAAAACAATTTAAATACAGCTGGCAATCCATTTTCACAGGGGATCCGTTCCAGACCCACCCACCCCACGAAGATTAGCAAGTATTCAAGCCCCATGGGCTTGAATGAAGCACACTCTCATGGGTGTGCGCAGGAGTGTGCCCCACTGATTTAAACTGAGGTTGCCCCTCTGTAAATAAGTAAAACTGAGGACTTGAAGTCCGTGAGAACAGAGGAGCAACTGTACTAAGTACAAACATTTTCTTATATAGCATATTTATAGCATTCAAAATGTGTCATATTTACCATTTCCAGTAATATGCAGAAACAGTTCTATGAAGAACAAGAAGCTGACATATATGTTCTGAATCAGGGATGTTCCCAAGTAAAAGATCCCATGATTCTTGATTATTTTAATCACAATTGCAGGGACAAGTTCAAAAGATGCCAGCTAGGTTTTAAGAATCCCTGGTTGAAACTACCTTATACCAAAACATGAAATTGGAAATAGAAAGGGAGCGGGAAAGAACAGTTATAATGGGCACACGGTCTTATGTGCGGACGCTGCGCACACGCCTCAGGCACAGGCCCCGTTTTGTCCCTCCCCACTTGCCGCCAACAAAGGACTGAGATCGCGGACGCCAAGTCTGCGAATGGGGAGGTACGAGTGTATTTGTTAGTCTTATGGACAGTTACATACTGGGTAGTCACCTCAAAGTGTTTCCAATTTAGGAATGCACTTGACCAGCTCTCCCCATGACTCAAAGTGCAATCAATGCTGAAAGTAGATCCATAATGGAGTGCGTGCTTCTCTGAAGGCAAATTATGGCTTACCCCAAAAGATAAGTTTTAAATTCCAAATTTAGTTGGATTTCAAAAATGGGATGAATGAACAGATAGCAATAACAGTTAAAATATTTTATCATGTTAGTTATATTTTTGACACCTGAAGATATTTTTGCAGAAAATTTAATGCTATGTCTCAAGTACATACAAGAAACATTGTGTATAGATTTAAAAACAAATTCTTTTGCCCAGTAGATTTATATAAATATGAATATGGGAGGGAGGGAGGAGGGAAGAGATAGAGAGCACACTTTTAAACAATACTGTTTTCCACTTATTATTATTATTATTATTATTATTATTATTATTATTATTATTTATACCTCGCTTTTCAGCCAAAAGGCTATTAGAGTAGCTTACAAATGGTTAGTTAGACATTTCCCTGTCCTCAGGCTTACAATCTAAAAAGACAAGACACAAAAGGAGAAGGGAATGATGTCGATTTTAAACTGGGAAAGACACTACTTCTTCTGTGTTTCAATTAAGACAGAATCTGTAGCTTTGAAAAAAAAAATACTGCTGATGTGAAATCTATGGGAATTTAATAGTAAGGAATACGAATGCTTCCACCACCAGTCAAATGACAAGACAACACTCAAAAAAAGTAAACCTTGTTATGCTTTTTGTATGAGAAACCGTATGTTTCTGGATGAGATGGATTATCTATATCCATTTCAATCTGGCTTCAGGCCTAGTTATGGGACAGAGGCAGCTTTGGTTGCCTTGGTGGATGACCTACTCAGGCAACTGGACAGGGGGAGTGTATCCCTCTTGGCTCGGCTGGACCTCTTAACAGCTTTCGATGCCATCAACCACAGTATTTTTGTGAGCCGCCTATCTGGAATGGGACTAGAGGTACTGTTATGCAGTGGTTCCAGTCTTTCTTGGAGGGGTGAACTCATAAAGTGGTGTTGGGGGGCTCTTGTATAACTCCCTGGCCATTGGCCTGTGGAGTCCCACACGGTTCTTGCTTTCTCCCCCATGTTATTTAACATCTACATGAAACTGCCAGGAGAGGCTTTCCGGAGTTTTCGGGTGCAGTGTCACCAGTATTAGATGATACCCAATTCTATCTCTCCTTTCAACCCAACTCCAAGGAAGCTGTCTCTGTACTGAACCAATGTCTGCAGTCAATACGACCCCTGTATCCTAGCAGATATGTTCCTGGACTTATTTGGAGCCGGGGGCCGGGTTGCTGTCCCTCAGACAATTGGGGGGCTGAAGCACAAAATTAACAGAAAAAATAAATAAAAATATATTTTAAAAAAATTAAAAAATATGCATGCACACTCTCTCAGCCCCAGAAAAGCCATGGCAAAACCCCATGGAGATTTTGCCAAGAAAAACCCAAGAACAAGTAATAACAACAATAATTAATATCATCATGGTGGGCAGCAGCGGCAGCACCAGCCTGGGGCTGGTCCAAAGGCCTCAGGGGGCCGCATCCAGCCCCCCCCCCCAAGGCCTTAGGTTGCCTACCCCTGTGATAAAGGATTATGATGGAGGCCCTAGAAAATGCCTAAAGATAGCATATTTTTTGGACATGGGTAAGTAAAATTGCAGGTACCAGTCCTGC
Organism: Phrynosoma platyrhinos; assembly: GCA_020142125.1. Classification (NCBI taxonomy): domain Eukaryota; kingdom Metazoa; phylum Chordata; class Lepidosauria; order Squamata; family Phrynosomatidae; genus Phrynosoma; species Phrynosoma platyrhinos. Next base: position 85,131,812 of record JAIPUX010001880.1, read on the forward strand.
ACATACAGAAGTCATACATCTATAGTCTGTTCTTGGCAACACTATCTTAAAGACACATTGGGCCTCTACACACTGCCAGAAGTAATGCAGCTTGTGGCCACTTTTAACTGCCCTGGCTCAGTACTAAGGAATCATGGGAACTGTAGTTTATTGTGGCACCAGAGCTCTCTGACAGAGAAGGCTCAATGTCCCAGAAAAAAATACAATTCCCATAATTCCCTAGCACTGAGCCAGGACAGTTAAAGTGGCCTCAAGCTGCATTATTTCTGGCAGTCTGTAAAGACCCATTGTTTTCTCACACATAGCAGGGCTCAATCTGTTAATAGCATTTTTCTAAAAATGCTACTAATTTCTATTCTGGCAGTAAGGTTTGGCTATATTGATAAGTTATATTATATTGATAAGTTTGATGGTCAAAAGTAAACTATTACATGGTGAATTAATATACTCAGAAAATAAAAAAGCAAGTGCAACCCATGCATAATTAAGAATGTGTCTCATGATGCCTACAACAATATACACATGCCATCATCTAAAAACTGATGAGCCTGCCATTCCGCAAAATCATTTTATTTCTTTGAACATTTGCCTGCTCAGTTGAGCAAATTACATGACCTATCAACTTTAAATGAGGTGACAGCCTAAAATTTTCACAGACATGCCAGGTATTTTATTGATTTCCCCAGTTTCTACATTTGGTTGAAAAACACAGAGTGAAAATATAATCAGTGAATTCTAACAGCTCATTCAGCAACCTATCCTACAGAACAATTCTTTATCACAGGTAACTTAATTTCAGTATGACACAAATTAATCTAACTTTAATCTTTATTTGTCATAGTGACCAAAAAAAGGCATAATGCATTCTGGTCTTATGTTTTGGTCTTCTTATGTAATCCATGACTTCTGCCTTCATTAATACCTTCTCTCAACACTAGGCCAATGCAAGGGACATTTCTGCATTCTATGTCCTCTTTACACTCTTTAGGCTCTTAACACACAATTCTCAGTCACTGTCTCAATGCAATAGCTCACCACTTAAATGCTATACAAGGCAAGGAAAACAAAACAAAAAGTCTTATCTTTGTTCACATCAGGTCATATTAACCATGCTTCACAATTTGGAGATAAATCATCCCCAGCCTATTGATCAAATGGCATCATAAATAAATGCTTCTGCAACTCATCTCATAGTCTAGACACACTGCCAATACACCTGAAGGGTTGCTGCTGGTATCAAGATATCATCCACATGAATTCAGATCAGCATTTTGCTATGCAGTGTTTATTCAGATTCCTTTTCAAACTAAAAATATGCACGAGAGTAAAAAACCTACTGTGTTATTTCTTTCTGGGCTATTAACCATGTTTAGCCAATCCCTTTCCCACCAAGATACACCAATAGTGCTGCTCCATACATATTATAAAGAGTTTGTGATGGAGTTGTGTGTACCTTTTTTCTTAAGATTTTTTGTAAAGGGAAAACAAAACACAAACCTGTACAGATGTTGCATTAGAAATGTACACATAGCCTTCAAGCCTAGAGAAGAATGTAGATAATTATTTTGTTCCAAACAAGCAGTTATGCGAGTTTTCCTAAAAGCTTTGAAATGGAATACCTTCTACAAAAACTTGGTGCTTTAAGTCAACTGGCATCTGATCTAACATGTTTGACATATTTAGCAATCAAAATTAAAGCAGTGAACTATGTTCATGCAACATGGCGTAACAGATATACACTCGATGCACATTGTAGTATCATGTGAACAAGAAAAATGTAGTACTACAATCACTTGAGCACTTCCTAGGAACTACTCATTGACTTTCAACTTCTGAGTTTTTTAAATTATATTCTAATGTTTTTGTTAGCCACTTTAAAAAATTAATTTTGTTTATCCCTGCTGGATTTAAAGAGTTTCAAGCTAAAGCTTCATACCCATATTAACCTAGGATTAAAGAAGGTTTAAAATGAATATAAAAGATTAACATACCGGTGTAAATATCACTCATACAAATGGAGAATGGCTGTATCTGAACTGCAGAAATAATGCAGTTTGATATCGCATTAACTGCCATTGCTCAATGTCATGAAATTCTGTAGTTTGTTATGACACCAGAGCTCTGACAGAGAAGGCTACATATCTCACAAAATTACACTATAATATACTCTGGTACCCAAGAGTTTCAGCTTCTCTCCCAGATGTTATGCATCAAAATTGGAGAGAGTCAGTGGTGACAAAAATAACTGCAGCCACTACCTGCAAGATAGGAAGAAAAGTGAGCTTGCCATTCCAGTCATTTATTCTGATGTGACTTTTTGCCTGGTGCCCCCAAAAAACTAGGAACAAAAAACAACAACAACAATGTAACAGGTCACATTTAATGATTTCAACTGGAAGCCTTAGAAAGGGGTTAAAAATTGTCAGTAATGGCTAAGAGAATCTTTTTTTGAAGATGTCTACAACAACATACTTGGATAGTAAATGGAGGATAGTAATTGGAAGAACACTTCCCTTACATGGGCTCCCAGTGATCTTCAAAGTTACTGATTAGATCTAAATAATTTAGATTAAAAAAAATGTTGCAGCATCAAGTCTTCCAGACAACTCACTGAGCCAATCTCATCAGAGGTGAGTTATTACATATTGTGGGATTAGCTAGTCATGTTTCCCACATCTACATGAGTTGATGCATACAAACCTAAGAGAACAAAAAACAACCTAGTAACTTACAGTTTATTTTGCTTGCTGATCTGGAGCGTTCCCTATCAGGTAATGAATTCTCCATCAAGCTGCTACTAACTAGTCAATGCCAGGCATCACCATCACAGAAAAGAACCATCATTTTGCTAACCAGAGATTGGTTCTCTATTCTCAAAACAGTTTTTCTGCGGCACTTGTGTACAGTACCATGGACTGGTGCCATCTCAGGGAATGAAAATAATGCTAAAGAATAGTCTATATGAATTACTGATTCATAAAGATACTTTTCATATACTGTTTGAAAGTATGCTGATGTATCATTTTATCATATTATGTTCACCGATTCTTAAGTCCAAAATACACTGCAGAGATAATTCAGTTTGAGACTGCTTTAACTGCCCTGGCTTAATGCTAGGGAATTCAGGGAACTGTAGTGTTGTCAGACAAATTTATCCTTCTCTGTCAGAGAGCTCTGGTGGCACAATAAAATACAATTCCAAGAATTTCCTAGCACTGAGGCAGGGCAGTTAAAGAGGTTTCAAACTGGATTATTTCTGCAATGCATTTTGGACCTTAGTGAACTCAACATACACATCAGACCACATGGTACGAGCTTTTCATGAACTACACAGAAAGTTATCTAATTGTGTAAAGCTTGCAACGTTTCATCTTGCTACACTAGGTAGTAATAATTTCTGGGGGGAGATTATCACTAACAAGAAGGGTTCTCTAAAGGACTATAACTTTCTGTTCCTTTAAAAATATTTAAGAAACCGAAGAATTACTACCTACCTTGCAAGTAGCTTTTATTACTGCTTTCCAACTTTCTTACTGGAATAACAATGTTAGTTAAAAATAAAACATTTTAACTTCAATATTTTACTGGCAGCTATTCATTGTTAAACCAGTATGCAGTGTCAGTTGCTTCCTTTAAATCACCTCATTTTACAGTGGAAGAAATGTCATTCAGAAACAAATCTTTCAATTAATATAAGCTCAACCAAACCATATAGGCTTTAAAGAACACATTTTAGAACAATTATGATTAAGATGGTGGCCATAACATCTGAATTGCATTTTGCTACTTAATTTTCTGATTTAAGTAATTATATAAGCTACCAACATGTCAATATAATTTCCAAAGTTTTACTGAAAGATGCAAATCCAGCAGCAACTCACTGCAGAGGTAACCACAAAGAGAGGAGGCTAGGAAGAGGGAAGACCAGAGAGCATTCTGTACATGTTCGAAAACATCCTCTAGTCATTCTAGTGTTCAAGGCCTGAGCCTTGGAGAGAAAGTCGGTTCCTAGGTCTATGAAATGGGGCATATTTATATCTGGTACATAGCAAAAGAAAAAAGATACGTGTCTCCAGATGAGGAGGCGAGCAGGTACTCACCAGGCTCTCCCAACTACAGTTCTCTTCCTCCTCCTCCTCCCACGCACTCTTCTCTCCCACTGCCCCAGCATACTGCATATGATAAAGGCAGCCCAGATTATCTCTTTTGAAGGAACACCACTGTGGTGGCAATTTCTTCCCCCTTAATCCCCCATCAAACTCTGAGATTCTGTTGGACAAACTGGATATTAAACTGGATATTCTACCCTTTTAACCCTGTTATATGCCCTTAAGTTTTACCCTCAATTTATCCACAGGCTGTATCAAAATCTATAATTTTGAATGTAAAAACCTAGCCTTGGCATATACATGAGGTCAATTTATACACTAATAAATATGGTACTTCCCCAAAAAAGCTTTGAATAATAATTAACATTTTTCATAATGTTGCAGGGCCCGCCACCCTTCCAATGTTTTTAAAAAGGTACTTTTTCAAATTCAGAAGTAGATTTTTGATCTCTACAATTGTGGTATTTGTTCTGCCATTTTTGCAATCAATTGCTCTCAGAAGTAGAAAGTTGGTTACCAAACTAACTGCAGTTGCCCAGTTTTCATGTAGTTATTTAGTAAGTCCTGTTTTAAAAATCAAAATAATTTCTAGGAAATTATCAAAATATTAACAAATATTTCTCAACAGCATATAAATACATTCTCCTATTACAGCCTACTACAGGAATTTCTCTTTACACAGAAGACTGCACATTTCCTGAAAATATTTTTTACAGTCATTGGCTGTTTTGATATGAAAGATTCTTCATAGTAGCAGAAAGAAACTTCTGACTAAACAAACTTCACCTCTTTGTAACTGCAGTGTGCAGACTCGGTGCCTTCTGAAGAAATTCTTAGTAATTTTCAAAATAGTTAGAAAAGAAAATAGAACTTCTACCAAAAGTCAAACTCAGTGCAATGAAAGCAGCTAGTAGAAAACTTACTCCACTCTATATCTGGCCATCTTGAAGAAGGGCAAAAACAATAATTAAAAAAAAATGTTCACATGAAACAGAACTCAGCTAAGAACACCATCAGATGACATACTTAAGTACATAGAAAATAAGATAATCAGTAGCAGATAAACCTTCCAAGGCAAGCTATTAGGTAATCCTCCACTTCCGATAAGACCCTGTTTCTAGTCACCCACCCACCTAACTTTTGATGGTTCAGACATAAAGAAGAGCTTCTAATAACTATATAAAAACCAGGCAGATTCACCTTGGAACAAATAGTCCCATAGACATCTGAAGAAGAAACCACTGAGCCTTATAGACTATGACAAGCACTTTCAGCTAAGCCCAGAATTGGATGACAATATATTTGTTTTCAAGATGCCCCAAACAGAGCCACTCATATTCTATCAGCAGTACCTTGAAGCAACTGAAGTTTCTAAATAACCTTTAAATCTCAACTGGCTATTACCAGGATACAGGTCAGGCTCTATTCAGAAAATGTAATGACTGGTATGCCAGCCTTGCGCAATAAAAAGCACACTATGCTACTGAAGCCACATGGATATCTAAGTGAGGGATGGATGTAACAGTAAGATCATGCTATGAACTGAATTCTATAGGAGGAATACAATCTCGTCTGGAACAGGATGAGTATCTATATCATGGTTAGTCAAGCCAACTACCAAGTTATATTACACTGGAGCATCTTAAGGATCCCTGCAAGAATTTTTTTTTTCCGTAGACTGGTGTAGATTATAGGCTCATCTTTTTGAAATTGTGACTGTCCGGATCTTTCGATTAGAATAATCTGATTCATATCTACCATCTGCTCATACTATTTCATCATCAAAATTTCCCTTTTGCTTCAATAAAAGTCCCATAGCAAGATACACAAAAGACTCACCAAGTCACATTTTAGTTTTCAATCTCTGTTCTAGCATTGTTCAACAACTTGATCACATGAAGCTGAAGTAATCCTATTGCTGTTTTGAGTAGGTTACTCTTCCAAAAGCCACATCTAAGTAAATAGACTGGCCACTTCCATTAAATATGACAGAAGGCAGACAACTGCTTGCCCAAATCAGAGACAAAAGCCACTGCTTCATGAAATCACTGATAGCTGCCAAACAGCATCAAACACTGTTGTTCTGACAAGAAGCAGAATGATTTTAGTCATACAGTCAGCCCTATGTATCCAAAAATTCTGCATCCAGGGATCCCACCATCCACAGCTTGAAAATGTACTGTATATACACATGTATAAGTCTAGAAATTTTAATCAAAAATTGATTCAAAAATCCTGAGTCGACTTATCCATGGGTCAATGTAAGTACTGTACCTTAACACGTGCATACACCCACACACACCATCCCCCAGTGAAAAGCAAGAGTATAATCTGTCTGGGAAGCACTCATGCGCCTCCCCCTTTTATTCTCCCATCCACACAGCCTTTAGGGTAGAACAGTTATGTCTGCTGGAATTTTGCAAATTCCTTGACATTGTTTTCCTTTGCTTAATCTTTTAGATCCTTTGTTACATACCCCTAAATTTTACCCTCCACCTATCCATGGGTCGTATCAAAATCCATACTTTTGGCCCCAAAACCTGCCCTCAACTTATACTTGAGGGCAACTTATAGTCAAGTATATATGGATTTTTTTAAAAAAACCTAAAGAGCAAACCATGATTTTGCTATTTTATATAAGGGACACCATTTGAGTATGCCAGTGTATATAATATATAGTATATCAATGCAGCAGGGAAATTGGCACTGGGTTTAGTCTAATCTGTAGAGGAGCTACAATACCCTCTCACTTGTATCCTTCAGCAAATAGTATTGAAAGGCTGTATATAGCAACAACGAATATTAATCAACGGGCACTACCTTTTCAAAGGCACTACATTTAGTCCAGTGCTTCCCATTATAATACATTTTGAGTAGGAAGTAAATAAAAAGCTATCAAATAGTACTTTAAATCAAAGAAATTTCAGAAATTTCTTGTGAACAGCTCCCCCCAAGTCCTGTCAGATCCCACAATAAAGGTGACTGAACAGTCAAACAATATCAATAGATGCAACTGAAACACAACTACAGCGTCAATGCCAGGCCAGCCAAGAACCAGATTATTAGGAAGACCTAAAAATATTAAATGCACCAGATCCTGTCTGATCTTGGAAGTGAAACAGGGTCAGCCCTAGTTAGTACTTGGAATGGGAAGCCACCAACAAATATCAGGTGCTGTAGGAGATATTTCAGAAGCAGGAACTGGCAAAACCACCTTTGATTATTTTTTGGCTAAGTAAAACCTATGAAATTCATGGGATCGCCATAGGTCAACAGGAAACTTGAAGGCATTTCATTTTATCCAGCTCTGTCCCAAGATGCAGGGAATCCTCAAAGAAAAAAACATTAGAAAAAGATGTCAAATAGCTCAGCAATTAGTGTACTAATCAAAGGTAGTTTTTGCTGTTGTTTCACCATGACTGAACAGTTTTGAGACAATCTGGCACCCTAACATTAAGCCAGATATCAAAAGTCCTAGCCAGAGGATTAGGACAGGACTTTTTTCCTAGAAGCTTACCCCAGTTAACAATTTAAAGAAACAGCCCAGCTCAGCCAAGATAAACGAAAGCACCTTCAATAATCGCTTGCAACTGATCAAAGATTGTTGCTTACATCTCAAACCACGAGTGCAATTTAAATTGTGGGAGACAGACACCTTGGCCCAGTAAAGCCAGGCCAACACATGGATAGTTCTAATATATTTAGCAGGTGTTTTACTATATCATCTTTGCTGTCGCTGTTAGCCAAATTATTTCTGATCCTTCAGAAGAAGTGTTAAAACCATTAAATGGAAGAAGAGGACATGGGGGGGGGGGAGACGACTATGTCAATAGCCAAGGTCAACTCAGGTCAACCAGTATCCAAAGAACTGCAGTCATAGGAATGTTTGAAGAGAAATCCAGAATGCTACTGGTTCCCAACATCTCCAGGGATATGGAAGCCCATGATGGATCTAGGAAAGTAGATATATGTGATCTCAAGGAGACACTTAATCTTAAGAGTAGTGATGGCAAGTCATCAGAATACTCATGTACAGAACTATATATATTGACCAAGTCAATGAAAGCTCTTTTTTTTTTCATCTTAAAAATATACTTGTGGCTTTTATACCCTTTACCTCAATGAGCTCAAAGCATCATAGACAACTCTCCTCCTCCACATTTTAATCTCAGAACAGTCCTGTGAGATACAGGTCAAGCTTAGAATACAAGGGATAGGCCCAAAATCAACCAATGAATTTTATGCCTCAGTGGGAACTAAAACTGTGATCTCTCATACTCAAACCCAATACACTAATCGTAAAACTAAACTGGCAAGTCAAATGGTTGGTAAGGTAAATCAAGAGTTCCAGGTCATCTGTGGATAGCAGACCTTGTGACACAAGTCAAACAAACTCAGAATAAGAGGTCTCAACATAATATCCAAAACCTGATTGTCTTTGCAGCCTGTGGCCAGTGTTGGACAGTAGACCCTCACCTTATCCCAAGCCTTTATCTAACTGGACAAATTACTCTATTTCAACAATCAATTATCTGTCCATCACAAAGGTGAGAATCATGAGCCTTCCACATGATGCTGGTCAACAACCCATCTGCCTTAACCAGCATAATCAATGGTGAGGAATGCCGTAGCCCAACATCATCTGGGCCACATGATTCTTATACCCGGTATATCACCATCACTCCCCTGAAATTTCAGCTAGAGTGATATCAATAGATCAGCTGGCCTTTCCTGGATTTATATGGCCCAATACAGTCAAGCTGACCCATGCCCAAGCCAATATTTATCTCCCCATCAGAATTTCAAATTCCCTAACTTTCTTTTTTCTAAATCCCATTTGACCCACTGTAAATTGTCATACAGCATGTGAGCCCCATACGCAAGCCCAAGGGGACAAAATGGCACATGCACGGGAGCACGCACCCATTATTTTCAATGGGCTTTTAACATAAGCAGTTTTCCCCTTACACGGGGGGTAGTGGTGTCTGGAACGGATTCCCCCATTTATGGGAAGGGCCTACTGTATATTGTAGTCCTTTTGACCAGGAGTTGCCATTAAGAGACTGAAAAGACAGTATCAACAGCCACTTGGGCATATGCATGATTAGGAAGTTCTTATCCTGTCCTATGCATTTAACATAATAGCTACCTCCTACTCTAAAATATTTGCCACTCTGTATCTGTGGACAATTGGATTTCTTAAGGTTTCAGATCAAATATCACTTTAATTAAATCTATTTATTGTGTCTTGTTTATCAAGATATATTTGGCTAAATTAAAGCAAAAAGACCAGTAAAAAAGATGAAAGGCTAATATCAATAATTGATTCACATACAAGCTATTTTCCCACTTACAATCTAGGTTTATGGCCTAGGGATTGAAGCAGTGACACTATCGCAGGTAAACGAGTAAACAAAATAACGCTTCCTGGCCAAACCAAATCATTAAGAAGAAAAAAGTACAGTTGATCAATGATCAGAAATGATGTGTCATTTCTGGATATTATCTGGCCCTTTAGAGAGCCTTCAGGCAATTTTTACATGCTTCTGGGAAAATTTTTTAAAAAAATTAGAAGTGGGTGATGTTTTTAAAAAATAATGAAGGGCAGAATATGCAGCACATGAACCACACTTTGAAACTCATCATCTGGGTGTAGAATCTTGGATTAGAATAATGATACATAAACAAATTTTCCACCTGGACAAGTATGAATAGCCTGTTTGTCCCACAAGCTGGTAATTGTGGAAATAGTGCATGTAAGCAAAAGTGTAACTTTTAAAAAATAGTTGTCAGTTGCAAAGAAAGCAAGTTATTGTATGTTTCACATGTACTGTTAATTATAGTGGGCCCTTGGTATCCACTGAGGTTTGGCTCCAGGACCCCCCCATTGATAACAAAATCCATGGATGCTCAAGTCTCATTATATACAATGGCATAGTAAAATGGTGTCCCTTATATAAAATGGCAAAATGCAAGTTTGCCTTTTGGGATGCATACATTTTAAAAATATTTTCAAACTATGGATGGTTGAATCCATGGATAAAATATCTGTGGATATAGATGTCTGACTGTAATTACCTTTTTGTTGTACTGCCAATATTTTAAAAATATTTACCAGTACTGATCTTTTTTAGCCAGTCAAATGTCCAGTCTTAGCTAGCATGGACTCCATGGGTATGGAGCACATATACTCAGTTGGCATGAAGTCATCCACTAGAGACAAAGGAACTACAGTAACAAAGTGCCTGCAGCAATTCTCTGCTATTTCATGCCCAGTCTAGAAAGGCCAGCATTCATATAAAACACACACACACACTCAGTAGAATTCTTATATCTTGATTATAAGAATAGAAAGTTAACTGAGGACAAGGTATTATTACATGGATTCAGTCTATGGACACCAACCTGCTACTTCTTGTACAGAAAACTGAATGAAGTTCTTAGGTCAGTAACCATGAACATGTCATCCTCTTCTCTAAGATGGATATATGAGATTTAACAATCAGTTCATTCACAAAATATTTGGTTAAAGCTTCTTACGTGTAAGCCTAACTCAAAAAACAATTCCTGTCATTACTATCACAATAGAATACAGCTACCTGACCATTTATTTAAATTCATTAGTAACATGTGGAAGACGTGTTGGTTTTATGGTATGTAACTGAATGTCAACTCCTAGAATCCTCTGGCACTAATCATGCCAGCTGGAGGATGATGGGAATGAAAGTCCAGCACATCCAGAGGGCACCAGGTTAGCACAGACTTGGAATAACTTATGGTTTTCTTCAAAGACTCTTGGGCAACATAGGGCCTTTACAGACTGCCAGAAACAGTGCAGCTTCAAGCCACTTGTCCTGGCTCAGTGCTAAGGAATCATGGGAAGTGTAGTTTATTGTGGCACCAGAGCTCTCTGACAGCGAAGGCTCAATGTCCCAGAAAAAAATACAGTTTCCATGATTCTCTAGCACTGAGCCAGAACAGTTAAAGTGGCCTCAAGCTGCATTATTTCTGGCAGTCTGTAAAGGCCCACAGTTTAGCAAGAGAATGAAAAAGGTCTTGACTAAGATGCCTAGTTACCATGTCATGGTTCCCTAAGAAGAGGTAATGATCACAGAAGCAGTTTGTAATGTAAAAACACACTTATTCTAAGAACTCAAGTATTGACCTCTCTACAATAGCCTACTTAGCTTCAACCTCCCAACAATACTAGAGTTGTACGAGTATACTTAATAGTTTCTTAAGGTCAGGTATATTAACATTTGCTAAGTATATACTCTTAACATAAAGCTGACTCAAACAGTTGAAGAAACAGCAAGATTGTTTATGAAAATGACTTTTTCATTCATGTCTTTGATCTTTGATATTCTTAGTAGGAGCCATCCATTTCAGAGTATCCTTTTATTTTAAGCACTAAGGAGAAATTCTATGTATATATGTGCTATTTCAACCATTTTAGAACCTATTTGTTCCATACCATATTTAGTCCCTTGTCAGCCATGCCTCCTACCACCCAAAGCTCATGGTAGGAAAATATTCTTTCTGAGTTGAATAGGTTTTCCTCTTCCTGGACATTGCCTCACTATCAAAAGGTAAGGAGGGACTCAAGTCAGTCTGAGAGGTCAAAAGTCTGTCAGATTAACAATTGTTAAATCCAGGAGTATAAAAATAGTTTATTGCAGATTAACAGCACTGCTTTGTTTCACTTTCCAGTTTTCAAAATATCCTGAATCTACCAGCTTTATCTGACATTCTCTTTCTCACCACACTCTTGTATGGCACTTCCATAGTCCTATCCATCCTCTGACTTCATTTACATTGTATATAATTAGAGGATGCGGACCTTAGTACAACCAACTAAGATGTTGTGTTAACGTATACAGGCCTCTGGGTAGCTGCAGTTTTTTTGCTCAATACATACAGAAGAGGTAAATCAGAGACTGAAGAAAATGGCACAGAAGGTTTCAGAAGGTATAGTAGCACAACACCTGTTGGTGTATATCAAACTTGTATTCCATGACTGTGCTGTAGACAATCCTTACACATGCACTCCCTTTATCGTCTTAGCTTGTAAGGCATCAAGTTGTTTACATTTTAGAAAAGCAAGACAAAGATTTTAAAAGCTGTGTTTAAGAAACAGCACAAGATAATGGCACAATCTTAAAACAGATTTACCTACTACTACTATCTAATGCAGCATATTCCCAATGCTCAGAACTGCAGCTTTAATGTAGAATTGCTGAGCACAGAGATCACTCACCTGCATCTCTTTTTGTTAAAGTAGTGTTAAGTTAACTGAACATTAATCTGGTAGACTGAAGGCATACAGTATACAAGACAAGTCCAAAAGTAGTGCACTGCAACTCATTTAAATATTTTTAAAAGTTAGTACTGAATATATAGGTTGAGTTCCCTCAGATGTATGCATTATAGGCAATTCATGAAGATTTGCCTATCTTCATGAATTGCCTATAATGTTTAAATTTGAAATGCAATTTTGCCAGACAATAAGGGAAGTTTCCTTCCCAGTCCCCATTTCCAAAGGCAAAAATCCTGATAGCATCTATGTCCACTAAACATAAATACTAGCAGGAAAAGGAATTTTATTAAACATTATTTTGAAGAGAATACCTCATTATGGATTATTTTATGAAGCTTCTTTAATTAGAAAGGATCTAACTCAGTAACTCCTTTTAACCTCTAACTAAAAATTTTGACAGACCTTACTGTCACAAGACAAGCTCACTATCTACCTGAAAACATAGGTGAAGAAATCAATTTTGTCAAAATAAAATGAAACTCAGTTTTAAATATATATGAAAACAATAACCCTGTTGATGAAAAGCATAAAGAACATGAAAAAGTGACAGGTTACAATGAGAAAAACCGAAGCAGAATTATTATCAACATGGCTGCATTAACAACATGGTCGTGGTACTGAACTAATGGAATCCTAGAAAAACAGTTCCGAAATGAGTGCCAGATATTGGAAATGTTAAGACTAAAGCCAAGCTCTCCTTTCTTTGCTCTGTATAAAATGCGACACAGGCCTAAATGTTTAGGCCTCTAAAATACAGACAAGACCTTTGTTCCATACATGGATGTGTGTGTATGTGTGTGTTCTCCCCACTAAAGCCCTTGATAAAACTTTCCACTCTCCCCGCCCTAATGTTTCCTTGTTCCCTAATCTAAACTTTTTCAAATTCCTGAAGCCTTTCCACATACACACACACACCCCGCTTACAGCTATGAACAACCCCACCACCACCACCACCAAGAGCTGGCCATTAGGAGGAAAGGGACAATAAAAAGTTGTACAGCAGGCAGGCAGCTGGGCCTGCAGAGCTGGCAGAAGCCCCGGGATCACTTTGAATGCTCTCCCCGCAGCAGTCAGCAGATAACTCTGAAGCTGTCGGGAGAGAAGGTCACCGATAGATAGATAGAGAAGATAGGAGGAAAGGGGGGGGGG
>JAIPUX010001880.1:85173547-85195347 GCA_020142125.1 Phrynosoma platyrhinos
TTATGATATATGATTTATTGTTATCAGGAAACAACCTGAACAAAATTCTCACCTATCTCTAATGTGGAGAGACTTGGGTTGATTCTGTATTGAATATATGAACTTTCTCTATTGAGAAGAACTGGGGTTATGGAGCTTATTGCTTGTGGATTTAAACTGAATCAAGCTTCCCAGGCTGTAGCCAAGAGGCAGGATGGAGTCGGATTATTGCATGCTAGATCGCAGCTGAATCACCAGCCGCCATCAGCCCAGGTCCCAGCTGGGTTCAGCAGGCTCTTTTTAGAAATCGGAACGCTTTCCGGTTTCTAAAAAATGCTGGCTGAGCACGGCTGAGACCTGGAGTGATGGCAGTCAGTGATTCGGCAGTGATATAGCATGCGATAATCCCCGCCTCCATCCCGTCTCCCAGCTGCAGCCCGGGAGCCTTGATTCAGTTTAAAACCCCAAGCAATAAGCTCCTATATTAAAATTGTGTGATACTGAATTTATTATAGCTGCTTTGCACATATAAGTCATTGCATGTAATATGGATACATAAACAAAGAAAATCTACGTGTTGTGTTTTTCCTTTTAAGATTTTCAGTTGTAATTGCAAGTAGCAACAGCTGCAGATACTAGTAGAGAAACCCAAAAGTCTATATGTTCTTACTGCTTCTTCTCCACCTTCTTTGTATGCAAAAGCAATTAATAGACAGCTATATTGACTACAGGAGAAAGATCTGACATTCAAGCTCACAGCTCCTTTGTATAAGTTGAGGGCAGGATTTGGGGCCTAAATAATGGATTTTGATATGACCCATGGATGTCAAGGGTAACACTTAGGGGCATAACAAAGGAGGTAAAGGACAAAGCAAAGGAAAAAGATGCCAAAAAACTTACAAAGTTCTGTTAGGCATAACTGTTTGTGCTTAACCTGTCCTAAAAGGTAGATGAGTGAGGAGGAAGCTACAGTAAATGGTAGCTGTGCAATGTATGTGGGAGGCAATCAGACATGCGTGTGGCAAAGACTTAGCCACACACATGTCTGATTGCCTCCCACATACATTGAAGAAAACACATAGTGTACTTTCTTGGTGCTCCTTTGAGAAGTGCCAAAGAATGCCCAGCCACACTTTTAAAAAGGCCAGAAATGGCACCACAGCAGAGAGAATAGAAGGGATTGGGCTTCTTTTAGGTCCCGCCAGGATGGACTAAGCCAGGGGTAGGCAACCTTTCCCCTTTAAGGGCCAAGGGACTTCAGCTCCCAGAATTCCAGGAGCTATTGGCCAACATGGGGCTATTGGCCAACATGGCTGAGGCATCTGGGAGCTGAAGTCCCTCGGCCGTTAAAGGGGAAAGGTTGCCTACCCCTAGACTAAGCTCTTGCCTTTCATCACTCTACTCAGAGGAGGGGATGGGTCCCTTTTTGACAAGAATGTAAGATACAGTACTTACATTGATTCATTGATAAGATCAGGGGTAGGCAACCTTTCCCCTTTAAGGGCCAAGGGACTTCAGCTCCCAGAATCCCAGGAGCTATTGGCCAGCATGGGACTATTGGCCAACATGGCTGAGGCGTCTGGGAGCTGAAGTCCCTCGGCCCTTTAAACTTTATTTTTACAAAAGCAAACAATCTGATAACAGATTCCTTTAATGTCTTGATCATTTAGCCTGGGGTGATAAATGTCTATTTTTCCAAATCCCAACAGGTGTTGAAAACAATGAAACAGTTTTTCATTCCATGCCTTCAAAACATTATGATGAGAAATTGCGCAGGTTTTCCAGAAGCTACTCAGCTTCTCCTTAGAACTATGCAGCCTTCCCTGAAAACTGCTTTTAGTCAGCCATGTGTGCAAGATTGCTGGTTTTATGTAGTACAATGGGTCCTTGATATTCACTGCAGTTTGGTTCCAGAACCCCCTGTGGATACCAAAATCTGTGGATGCTCGTCCCATTGTATACAGTGGCATAGTAAAATGGAGTCCCTTATATAAAATGGTTAAATCAGGGTTTGCTTTTTTGATTACATATATATTCAGTCCATAATAGTTGAATCCGTATGAATAGTGGATTGTAAGATAAGATCAATTTCATTGTACAGATAGATATGTATTTAGACAAGTTGAAATACAGATGATCTGTATTTAAGTAGCTTTATATTTTAGGGGTGGATCATGAACTACAATGGACAAAACAGACAGGCATCTTCTTGAAAAAGAACGCCACTTACAAGAAAGCCCCACTGAGATTTCATCAAAATCACAAAGTAACATTATTCTTGCATCTTCAAAATCCATACTTTTTTGTTTTTGATATTTACACCAGAAAAAAGGGCAACTTCCTTCCGGATTTCATGTAGATCTCATTTAATAACGTAAGTAGGGAGTAGTTCATATTCTTTCTCAAAGTAGATTTGAAATCCCCCCCCCCCCCTTTCAGGTGCAGACTTTCACAAGGAAAATCCTCAGTGAAGTAGATCCTTTGGCTGTGTCTACACTGCAGAAATAATGTTGTTTGATACCATGGGTTGTTAATTAACATGCAAATCACATCCTCTCAACCAAGGGTCACACAGTTCCATAGCATTGAGCCATGGCAGTTAAAGTAGTGTCAAGCTGCATTATTTCTGCAGTGCAGATGCAGTCTTAGAATCTTCTTCCCATTCCCCAGGCTGCAATATGACATATTATAGGACTGAATGGAATGTAAAACCAATGCTATTGGCTGCTTTGAATCTATGCTCTAATTCATAGATGGTATTGTCCAAATCTACATCAAGGCCATGACTGAATAAACATTAACTCAGGGACTCATAGATCATAACCAGAAGAAGCAGCTGCCCTTGCTCCCATTGCCTTATTATGCTCTGCTTTGTTTGTCCACTAGGAATCTCTACTTTCTACATATGTACAAATAACTCTGGGACTTGTAGTCCTTAATATCACCTGGATTTGACCATGTCAAATAAAGGAAAAGAAATCTGTTTCTCAGTCTCAGAATCCTGATTTACTGTACAAGTGTACTTTCTGTATTCTAGGGAAGTGCCTTTGTCTCAGGCCAGACTAGGAGATCCAACAAGCTCAGAATGTCACTTAAAATATATCCAACATCTGACTAGACCCAGTGAATCTCACAAGATGTGGAGGCGGTGATTGTGATATACTCATTTTGATATTTTTATATGTGACATGGGGGGCTGACCTTTTTTGTGGGAAGGTAACATTCAGAGTGAGCACTGCACAGAAAGACTGTATCTGAATCACTCCTACTATATATATGCATTAATCAGCATATTAATTCAAGAATCTCTATACATATTGCCCCCAAACCAGTATCAGGATCTGAGTCCCTCAGAATTCCTGGCATGATTGTTAGTCATTTATGCTGTACCTGCTTTGCTTTGTATTACGGATGATGGTATGCGTCATACCTTTGGTATTTTGGGATGGAAATAATGTTTATCTAAGGAGCCCTGGTGGCACAGTTGTTAAATGATGGTACTGCAGCCACAACGTTGTGAGTTCAATCCTAGAGGAGGAATCCAAGGTCCACAGCCTTCCATCCTTTCATAGGTCAGTAAAATGAGTGCCCAGCTTAGGGAGTGCTAGTTTATTGATACACAGTATAGAAATGTACTTGCCATTGCTGTTGCTGTCTATGCTGGAGTTGAAGTTGGATAATGAGCAGATGTGAAGGGGAGGTAATAGGCACTGGGATTGTCAAGATCAATTCCCTGGGAATGCCTGGTGCGAAGAAAAACAACAGGGCTGTCATGGGAAAAGGGATGTCTTGGTTTACGAACAATTGGGATTTCTGCATGCGAAAAGGTTTGAAATGCTGTGTATCTGAAATTGCTTTAGTCCTAACAACATCGCCATACTGCTTTGGTTTCTGAGTAAAGGTTGCTGGTTTACATGGAAATTTGGATTTTTGAGCTAAAGAAAGGCAGCAATAAATCCTTTATTAAAAGATTTACACACTCTTTGAGACTTCTACAATATACTAGGAGTAAAGATGTGTCAAGGCCAAGTAGTTCTGTTTTGCAAAGTGTCATAACACTCTGAAGATTACTTTCTGCAGTTCATTTTCCACAGTTTCTGGTGGATGCTGCAAATTTTGATAATGATATAGTCTTGCCCTGCAGAAACCATGTATTTCAATTAGGATATATATTCATGCTTTACATTATGGGAATTTGGTCAAATTCTTAGAGAACAGTTTAAACTACTTTGGAAATATGTGGGATGAGAAAGTGTATGTTAGTTCTTAAAAAGTCACAGCATTAGCCTATATAGATACCCACAATAACTGTATACAGGGTATATTTGTTCCATCAACTTGTCTCCTAAGAGAAGGGAAATGCCTATGGAATTAATTTGACTGAATCTTTTGGTGGGACAACAGAATGTAGTCATATTGCTGTCAACAGTGACAGTATCAAATCATTCCTGTCCCTTCTGCCATCCCCATAGAAATTGGTTTACCTCAAGATTATTAAGGCCTTCATTGGAGGTTATGCCCCACTTTCATTCCTTTTATATTTTACAGAATCTTAAAATCCATCATAATTAGTTGTTACGATGTTCTGATGGTAACTTACTGAATTACTTACTACTTTTCTGAGGAAAATGTCCCTGAGAATTCATAAGACACTGGTGTAATACTGTTAAAAATGCTCTTAAGATGCATTTTTCCATCGGATGCATTGCCTTCAAATCACCTGTATGCTTATGGTGAACCCATGAATTTTATAGGGTTTTCATAGGTAACACTCAGAGGTGGTTTTGCCAATTTTTTCCTCTGAAATAAAAGTTAGTAATAAAAAGTACAGTAACTCATTACACCAGTGCATTACCTTCATTGCTGATTATGTTACTTTTGATATTATGTTTCTTTCTGATTTTATGTTATTTTTGCCCTCCCTCTGGTCACTTATTCTTCCAAACCTGTATTTGTGGTGCTCATACACTCAATAGAGAGGTTCTATTGACACTATTTGCTTCTATAATTTTTAGATAAGCTGAAACAGGTTTGTTTGTTTGTTTGTTTGTTTGTTTGCCATGACTTTTTCTGAAGAGCATCATTCATTTATAGTCCTGCTGGGTATTGCTTATTTTACATCTGCTTACATTTCTGAAGTTTGTTTTACCTGTTTATCTTCTTTCCAGATGATATCTGTTTACCTTTTTACCAGAGTCATTAAGGTCAAAAGATGGGATATGGGTATTTAAAAATGTTCTGCTCTAGCACAGTGCTTTACAGCTGGTCTCCAGGTGTATTGGTTGCCCTGGCTAAAGCTGATGGGAGCTGTAACCCAACAAAACTGAGAAAGCCATAGTATCTCATGCCAGTTTCACAAACACATGATATCTAATTGCCTTCAAATAAGATGAATGAAAATATCTTCAGTATGCTAAAATAGGACGTATTTTTAAATGACATAGGACTAGAGCAGACAGGCAGGAAAAGCAGGTCAATCCTGGGTTTTCTAAAAGTGGATCGGAACCCTGCTGTCCGCACAGCCCACTCCCAAGGTAGGCCAAACACCTATGGGCTGTCCACACCATGTTACCCCAAGCTGCACTGCATAGTGGATTGTTGTTTTTTGTAGCCTCCCCACAATGCATGCGTACCATCGTACTAACACCTGTGACCTCCAGTTACCTTCATCTTCTGGCCCAGATGCCATTCCATTGGAAGCCCACCCATATGATTGGCCTCACAGTCGCACCTGTGATGCACCACCTGTACAATGCATTTGTGTACTGGTGTTCCCAGTGATATCTTGGTAAAGTACAATCATGGAGACCACCCATACATGCCCCTTTCACCCCATGCTCCCCTGTTGGGTTGTCCGGTTTGTGTATATTGTAATTACATCCCTTGCATTATTGCAACCTGCCCTGTTTGATGTACTTTTTGTTTTTGCTTTGCCACAATCCTGTATTGGTGTCAGGCTGTTTATAGGCCAGTGTGATGATGCACATTTTCTACATTAAGTTGGAGTATCAGCTTCTTTTTGCTCTGGTTTTTAGCCCCAGACTGCAGCTTCATTTCGCTTTCCACCCAGTTTCACCTTGTTTGGCTAGTGCAGATGACCCCATAGTTTCTAACCACCATTTACAGCACATTGAGTGTCTAAACTGAATTTTAGTAATTAGTATTTTACCTGGTCTTTTGTTAATTGACTCTTAATGTTAAAATTTTGCAGAACAAAGTAGCTTATGAAGTGCCAGACAGTCTGTTTAGTTGGTTTTCCCCCTCTTAATAGGTCAGCAAAAGTAACTGGTTAAACATACTAGGACTACTTGCTATATTTTTAAATTTTATAATTGCTTTGTTTATCATATTCCCTGTAGATTGGTTCTTTGTTTCTAATTAAATGAAAGCAATCAAATGGCATGCTGACATCTGATATTTAACTGATAGCATTCTACTACTGGAGTTCAACATTCATTTAAATTTTTATGGCTTCTAATCCTACTGTATTCTGTTTTAAAAAAATATTGAAATAACGCTTTTATAAACATTCTAGATTGCTTAATACTTTTACAACACAATCAGATACACTTCTGCTTTGAAATAACTTCCACAGTGTTAACTAACACCCATAGAAGTGTAACCTTAATTTCCAAATATATATTTTTAAACCAAAGGATGATTACCTTTTACAATCCCAGACCTAGGTCCATAAACTTATTCTTGATTTACATTGTTTACATTGTTTGCCATAGAAGCTTTAGGAAGCAAGGAAAATAACAGGTAGTAGAATAGGAAATAACAAGCAGGATGCACAGTTAGAAGAGTAAAAAGCATTGGTATTAATTTTATTATTTTGTTTATTTATTTCATTTGTATGCTACCTTTCTCCCAGAAGGAACCCAAGGTGGCTTACAGGCACAAACATTTTTAAAAATTACAATAAAATTTAAAACAATTAAAATAATCTAAAACCAGTATAATATTACGTTAAAATGTACAAAAGTGTGTATACTTCCCAAGAAAGTCATGAACTGCAGGAGCATCGATAACTCCATGGTCTGGGTGAGAAGCTCTTCCAGTTCTGTGGTTGTGGACCCTGAAAGTTTGCTTATTCTCTTAAATTCCTCCTTGTGGGAAGAAGGAGGGGAACACAGTAACTGCCAACTACAACCAGCACCCTGTTCCCCTGGCCATCTGCCTGACTTCACTCTTTAACCCACACTGAAATGCTGCCCCCATTCTCACAGCATGTGGCCCTTGGCAGTCAATCTAGACCAACCAGGAGATGTTTGGGAGCTGCTCTGAAAAGCAGAAGAATTGCTGAAGAACTGGAAGAACTTCTCACCCAGACCATGGAGTTATCGATGCTCCTGTTGCTGCTGCTGTCGCTGTCCCTCCTCTAGGGAGCTGTGACCAAAGTGGGATGATTGCCTCCAAATCTCTGTTTCCAGTTGTTGCCAAAGGTTTTGCATTGTACCCATGGCTTCTTCCTAAATTTCTCTCCTGCCTGCCCTTCCTCCCACTTACTGGAACTGCTGCATCCTTTGCCTACCCACAGCTTGCTTTCATTCACTTAGGCTGCAGTCTTGCTCGCTGTTGAAAAGAGTAGGGCATCTAAAAATCTTTAGTATTTTGTAATACAAAATTTTGTATATTTTTGTTACTTTCTTTGAAATTTCACCACATTTACAATTGACAAATAATGATAGTACTGGGAAAGACAAAAGCATCTGCAGTATCTTTGGGTCCCACCCTTCTTCTGGACCACTAGGCCCTGGTAATTTGTGCCATCTTCCCTCTGCCATCCACTCACCCATTTGATCAGTCATGGCTTCCAAAGAACTAGTGCTAAGAGTTCCATGCAGTACTTCGAGCTCCAGTTGGGTGAGGAAATCTCTATTTTCAACCAGCTTTTCCCATTTCCTGGAAGATTTTCCCACAAGGTAAAAGAGAACAAAACACACTACCGTACATTAGAAATGATATGCCCCTGAGTATGTTTCAGGTACCTACTACAAGTCCTTGAGGGGACAGATTGCTGCTTTGAATAAAGAGTGAGGTTCATCCATGCATAATAATTGTCATTTCATTTTCTGAATAACACAGTCATTTCCCCTAACAGACCTGAAATATAAGCCATCTCTCTGACCCGGATTAAACTGTGTTGGGACTATGACTTGTCATATAGAAACCTTAGTACAGGGGTAGGCAACCTTTCCCCTTTAAGGGCCGAGGGACTTCAGCTCCCAGAATCCCAGGAGCTATTGGCCAACATGGGACTATTGGCCAACATGGCTGAGGCTTCTGGGAACTGAAGTCCCTTGGCCCTTAAAGGGGAAAGGTTGCCTACCCCTGCCTTAGTAAAAGTAGACAGTTGTAATAAAATCTGTATTAAAAAATAACGTTGTTTAATTTTGATGTTGGATAGTCAGCCCTGAACATATTTTCATGATGAATTTTCTAGTATGGCATTATCAGTTTGAAATGTTTAAAAGTGGAAAGATAGAAATGCCACTTTTTCTAGCAGGGCTCCTGTGCCTTTAACTGAAACATAACAAGAATATCTACATGGTGTAGAGAAAGTGGATAAGAAGGCATTCTTCTATCTTTTAACTCTAGAATCCATGATCACACAGTAAACCTGAATAATGACAGATTCAGGACAGTACAATTTCTGGACAACATACATTTAAAATACAGATTTCACCACTACAAGAAATATTGGCCACCACTGACTTAGATGGATTTAAAAAAAGATTAGGTGAACATTTATCTTTTTATAATATATTTTAGTTACATATTACATTGTTTTAATCCTGTATTTTTTTAAAAAATATGAAAAATATTTTTATTTAAGTACTGTGTTTTTTAAATCTTTGGCTCCTGTATTAGAAGAAAGGCAGGATATAAATTAAATAATTTTTGTTGCTCATAGATGATAGGGTTATCAGTGGCCAGTTTAGTCAACCTGGCTTCTTGCAAGAATTTGGGGCTAATTTGCTCTAGGACTCATTCATTTGTCTTTCTAGCAGTCCATCACATCCATAGAAATGTTTTCCAGCACAACATGCATGTCATTTAATGCTTGTTCATTGTCACAAAGAGACTCTTTCATGTATTTTTCTGAAAAAGAATAAGTAGCTTAATAGTACTGTTACTGGAATCTCATAACTTGGGCATGGCACAATAACTTCCAAAGCAAAGTGTGCCCATGGTAACAGGAATTACATTTAAAAAAAATGAAGAAAAAGCAGATCACATCAAAGATGGAATAATATGTGGGTGGAACACAGCAACTATGCTCTAATATACTATGAAGTAGTGCACTGCTGCTCAATAAGTGGATCATAACCTAAATTATAGTACCTCTACAATTTCCTGACTTCTGGGAGGAAAGAATTGACTACTGGCTGACTACCTATTTGCTTGGGGAGAAAAGCATAGGCATAATCGAGGGCCTGCTATATGTTGTGTGTTTTTAACTGATTTTTGTCAGTAATGCTCAAACTTTTTACCCTTTTACATCTACACGCAGACCCCGTACCCCCACTCGACATAATATACAAATAAAAGTATTTTGTTTTTTGTGTGTATATTTTCATTTGCACATTCATATAAATGCATATGTTAACATTTTATAAGGAAATAACATCATTCAAATTAGAACAGTTTTATTTAAGTAAACTCAATATTTAACTGAACACACCTGTAAATTGTACACTTAAAAAAGATTGGGAAAAAGAGAAGGAGGAGGGATCAGAGCTTCAAAGTCTTATGCCTTCCTTTAATAACTCTCATGTCCCCCAGGGGTCCCTCCCATTTGAGAACCTCTGTTCCCTGCCTTGATGTATGGGGAAAGGGGTGTGTGTGTAAGGATTATTATCGTTATTGTTATTGTTATTATTAGGTGGCTGGCAATTGTTCATGAGCTAGTTTGTTTCTGACCATTTATGCTGAGAGAAATTTATCGTCACCAATTGCTGATGGAAATGACATCTTTTGATTGTTTCTGACACTTCCATTACTAGCTAAGATCATTGGTTGTCTTTGTGGTCCATATTGCCTGTCAATGGTTCTCTGAGGTTTCAACTGCAGCTTTCCCAGTTCTACCTGGATATTAGGGATTGAATTTGGGACTTTCTGCTTGTAAAGCATACCGCAGAAGCTCTACTGCTGATCAACAGCACTTCAAAAACCTTTAAGTATGGGTAAATCAGTGCTGGGATTTAACTTCATCTAGTTATGCCTCAAGTTCACTGAGTTGTATAACCTTTGTATAATGGTAGCTAAGTAAAATGTTGGTTTTTGTGTGTGTTTGTATAAATAAAATGCATTATTCTTCATCACTACTGGAACATGTGGCTCATTTGGAAACACATCCTTCCTTCTTACATGTATCTACAGATTATCATAAAGTTCACAAATCTTATAACAGGAAACCTCAGTACAAAAAAATAGTTGTTTCTAGTATGCATTGTTCTGAAACTCTTTCTCTGTTCATAATGAGATGTGTTTCAAGCTGATATTTGTAGTTTTGTGACTACATAGTCAGCATTAATTGGAACCAACCAACAGGACGGTAGCCACTGTTGGTATCTACTCAGTGTTAGTGCGGTTACGCAGCGTGTGACGTCAACATTTGGCACCAGGATCACCATACTTAAATTAACCCCTGATTCATTCTTGGTGAAAAACTATCTGTCCTATTTAACAACTGCATTCAAGCCAAGTTTAGTAATGGCAGAATAGGGCAGGGAGACTTCCCAATCCCCATCTTTGAATCTTCAAGATTTGCACTTGCAGTTCCTCCTTTTACCAGAAAACTTCACTGCCACTTAACAGCATCATGTTCAATTTCCACAGAGGGAAGAGTAGTGGCAGAACTGGAACATGTATCCAGTCGAAACAAAACTTGCTTTAGAGTGGCAAGTTCTTACCACATGGCAGATGAAGTGGTCACACAACCGTCTCCAGTCCATGCAATACAATTCCCAAGTGGCATTACAAGAATGTAGATATGCTGAAATATTAAGTTCAAGCTTAGCACTCTTGAGTCTAGTTCTTAGAAGAAGTGTCTGATATATTTAGAATCTAATTAGAGACCTCATCAGAAAAGAACTCTGCCACAAGAAAGTTGCTGGTTATTAAGGTAACATTAGATTAATTTCTTTTCTATTTTCAATGCAGCAGACTAAAATTCCTACAATTTCTAGATTTTGATACAAATCCTATCTTTTGATTTGTATTCAT
Organism: Phrynosoma platyrhinos; assembly: GCA_020142125.1. Classification (NCBI taxonomy): domain Eukaryota; kingdom Metazoa; phylum Chordata; class Lepidosauria; order Squamata; family Phrynosomatidae; genus Phrynosoma; species Phrynosoma platyrhinos. The sequence goes on from JAIPUX010001880.1 coordinate 85,184,759, forward strand.
AGCATCTCCTGTGTCCCACAAGTGGAAGCAATACATTATGTGGAAACTCAGAAGAGGGCTTAGAATGCCCTATCCTTCGAGGCCCAATTGTCTTTGACATTGACTTCATTTCTGTGTCAAGCTAAAATGCAGCTCTTTTTGCATCATTCTCAGGATCTTGGCTTCATTGGCCAGTGGTGTTCTTTTAAAAGTCCGTGGTTTAAATTGTTTGATATATTTTAAACTGTTTTAAATTGCTGTCTTGTATGAATCCTGCTTGGAGATCTAGGTTGAGATATAAATATTGTTGTCATGATTATCATAATTCAATCATATATGCAAAATTGCTTGCTTAAACAGGATACCTGTATCCCAAGCTGATAACAAAATAAAATGCATCCTGTGGGCCAATGAGTTAAGTGGAGCTCCAGCACTAGAACAACACATTAAATTGAACCCAGGTGTGTAGGCCCATGTCTAGCATTCAGTCTTCTGAGGCACATGTTTTGGGGAGTTATTTTTGCTCAATATGTCTCCAAGAATGGGATAAGCAGGCTTCAGAGTTGTAGGATTTATCTTGTTTTTTCACTAGAACCATGAGATCTACCTATTGGAGCCTGGTACAAAAGATACATACAGTAGTTAGAATTAGATTGTAGGAGCAGAATTAAACTGAGCTAACAGTCCTTTCATGCAAAGATCCACTCCTGGTTATCCTGAGCTTCATTTCAGCAGAATATTATATTGTCTTGTTAAAAACTGAAGTCAGAAATCCTTGCCCATCACCCAGAATACTATAAGTGGATCCCACTTATTTTTTGCATCAACCACCAAGAATTTCATTTTTGTGGTCTGCTTAATACATTGAACAATCCCATGCATGTTTACTCTGAATTAAATCCCAGTACCCAAATGACTGCTGTGACTGTGCTGTGGTTCAGTCTGACTACTTACAAAATAGTTCCAAATAAACTTCCCAAATAAACATGCATAGGCTTTCAGGCTTTGGATCTTAAAATGTTTGTTAATAAATGAAAAAGTATAAAGCCAAGGCATATATGACCTCTTAATTCTGAATTATTTTGAATAAATTATCTTTAATATTTTAATACTTGCCATTATTTTTCATTGATAGGTAATTTTCAGGTGGTGGAAAATATCACTTCGAAGTGAGTTTCGTGAAGCAAAACCTGGAGAACTTAGAGAATCTCATGAAGACTTCCTTGATGACCCCTCTCTCCAAAGTAAGATATAGGAAAGATTGTTTTAACATGAAGAATATGCCAATCATCTGTGTATGTATTTGTAAGCATCCTTGATAGATTCTGATAAAAGGTGGCCTGATTTCCCTTCTTTGGCAAAAGAAAGTAAACATTTTTTTTAAAAAAATTTCAAGATATCAAAAGGAATATCCATTATTTTGAAAGGGGGAAATTCCAGATACCCCCATCCACATAACAGATTTATATTCAGTGGTTTGAAACACTGATTTTGGTGAAAATCTATTTAAAATAACTTGGGAGGTATGTCCTTAGCTTCTGAAAATTCAAAATAGTCTCCCATATTCTTCTTGACTGAAGCTAAAAGTTCAATATGTTAACTTATTTACTAAAAATCTGCTGAAGAATGATGGTAGTCTGAAATAGAAATTGGGATTTGACTCCTTCTCATGTAAGAATTATGAAGTTTGTATTTTCCACCTATATGAAGCAGTAACTATACCAGATTTCTTTACTTTTATCTGTATGGAAAAAAATATTTAAAATTTTTATGAATTATCATGCATGGAAATACTAGGTATTTGTAGGATATTTTTCTTGGAAAGCTTAGAAGACATACCAGTCAGGAATCAAAACAAGAAAATGCATTGCCACTTTCCCAAACATGAACAGAATAATAGCAGGAAGTGCTTGACTGCACCCAGACTAAGTGCAGTGCCACCTGGAGACTAAGGGCCTGAACAGACTGCTAGAAATAATCCAGCTTGAGACCACTTTAACTGCCCTGGCTCAATGATAGGGAATTATGGGAATTGTAGTTCTTCTGCGACATTGGGGGGCTGCAGACGGGTGGCTCTGGGCTGCCCCGGGAAGCGGAGGATCAAGGCCACGGCTACCGCACGCCATGGCCCCAATCCTCCCTGTTGCTGCCCTGAAAAGAGCGCCAAAATGCCGCTCCTTTCAGGGGCAGCAAAAGGGCACCCTAAGAGCCAGCATGCAGCTCTTCCTCACCCCTTCCAGCACAGCGCATCAGGACGCTGCGCTGGGAGGACGTCCTGACACTGCGCACCATGCATAATGGCATACGACGTCAGGACATCATCGGGCTGGGGTTGGGGCGGCCAGCGTGCGGCTGGCCCTCCCCATCTCTGCCTCCAGTCCAGCCCATTGAGCCTTCTCTGTCAGGGAGCTCTGGTGCCACATTAAACTACAGTTCCCATGATTCCCTAGCACTGAGACAGGGCAGTTAAAGTGGTCTCAAGTCTGGCAGTCTGTTCAGGCCCTAAGCTATGTAACACTATCCATAGAGAGACCATCAAGTAGAGAATGTATGTGTCATGGAAGATTGATGTTTATTTATTATTATTTACTTAATGTATTCATGAACAGCCTTTCAGTTCTGTGCCTTTACGAACTGAAGTATACAAAAGAAAAATACATAAATTCTCTATACACCTCAAATTGGTATATATCGCTATGAGACAATGCTTTGGCATTTTAGATTCAAACAATTATTTAAAGGTTCCAATAAATAAAAACAGAATCACATAAAACCAGCTGCACAAAAGCACTCTGAGGGAAAGATACCCTGCAAGAGATAGATTGTAATGTCTGTTTCAATCCTTTACTGTAGTAGCCAAGCATAATATGTATTCCTTGGGCTACTCCCACAGTGGCCTTGTATATGCTTACCAAATTGTGTTAACAAAAGACATAACAGCATGACTGCCAAAATTGATCTTAAAGTATGGGCAAAATCCCACAAGGAAAAGTAGTCCTATAACCTGCCCTTAAATTTATATGAAAATCACCTGAGATTGAGACTACCATCCTCTCCAACACCATGTGCAAAGAAGCAAGGTTAGAGTCTGGATGAAATTTATCCAAGTTCTAGAAAAGTAATATATTGTTTTCTTATGGGCAAAGGACATTACATCTTGCTCCCAAGAGTCATTCTCAAGTTTTGAAGTGCAAGCCTTCTCCTATCCTGGTTGTTTTCAATACTCATGATGGGCAAGAATCCATACAACAGATAGTTGGTCTCAAACTCCCAAGTAGTTTGTCTAAACCCTCATTAAGCAAGTATGTGGTATGACATAACTTGATAGTGCCCTAGTTGTTGTCATTAGGGTATTTTAGGTCAGATATCAGTAAGAATGCACACAAAATTGATAGCAAATTGATTATTGTGAATTTCCGATCTCCTGATCAGTTGAACTTCAATAAAGAATTTCACTCTGTAAGATCATGATACTAGTTATAATTACAAAGGTACAATATTAGTGGAGAAATTCTTTGTGACTGTTTCAATCACAGGGTAAGCCTGAAGATGACCTCTTACTTGTATTTAATCATGCTCAAAGCACACTATTCATTGATTGAGTCATTTTATTCTGTCAGCTACTCAATATATTAAAGATTTGATGTGGCTATCTATTTTGGTTAAGGACACTTGAAGTTAAATCTCCCATTGAGCCTACCCTCCTAGGAGGAGATGAAGATCTGGAAAATACTACAGGTTATAATTGCAGTAAAATCCCTCAGGGACCTCTGAAACATTGAAGCATTGGAACACTCTTTCTCTGTGGAGGTTACAGGGATCCTGGACTTGTTAATATAATGATCTATGTCCATGACAATGGAGCCATTGCTGGCCACTTACCCACAGGTCTAATGAGGTCACTAGATCCCTGGTATGACCTATGTATGACATCTATGGAGCCAGAAATTATTTTATATAAGTCTTTGCTTGTCATGTCATCCATGAAATTCCAAGCCACTTTAGCCAAAGCAACACTGGTATGGATACTGAAATTCTCCAATACTTCTCAGTTTCATCTCCAGGATTTTTTCTGCCAGATTAAGAAGGTAAACTGTTAAGCAGCAAGGTAGATGGTGCACTTGGAGATCCTTTCTTGGATTTCTAGCACAGAGGAGGCATCCACAACTGCCTTTTCTGTTACAAAATGCCTCAAGAAACAGTCTGGATATCTGTAGGCCGAGTCTCCCCATCACTCAGAGTAATTGATGGTAACCAGTGTGGCATCCTGGCTAACTAATCTGCCATTCATATACAGCAAAGGTAGATAGACATCTACTGAATAATTTGCAGTAGATCAACAATTTTTTTTTATTCCCAGTTGTTTAAACAGTCACCCCAAAAAAAATTAGATTGTCAACAAAGACCATTTGTCAACAGTGCCTTTAAATTCAAGTCATTATGTGGGTTCAATGTTGCAATATACTGGAGTTCTTCTAAGTGAATTTCTGATGTTATTATATTTTTAGTATTTCTAGATTTTTGCAAAAGGATGCCTAATAAACTCATTTCCTCAGCATTTCAAATAATAAAAGAACTGTAGATGTTTCTCCATTTCATCAACTCATGAATGTTGATGGTTCCAAAATAATTGTATTGTTGTATTTCATGATATCATAACTCTCAGATACTTAATTATACTTTTGAGAACAATAGTAATTATCAATGAATATTAAAAATGATAATGTTGTCTATGCCTTTATTAGGGTGAATCAAAGTTACACAAAAGTGCACAAGACTGTGACTTCTCCAGAACTCCTTAGGAGACTAGGTGGTACTAAAATTATGAAAAGGAACAGGAAGGTCCAAAATTTCAACCAGATATTGTATCCATGAGGTCTGTTGTTAAATTGAGTCCCAAAATGAGACTGAAGACTAAGGCTGCTGCCTCACTGCAGAATTAATGCAGTCTGACACCGCTTTAACTGTCATGACTCAACCTGATGAAATCCTAGAATTTGTTGTTTGTTGTGGCACCAGACCTCAGACAGAAGGGTAAATGTCTCACAAAACTACAAATCCCAGAACTCCATAGCATTGACCCACAGCAGTTAAAGCGGTGTCAAACTGCATGAATTCTACAGTGTAAATGCAGCCTAAAAGTGTCACTAGTAGGTGTGCAGGCATCGGTTTACACCAGTTTACAGTAGTACAGGTCAATTCCAGAGACTAAGAGGCAAGTAAAATAAAAAGGTTGTTGAATTCTTGATGAAGATTTTTAGTAGACAGGAAAGAGCTTTTCAACAGACTGTAGAAGGAGCTCAGGAATTTGTAGATCAATTCCCAAATTGGACAGCTTTCCTTGATAAAATTTGAAGATTATAATCTTATAGCCCCAATAAGTACAAATGTGTTTCTACATTACTTATTGACTAATGTCACTAATGATCTGTAGGCAGACTTGAAATATTCATTGTGGTCAAAATTTAAACTCTTTCTTTCTTTCTTTCTTTCATTCATACATACATATCCAACCTTTCTCAAGGCAGTTCACAACATAAATTAAAACAAAATACAGCTAAAACAATTATTATAATATGAATGGGTTTAAAAACTTTTTAATCAACTATCCTGTTAAAAGCAGCATTTTAAAACAATTTAAAATCATTTAAAACATAACGATGAAAACACAAGTAGAACACCCTCCATTAAAAGAGTCTCTTGTAACAAAGAGAACAGAGCAGGTGAAGCCTGGTCTGTGGAAGAGCCTGGAAGCCACCACTGAAAAGGCCCTCTCACATGTCCTTACCAAATGTACCTGTAGCAGTGATGGGATCAAGGCAAAGGCTTCCTCCAAAGATCTTAAAACTCTGAGAGACTCAAAATGACTCAAATAGAAACAGTCTTTCAGATAGTTTGGACGCAAGAACAGGTGATAACCAAAGGGATTGGCACATATAGCTTGATGGGAGAAAGGTGTCAATGGGAATCAAGCTGGAACCAAAAGATTGAGGGATTGAGACTTGGAAGACTTGAGGAGAGGGGCTGAGATAAATATTTTTGAACTTTTTAAACAATGGTATACCATCCTCAGGAATACTGAAAACAATCTAGGACATACCGTATGTATATTGGGTAAAGCAGAAGGCTGGAGGCCACAGAAAGTACAAATTCACAGAGTTAATTCCCAAACCAACTTTACGCTTTAGGTGAGATCTTCAGAAAATGCTGTCCATTGCAAGCCATTTCTCAGCCCACGTGGTGCAGCTGAGAGGAAGCCTGGTCATTAAGTCAAGATTCTGGTGAAAAAACAACCAGCAAACGCATCCTTTTTACAAGTTTCTGGTGGTGGTGGTGGTGGGTTGCTGAACGTGTGAGAGAAATTTATATTAAATGTGAACAGAACCATAAATGAAGCTAATGATTGTTAATAGAAATAATTGTTAATAGATGAAGATTTGATCCTAAAAGTGTGCTATAGTTATGAAAATATGATACTCTCTGGCTTGTAGAGAGGAGCGATCCACTGACTAATGGGTTTTGTCAACATTCATAGGCAGCAATCTAAGGTTCTTTTTTGTTTAACCGCTGACTCCTCTCTTCCTTCAGTTTTTCTAACCATACCTTGCCAGCTAGATGCACTTCACTTTTCTACTCTTCAACTATCTAAAAACTCTTCTTTAAAAAATCTTTTTATTCTACACGGTTTCATTTCTCATTTTTCACTATCTTTCACGTAGGTAAGATTACTAACATTAATGGCTTCAGAAGCAATAGAAATGGCGAAAAAAGAAGAAAGAAGTTGATGTAGAGCAGACTGGGAAAAGAACTGTAGTTTCCTTTAGAGAAGAAAAAGAGAGGAACCAGTAAGGAGCCAAGCCCATTAAAATCTTTGTTTATGTGTTCACATTTTTAAGCAATATGTGGAAAAATAAAATGAAGCCATTCATTTGACTGCCAGTCCGCAAGCCTCTGAACATACAAATGAATGGTTACAGATATATGTGTGTGTGTCTTTATATAGATATAGACATGGATATACACACACATATACATCGAGCAAAAATTATTTGGAGTGATTGTCTGGGACACCTCCACAACTATGAAAAAGAGCAAAGATTATTCTGGAGGCAAATCAAATCAGTAAATCTAGCCAGGAGAAAAAGAAGAATGTGAAGGAAGGTTTGGGAAACAGAAAGATAGGTTAGAGATTGAAAGTTAAGGAGTACTTTACTTTCAGTATGTCTAGTTTTAGTTTCGTGGTTTTTAATTGTTTGGCTGTGCTTCTTAAAGTTTATTTGAGAAGCCTCCTCCAAGTCATTTCTCTGAGTGGAAAGTTAAAGGAAAACATTTGGGAGGCCAAATTGTAAAAAGAGAGGGGGGGAAAGCTGATTTAACAGAGAAAATCCTATTATGACTTCAGTGGCCATGTTGATTTCAAGGATTCTCAGTCAACAGGTTGGGCCATGAAATGAAGAATCCTCAAATAGTCAATAGGTCTGGTAGATTCTTCTGCACATGGGTGAACTGGCATGCAGGCTACTGGGAAACAGGCTGATCTCTTAAGAATATTAACAGAGGGAGCAAGACTTAGAACCCTTTCACATTGAATAGCTACACCAGTCGGACATGGCTAATTTATTTGGATAACTGCAATAATTGCCTCAGGTACAACAGCAATTCCATATCCAAAGTCAAATAATATAGACAATAGAATAAAGATAAGAAATATACAGGATTGTTTTTACAAATTGGTTTTTTTTAAAAAAAGTTGAGGTACTGATGAAATCCACTCCTTCTGCATCATTTCTAAATAATAATAATACAAGACTTAATCAAGTTAACAAATCCTACTTTAACATACTTATGTAGTTTAATAATGAATTGAGTTCTCTAAATAATTTAAATACAAAAAATTCTTTTACATCAGATTTACTTGACACACAAATGAATACTTAACAAATAAATAACAGAAACAGTACTTTCACCAAGTGAAATGACTTACAGCAGAAGCTGCTCAAATAAACTTTAAGGAGCACAGCCTAAAGAGGCTCAAAGCCCACAGGCCAAAAGGACCATGCCAGGACCGCACTGGTCCCAATAACATCAGGACTGTGGCAACTGCACAGGCCCAGTCCCAATCTGGGCCAATGCCACGGCCTGAATCAGGCCGTCAGAAGGAGCGGATTGTATCCACTCTTTTTTAACCTGATTCTTCTTGCTTGGCGCTGCATTGCTGCAACTTCTGGATGTGTTGGGGGCATGTGTCATCTAAACACCATGCCCCCAACGTGGCCTGAAGCCTGAACATTTTGTCTGTGTGCTTTGGGCCACAGGTAAAAAACACAAAACTAAGACACATATTGAAGTAGATAGGAAAAATAAAGATCTGTCTAAGTGAACAGTTTCACTTTTGCTTATAAATGTATACACATTTAATAAGAAGACAATGGAAAGACTGGTTGTCCCACTTTTGGACAGACCAATGACTGCATTGATTTGGGAAACGTTGCTTATAAGGGAGGTGATATATTAAAGGATAATGATGACAGGAGAGCTAATATCACCTTAAAGAAATCACATGAAGCAGCAGCTTTAGCATTAAGGTCATTTGTGAGGATGTCTGTGTTCCCTAGAGGACCCTTACAACAGCTCAAAAATATACTAGTAGAACCAGATGTAAGTGTCTCTCCTTTACAGTGGGCTCTAAATAGGGATTATAAAGTACTACAGCCATGGAGGATGCTTCTCACACTGTCATTTGTTGTTTTTGTTTTAGGGGGTTGTTTGTTTGTTTTTGGCTTGTTTATTGTTGTCCTTCATATCTGTTAATAGACATGTGTGGTTAAGACATTGAGAGGATGCTCATAAATCCAGAGCAAATCTGTCCAATGCACTATTTAGGAAAGGCAGCTCTAGAAAAAGTATTGACAGAAAAAGAAAAGAAATAAGCAGTATCAGTAGTTCAGAAAAAGATATTTGAATGGAGATCAATGAAAAACACCTATTCTTCCTTTCAAGGTTGAAGGGATTGTCAGAATATAAGACCTCAGTGGGTGAGATCAAATTACCAAGAAAGATCATAATAACAGCAGTTCAGAAGGGGAGAAGCTCGCACTTCTAGAAGGGATAGACAGCAATTCTGACTCCTTCATCATTCTGGTGATATAAAGATTGTTGGGCTTTGGTCATCTGTGGAACTCATTACATCCAATCAATGAGTTCCAAGTATTGTAGAAGAAGATTAAAAGGTAAAGGTAAAGGTTTCCCCTTGATATGAATGTCCAATTGTAACTGACTGTAGGGGCGGTGCTCATCTCCATTACTAACCTGAAGAGCCAGCGTTGTCTGAAGATGACTCCAGTGATCATGTGGCTAACATGACTGCATGGAATGCTGTTACTTTCCTACCGAAGTGGTACTTGTTTATCTACTTGCATTTGCATGTTTTTGAAATGCTAGGTTGGCAGAAGCTGGGACTAGTGATGGGAGCACACTCCATCACATGGTACTTAGGCCTCAAACTGCCAACCTTACAATCATCAGAACTGATGTTTTAATTACTAAGCCACTGCAAATTTTATTTGCAAAGAAACCAAAAGATACCTGCTCTCACCAATACCAAGATGTCTTCCACCAGTTGCAGAAGGACCTGGGTCCATTTGTGGTAGATATGTAAGTTTGCTTTGAAGAGGAATAAGAAATTTTAAAAGATTTTTTTTCAGTAGATGGAAGTCCAAATGCCCTAATCCATCAGTGGCCAAAGAGTTTGTTTTATTTATTTCCTCCTCAGGCAGAGTTGTTAGAAAAATTAATTAACGAAAAAGCAAAGGTGGTAGTGACTGCATCTTTCTGACCACAGTATCTATGGTTTCTACTACTGATTCACTTATCCACTAGGCAACCAATTCATCTCCCATTGACAAATAAAGTGTTATTGTAAGAAGTACTGAATAATCCAAATCCAGGCTGGCTAAAATTGACCATTTGTACATCAAGCACAAACAGTTACTAGACCTGGTTACACAAACTGGTAATAGAGACAATTAAATGAAAAGGAACTCTGGATTTCTGCCTATGAATAGTGGTGTAAAACAAAATCCATTATCTAGTGGGTTGCTCCTCTACAATCCCAAGAATGAGTTTTCATGTCAAGTTCTCTATAGTTGGTCTCCGTGTTATAGATTTTATGTGTCTTACAATGCTACAAGACATTCACAAATATCCTGTTGTAAAATATATGTTTTTCTCAAACAAAGATAAAATAAAATAATGTTTGTCAGTAAAACATTATACCCATCATTATCCTACATAGGTGCTTCCAGCTTTTGATAGAAAGCTTATGAAATAAACATTTTAAGTAATCAGGAACTTATAATTGCTTTTAAATGTTGGCATTAACATATAAACATCAAACAGAAAAGCAGTCAAGTTCAATAGCAATCATGTGCTTGCCAATTTATACTTGGTTTCAGGGCACTGTCATGCTATTTAATTTGATTTTGCATTTGATTGTCTGTCTACAAGCCTTGTGAAATTTTATTAACACATCACCATTTCATTAACATTTAGGTAGCTGTATACTCTTTTTCTTCCCCCCCCCTTTTTTTTTCTTTTTTTGTATGTATGTA
>JAIPUX010001880.1:85236070-85254562 GCA_020142125.1 Phrynosoma platyrhinos
CAATTTAATGTGCACTATTTCTGGCAGTCTGCAAAGGCCTTGAGTGAATTCAGTTTATTAAATGTCTGTGTGGAAACCATGGGCTCCAAGACTGAGCTCCATGACTTTTGCAAAGAAATAGACATGATGTAGCATTGTTAAGCATTCTGACTCCTCCATGGAAGGGCAGGCATACATTACAATATTTATCACTATAAACAATAACAACAAATCAATGCAACCAGAAATGAAAAGACAAAATAATGACACAGTCAGCCAAGCAGCGCAAACATTGATTTTATATTTAGTTCTATCCAAAAATGATTACACAATATCCCTTTAATAGCATAATTGTCTTAAAGAGATGAGACCCAGAATGTTTGTTGATGTGATGATGGACCACACAGTCTTGCTTGGTTATTGATGAAATAAAAAGTTACTAAACTGTTGCAAATGTGTCCTTTTTTCAGTTCCTCTCTAGCTATTTGGATTCTACAAATCTGCTTTTCTGATCTGAGCAACTCCCCACACTTTTCCATTTCCCCTTTCAAAAATGTATAATAATAATAATGAAGCCCCTCAGTGGTGTAACTCTTAATGAGTTATTTTCTTCAAAAATATTATTACTCTATTCCAAATAATTACTACTTTGGCACAACACAACCACGTATAATATATTGTCCAAATTGCACCATAGCCTGCCAGCAATACATGTTACTATTAATTTTGAGATTTAACTTGTGCTAAATGGTCCCAGGTGGTGATTTTGGTGGCAAAACCCTTGCGATAAGGTCCGGATGCCGCCTGCTGGATCAGGTAAACCAGCTTATTTAAATGTGTGATAATCTTCAATATCAGAATGTCGCCTGATTTAAATTTTAAACCGGATCAGGTAAGCCGTATTATTTAAGAATGCAATAAGCTTCTTGCTGCTCGAAGTTGGTTTGCAAGTTACAGATAGGCTTGTTTAATAACACATAGCACAAGTGAGTGACTCATGCTTTTCCAAATTGCCAACAATATATCAAGAGGTGCTCAATGCAACATAATCTCCTAGCCAGGACTGTCCACTATCAGCTGAGATACTCCCACACTGTTCATCATTTTCCATTCTTCCTCCCCTTTCTGCTTTTATAGGGAATGCTAGAGGCAGCCAATTGCTGAATATTTGGGCTATTTATTTAAATGATTTATTTCCTGCCTTTCTCACAGATAGGACGAGAGACTTTACCATTCATATTGAATAATAAACTGGACTATAAAAGAAGGCTGTGGATCCTCAGTATGCTTACTTGTAGATAAACACCAGCACAATCAACAGAGCTTGCTCCAGATGAAAGAGAGTGAGAACAGTAGTGTGAAAGAACCTTGATTTCTTTTTTTAAGGCATCTAACATGGGGACAAACCACCCCAACCCCAAATGTACTATGCCACCACATATTGTCCCAATACTTTTCTACTGTCCCTGTTGCTCTTTTTCTTCTCATTTTCTATCCCACTACTTTCCAGTTTACCAGTATAAAACTCTCTTTGCAACCTTTTTCTTAAATATGTTTGGGGACAAGAGCCTGCATCAAGAGACATAGCTACAGGGATTCAGCTACATCTCCATAGCTACGCCTCCCAATGCTACCCCAAACCTACTTTTCCAGCAGTGCATCTCCTCTATAGCTGCTGTCCTGAAGAAATAATGCCACTTGACACTGCTTTAACTGCCATGGCTCAATGCTATGGGATCCTGGGATTTGTAGTTGGGGTAGGTTTGGGGTGCATCCATCTATAGGAAGATAGCTGGAGACATCTCTGCTCACCCCCCTGCTCTTTGGCAACATAGAAATGGCCGTGTTGTGGGAAAGTGTGTGCTGAAAATGTACATTTTGCAGGAACTTTTGTGCATGAATTGTGATGTTGTAAGACGACAGGAATGTGGTGGCTTAGTGGTTAAGACACCAATTCCGACAATCATAAAGTCGGATGGTTGGCAGTTCGAGGCCCGGGTGCTGCATGATGGGGTGAGCTCCTGTCACTAGTCCCAGCTTCTGCCAACCTAGCAGTTCAAAAACATGCAAATGCAAGTAAATCTCAAAACTTTGATGGGAAGGTAAACAGCATTCTGTGCAGTCATGCTGGCCATATGATCACAGAGTAGTCTCTGACAATACTGGCTCTTCGGCTTAGTAACAGAGATGAGCATCACTCCCTACAGTCAGTTATAAGTAAGACAGACTTACACCATCAAAAGTAATGAACAGATGGCAGCTATGTTTTAAAAACAAGTGTAACTGGCTGCATGGAATGGTGTCAGACTCAGGCTTTTAAGGAGGGATAGAATGGCTATCTGTCAGGGATGCTTTACTTGTAAATATTTTGTGTTGACAGGGTTTTGGACTAACTGTCCTGTGGAGTCCCTCCCAGTTCTAACAATTTTCTTCTTCTGTGATGTGCAGTCATTTGAAAAAAATCAGCAGTAATTACTGTGAGTCATGTCAGAAACAGAATCAATGACCATCAGGTAACTATGTATTTGCATTCTTAATCATCCCCCAGAGGAAAAAAGAGAGAGTAGTGTTATTTTTCCTTGATTTCATTTCTTTGAGTTTTGTTCTTCCTAATGTGTAGGTACGGGCATATAGATTAGTATTTTTTTGCTTTGTTTGTAATCTCCATATTGGTTGTGAGTTTTGGAATTTGTAGTAAAAAAATAAAAGCCCTTTTTGTTTTCCCACACTCTGCTGTCAGAGTAGCAACGGAAGTAAGGTTCAGCAAAGTGATTGAAAAGATATGTTTATACAGGAATATACAGTGAGTCCTTGGTATCCACCATGGTTTGGTTCCAGGATGCCCTGTGGATATCAACATCCATGGATGCTGAAGTCCTGTTAAATACAATGGCATAGTAAAATGGCATCCCTTATCTAAAATGGCAATTTTTTTTTTTTTTGGAATTTATAGATATTTTAAAATATTTTCAAGCTATGGATGCTTGAATGTGTGGATAAAGAATCCATGGATATGGAAGGCTGACTGTACATGAGTGATATGATTTGCTGATTTTAAATGTTTTGTTAAAATTAATTTTAAGGATTTTTTTGGCCTAATGGCCACAAACGTAACACATTAAAAAGTCAGAATAGTATATAAAACACTACAATAACAATTACAAATAATTGGGGTTTTTAAAAGTTATATTCAATTATATAGGAGGCTGAAACTTTCATAAAAGTGGGAGCTAGAACAAGTGATTCAAGCCATCATTTTAAAACAACAGCAACAACAACAACAAAATAATCCAAAGCAGCATCTGCACTCCAAAAATAATGCAGTTTGACACTGCTTTAACTGTCATAGCTCAATTTGGGATTTGTCATTTTGTGAGATATTTAGCCTTCTCTGTCAGAAAGCTCTGGTGCCGCAATGAACTACAAATCCCAGGATCCCATAGCATTGAGCCATGGCAGTTAAAGCAGTGTCAAGTGGCATTATTTCTTCAGGACAGATGCAGCCAACATCCACTATAAGGAGGACAGACAGGAAACCATACAACTCTTAAGAGAAGGAACATCCAAAGCTTAAGTGCTGCTGCAGAGTGTCCTGTCATTATCAGCCTAACATTGGACAGATGCAGAACATTTAATGGCAAAGTGAATTTAGCTCTGAAAGAAATTATGGATATTTTAAGTCTTCCTCTGTTCATCTCTGCCAGTGTTCCAATATAAGGATGACCATCTCTCCTGTTCCAAAGTTGACATGGAATCAGTTATATTTGCTGCATTTTGGGGGTATGACTGTACAAATGGGAGAAAAACTTTGAGAACAAGGTACTGTGGGATTTCATCTTGGCCACCCAATGTTTTGGTTTAGTGTCTTTAAAGGAAGCTACACATTCCTTCCTCTAAGAGTTTAGGAAAGTTACATTATGGACTAAATTCCCAGAATCACAGAAAACTAGAATTCCCAGAGTCCAACATTCCTGCTACCTAAGTGATTCTGGAAATTGTAGTTAAAAAAAAGCCAACCTCAATCATTTTCTAAACTCTGGTTTCTCCATAGTGTCACTTTAATACTAGAGATCAGGGCCTGAATCCTACTGGTAGTTCCAACTAGAGTAGACCCATTACAACAATTGTTGAATGTTGAATCAACATGTATGAAAATCCCATTGATTCAATGGATCCATTCTTGTTGGAACTGACAATATAATTTATGGCCATTTGTCACAGGTGGAATATTTCAAGTAGAGAACACTAATAGTGTAATATTTGAGACAAGACTTTCCTTTTCATGCCATAATTCACACATCTCTAGATCTTTGCTATACCCCTCTTGGTATATAACAACATTATTTGCCCTGCTTTAGATGCTCCATATGCCTGTTAAAAAACAAAAATAATCTGTTGTGATTTTGGTCTCTGTGGAGGACTGACTAATAAAGAAAACAGAGACATAGGAGATTATCACACCAGCTGTTTTCTCCTGATCTAGGCATGGGCTGAGACCATGTCAAAATGGATGTTATCACACAGCTTCAGGCCCAGATTGGAGGCATCCTGTAGCCAATCGGGACTTCTCCTGTACCAAACAAAAAATTGTTCTTTTCTGTTCATTGAAGTCCTGACTGGATTGCAAAGGGACATAGCCTTACTAGTCAGGAATATCAGTATGCAAAGTATCTTGTACTATACTAGAACCTTTGAGACTATTTTATATGCTACAAGACCCCTTGGCATACTGATATTCCAGACTAGTACAACTATGGAGATTATCGCACGGCTTTCCCCTCTGATCTGGGCACGAAGCTGTGTGATAACATCTGTTTTTACACAGTCTCAGCCTGTGCCCAGAGCGGAGGAAAAAGCCATGCAATAATCTCCATAGTTGTACTAGTCTGGAATATCGGTATACAAAGGGATCTTGTAGCATACAAGATAGTCTCAAAGGTTCTAGTATGCTACAAGATCCCTTTACATACTGATATTCCTGACTAGTATGGCTATGCTCCTTTGCATACTAATCTAGAGAACACTGGCTTATCTAAAGGCCTAAGCAGACTGCCAGAAATAGTGCACATTAAATTGAGGCACTGCCCTGGCTCAGTGCTAGGGAGTCATGGGAATTGCATTTTTTTCTGAGAGATTGAGCCTTCTCTGTCAGAGAGCTCTGGTGCTATAATAAATTACAGTTCCCATGATTCCCTAGCACTGAGCCAGGGCAGTGCCTCAATTTAATGTGCAATATTTCTGGCAGTCTGCTTAGGCCCTTCGTCCCAGTTCTGCTAATTTTATCTTAAGGATGTACATATGGGAGGATATGGAATGCTAAGTCGAAGCTGAAGCAGAATAAAATGTGGTTTTGTGTGCATATGAAAAGCAGCAATATTGAGCTCTGCTTATTAACCATTAAACAGCATCCAAATATGAATTGTGGGCTTAAGAAATAAAACTTCGGCCATGATACTGCATGGAGAGATAGAGCATAAAGTTCTGTCCTGGTGAGATTCTGCTCCACCTTCCCTCCTGTTGTTTATGCTCACCACCAACATGGCCTTTTTTTGGCCAGTGAAGAGTGAGGCTAAGTGGAGAAGTGTCTGGCTATGCCCAGGAAGCCTTTGCTTCCTGGAAGTCCCTTCCTAGAGAGATTAGGCAGACATCCACCTTGCTGTCCTTTCAAAGGCAGATGAAGATTTTTTTGTTTTAGCAAGGTTTTGATGACTGGTATGGGGTGGATTCCAGAATATGCTGCCCTGCTTATTGGATATTTTCCTTTTGATGGTCTTGCTTTTAACTGCTTTTAATTCTATAGCTAGTTTAATTATATTTTTTATGTTTTATATAATATGAATTTTAAAGCTTATCCTTCATGACCTTCTGGGTCCATCAGAGGTCATGGAGAACAACTTCATTGTTGTGTGTCTAACCACAGACTTCTTCACCACCCTTTACCAGTTGCCAAATGATGGTTGAGGAGCAAAGACAACTGGTGAATTTTGAGAGATGCATGAGGGAGGTGATAAATTATTTCCTCAGTTAAAAGAAAAAAAAGAAAAAGAAGGCATGCCAGCATTGTGCCAGCATATGCACTAATGGGATGCCATCCACAATGTTGCTTTACAGAGGGCATGGAAATGATTGACTTGTCCTCCTTCCCACCCCCATCCCCTTTTATTTCAGTCTATCTGTCTATACCAGGGGTAGGCAACCTAAGGCCCGGGGGCCGAATGCGGCACCCCGAGGCCTTTGGACCGGCCCCAGGTTGGTCCTGCCGCCGCCGCCGCCCGCCATGATGATATTGATTATTGTTGTTATTACTTGTTCTTGGGGTTTTCTTGGCAAAATCTCCACAGGGGGTTTGCCATGGCTTTTCTGGGGCTGAGAGAGTATGCATGCATATTTTTTAAAATTTTATTTATTTATTTATTTATTTATTTATTTATTTATTTATTTTTGGTGCTTCAGCCCCCCAATTGTCTGAGGGACAGCAACCCAGCCCCCCGGCTCAAAAAGGTTGCCTACCCCTGGTCTATATACACTACAAGGTGTTACCTTTAACTCTGAATGTATAAGTAGAAGACAGAAACAACTCCACGTGTAAAATGGTTAAGAAATTGTCAAAATGCAGAGGAAAGGAAGGAGGAGAAAGAAGAGGAAGAGGAGTGAGTGAGAGATATAGCGGTAGTAGCATGCTAGCAGGGGATACTGGGAATTACAGTACATCAAATCTGGAAGATGTCAGATTGCACACATAGATGATAGCACCATTTTTCAAAACCATGCTGTGTTTTGAAACATGATCTATGTGAGAAAACTGAAACTAAGTCAACAGAAAATCCTTTTAGTCCTGATGAGGTGCGCTGATGCAGTGCCCAGAGGTGGCAACATTGCTGTTTCTTCTTCTTCATTTCCCAGCTGTTGAGAGCATCAGCACTTCTTGAAAGTGGCAGAGCAAACAAGCTGTTCAGAATGGAGACAGTAATGCTGCTTTGTTTGTCAAACAATTAATCTTTTGATAACCAGATGGAGAGAAGAAAGATCTGCTAATGTTAGTGGAAAGTGGATAGCTGCCTTTTCCTTTGCTATGTCCAGGTGAGTGTCCATCTGCCACTGCAGGCAAAGAAAAATGCAGATGGGAAGTGAGGTGGAAAATCTGTGAACTAAAGCGCAAACATTTATGCCTAGGTACTGGAGAAATGGATGAGACAGTTAACAGGTAATCCTGGAAATAACCATTATAGTATAATGGGACCAAAGTGTAAATACTTTCCTGAAAAGTTGTTATGAAACTTTTAAAATTGTATGGTGTGCTGGCTTTGAAAGGAAATTACAAAAAGCCACTTGGAAACATCATAGCAATACAGTAAATGGAATCCAGTTTAGGAGAGATTTTAAAAATTAACAAGCAAATGCAACAAGTTACTGTTTCTGGGTAACAAGAACATAATGGCTGGCATTAAGTATTGCAGTCACAGATTTGTAACTGCTCCGTGTTCAGTAAGACTGTGTAGTCTTGTTGTAAGACTATGCAAGCGCCACCTCAGCCCGCTTTCAGTGCCTACAACAAGATTGGGCAAAGGAGGTCTGTTCTGCTGCCAATTGGGATGTGAGGATGATATTTCCAACCCCTTCTCTCCAGTGAGCGAAGCTGCAACAATCAGAACCAGGATCTCCATTACAATTCCTTTTTGCAGCCTTAAACATGGGTGGGATGGAGTTAGAAACATCCACCTGTTTGCGCCTTGGCCAGCAGCTGAATAGACCGTCTTTGTGCAATCCAGCTGTTGGCTGCTAAGGTAGGTTTGGGGTGGTCAGAAGAGGAGATGTTACTTTGTTACACATATAGCCATTGTAGAATATTGGTGATAGACATTATGTTTTAAAAGTAATGTCATGAGTGGGAACAACGCTGTATTATTGAAAGAAGCAATGCTTTTGAAGTTGCTTTTAAAGGGCATTGTTAGATTCACTTTCGACAAGAATTTCTCAAGGTTTGGCTTAAGTCCCATTCAAGTTCCCCTGCCCCAAACACACTTCACCACAATAAAACTAGTAGTGGAGATTTAGCTACTTCTTGCTTATGTGATGGTGATGATGGATTTTTGGAGGAAGCATTTTCAGGTCTGGTGCAGCTTGCAGAAGTTCTGGCAGTGGGAAATAGGCCCCCAACCTCAGGCCTTTCCAAACCCTGATTTATAAGAACTTTTTTCCAGTCCAGTACCCCTACACTTTGAGCTACAACTCCAAACATCTCTATAGAGCCTATAGGTGTCTGAAAATGCTGGGCGGGGTGGTGGAAGCTGTAGTCTACTTTAGTGCTTTGCAGGCTATCTGATGTGGAAGGCCAGCAATACTTTTCCTCATGTGCACGGGTGTGATACCATATTTGTGTCCTTTGGCTACAGTTGCTTCCTTTTTTCTTTCCTGAAAAATTTTCAGGAACCAGAAGTTGATGTCTTGTGGACTAGCACAGGCCCATGGACCATCACTTTATTTTTTTAAAAAAACTATTAATTAAAAAAAATAATACAACACCTTACATCAAATCATCAACAATCCATTCATTTCCAATTCACTAATTCAGCATTCTTCCATCTTCCATCTGTCATATTTTCCATCTTCTATTTCACATATTTACAAACTTGCACACATATTTCAAACAAACATAAGTATACATCTCAAAGACTTCCATGTCCATCCTCTACTGATTCATTTCCACATTTTTATTAACTGCTTATCCTCTTATATTAGTGTTCTATATTTTGACTCTACCTCCTTGATCTACTTTTCCAGATTCCCCCCCCCCCCATTTTCTTAACTGTTAGCTTATTTTCTCTTTTTCTTATATATTTTTCTAAGCTCTTTCATTTGTTTTGTTTAACTTATATTTTGAATATTTGGCCATTTTCCCCTTATATATTTATACAATTTTCCCAACCTTCTATGTCTCTTTCCTTCTTTTCTCTTTTTCTATATTTTTACTGTTTTGTGCTAGTCTAGTTGATATAATATCTATTTCCATCATATCCATCCATGGACCATAACTTGAGTAGCACTTGTATAATTTATTGGTAGGTCATAGGCTGAAAGACTCCCTTAAAGCAAGAACCACATTTTAATGCTTTTTATTTTGTCTGTTTAATAAGAAAAATAATATCTGGGTCTACTTGAGTTAATTTGCAGTTTAAAATGTAGCAAATACTTCTATTCCTTGCTTATTCTAAGGTTGATGCAATTTTACTCTTGGGGATTACATTTAGGGTGTCTTTTGGTCAGGCTGATTGAACTGTGATAAGCAAGAGCAAAAAAGAAGAAGTTGTATCCCAGAGCTGGGTGATAATTGCTTATAAATTAATTTGTTAACCCTAATTTATTAAAAATTTCAAAAATAAATTAAAAACTTTTAGTTTTAACAGTTAAATGTCAACAATGTTATAATAATTAATGATTCACATGAATTTGATTTCTTGCTTTTGTCAAACCATGTCACCCAGTGTGGTGTGCACCCCCTCACCTCCAGTGACACCCCTGAACTTATCATGGGATTTTTGGGGGCTGAGAGTGTGTGACTCACCCAAGGTCGCTCTGTATGTTTACATGGCTGAGTGGGCATTCAGGCCCTGATCTCCAGTTGTAGTCCAACACTCAAAATGCTACACCACTCTGGCTCTTTGTCAACCATACCTACTGGTTTAAATGGATTTTTAAAAATTAGCAAATGAGTTAATAATATGTTAGTAATGATTAATACAATGAAACAAAAATAATCAGCATTTTAGTGTTAATGATTTTTAAAGGCGTTAACAGTAACATGCTAGTATTAAGGTTTTTTTTCAGCTCTGATGTTTCCCACTTATTACCCATGTCTTGTATTCTGTAAGTATGATAATAACCTTTTAGATTTGATTCTTATATTATAAAAAGATTTGTGATTAAAACGAGCTTACAGCACTATCCTATGCATATCTCCAGAAGTGAATCGATTTAGCTTGAGTAATCCTGAAGCAAATAGGTATACAACTGCAGTTTGTATTAGAGTTTTTTTTCTCTTCCCCAAAGATTATTCTGCTAACAATGCCAACTGTATTAATAAGAAAAAGTATAGATGATTAGTAAGTTAGATTTTCATGTTTACTAGATAAATTCTGTTTTTTCAAAATATACTGGAAATAACTTAGGGTTAGCTGATCTGACTCCTTTAATCTATTGAAGTCTATATGCGTATGTTTTCCTTTAAACATTACCTCTGGGTAATCTTATTTGTTCTTACATTTTGTCATTTTTATGCTGATGACACTCAGCCACATTTCTCCACTCCAGAACTTTCTTCTGATAATGAACATTGCATTACAGCTGTCTCAGCAAGGATGCTTCATTGTCACCTAAAACTTAATACAGCAAAGACAGAACTGTTTATTTTTTCTCCAAAACCTTCTTTGTAACATACATTCTCCATCGCCGTAAATAATTTCCTCATTTATCCTGTGAAGGAAGCACATAGTCTAGGTTTTATTTTTGACTCTTGTTTGTTTTTTGTATCTCACATTGAGGTGATATCATGTCACTTTTTTCTTTATAATATTGCCAAAATCAGAACTTTTCCATCTGCTTCCTCTGCTTAGACGTAAGTTCATGTCTTTGTAATTTCCCACCTTGATAACTGGAATCTTCTTTTGACTGGTCTTCCATATATTCTCATCTTAGCCTTCTGGTTTATGTTCAGCATTCTGCTGCTAAATTTATCTTTTTGACCTATCATTTTGACATTTTTATCACACTCGATATAGCTTCATTACCTTTTCCTTTTAACATTAGTACAAGCTTCTTGTTTTAACTTTTAAAGCCTTTGTGATATGGCATGGCTCCCCTTTATCTTTCAGTCCTCACTTCTTTTCACAAACCTGCTTGGGCTTCTCATTCAACCAAGGGTTTCTTTTTTTTTTTTCTTTATATATACATATAAATTAACGCAGTACATAGTGCAAATTATTCAATCCATAATTTATAATCATTCATAATATGCTTTTCTCCCCTCCTCTTCTCCCACAAACAGCATTTGGAGAAAATACATTCCATTTAAATTAACAGACATTTGATTAACAAAATTTAACAATCATTTTCAGAGATGTGAAAAATATCATTAATTATATTTTTTACTTCTTCATACCCCATTTTACCTTCCACTTTCTTAATCACAATTTCCCATTTATCACTCCATGATTCTTTATTGCTTTCCCCAATATATTTAAGTCTTCTTTCCCTAAGAAAATGAAATAATATATATTTTTTATATATTTAAACAAATAAAACTTATTCCAATTCGATTTCTTTTTCCATCCAAAAGCAATCACTTCATGGGCAAATTTTAGAATTTGTTTTATTACATATCTTTGGTTACTATTCAATCCTAATTTTCCTAAATTAAGAGTTAAACAATTTTCTTTGCTTCATTGTATATCCCTATTATTGTATTTATCTGTTCCTTAACTTCTATCCAAAATTCTTGAACAAATGGGTGTTCCCACCACATATGTATATATACTCCCTTAGCTCCACATCCATGCCAACATTTTGACTGAAATTTATCATTTATAAATGCTAATTGATATGGTGTCTTATACCATTTTCCAATCATCTTCATTTGTTGTTTTTTTACAATTGTATTTTTAATTTTAACAATTTCTTGTAACCAAATTTTAATTTTATCTGCATCAATCAATAATTCAACCAAGGGTTTCTTTCTCCTTCACTCTTCTTTATGCTTTTTCACTTGCTGCTCCATACTCCTGGAATTGTCTCCCTGAACAATTGTGAATTGTGCTTTCCTCACTATTTTTATATTTCAGTTGTCAATTTTCAGTTTTCAACTTTCTTATTTTCCAGAGCTTTTGGAATTTTACTTTAATATTGTTTTACAATTTTGCATATTTGGATTCTATATATTTTCCTCGTTATATTACAGGCACCCTGTTCCAGACCACACACCCCCCTGTGAATCTGGAGAAACACAAATATTGCAGTCCCCATTGGTAACAATGGGGGCATACTCCTGCACATGTGCCATTTTGTCCCTCCCCACTTGCCATCTGTGAATGAGTGAGACCATAGACTCCAAGTCTGCAAAAAGGGAGGGAACCGATCATGGGGTTTTTCTGGCAAGATTTGTTCAGAGGAGGTTTGCCATTGCCTTATCCTGAGGCTGAGAGAGTGTGACTTGTCTAACGTCACCCAGTGGGTTTACATGGCTGAGCTGGGAATTGAACCTGGTCTCCAGAGTCACAGTCCATCACTCAAATCCTTACGCCATGCTGGCTATATTAGATTGCATGCTTCAAGCAGGTCTGGCTGTTTTGTTTTGTTTTGTTTTGTTATTATTGTTTTACTAGATATAGCATCATATGCATGAATGCTGCTATATAAATAAATTATGATAATATTAATAATAAGAACAATTTTAAAAACAGCAACAGATATTGAACTCAGCTTCATCTTCAAAATTAATTTCATTCCTCAGTAAGTGTCCTACTATGCACATTCATTGTTGTTGTTTGCTGTCAAGTCAGTTTTGACTTATAGCATCTCTGTGAATGAAAGAGCTCCAAGAAGTCTGTCCAACTTAGAACTTGTAAACTCACACTCATGGCTTCCTTGATTGAATCAATCCATCTGTAGAGTGGTTTTCCTCTTGCCCTATCTCTTCCACTTTACCAAACATTATCTTTTTCAATGAGCCACCTCATCTTATGGTATTAAAAGTACTACAGCCTCAATTCAGTCATCGTCATTTCTGGTGAGAATTCAGACTTTATTTGCTGTAAGACCCATTCACTTAAGTTCATGATTTCTTTAAAACTCTCCTCCAGCGCCACATTTCAAATGACTTGCTTTTCTTCACTGTCCAACATATTGAAATTATTACGTCAGACTTCACATTATATCTCCTGACTGTTTTTGCTACCTTTTGCCCTACTGAGGGCCGATGCAGGCGGCCCATTTGGGGCAGCTCTGGGCCGTCCCTGGGAGCGGCGGACCGGGGCTGCGGCAACCACACGCCGCGGCCCTGATCCTCGTTTTTGCCTCCCCAAACAGAGCAGCAAAATACCA
This sequence comes from Phrynosoma platyrhinos, assembly GCA_020142125.1. Lineage (NCBI taxonomy): Eukaryota > Metazoa > Chordata > Lepidosauria > Squamata > Phrynosomatidae > Phrynosoma > Phrynosoma platyrhinos. The sequence goes on from JAIPUX010001880.1 coordinate 85,249,142, forward strand.
CTCCTTTTTGGGGTGGCAAAAGGCTGCCCCTAGAGCTGCCGCCATGGCTCTTTTTGCACCCTTTTTGTGCAGTGTGTGCACACGCTGCACCAAGAGGGTGCCCTGATGCTGCACGCCATGCAGACAGGCATGTGGAGTCGGGGAGGAGTCAGGACGGCCGGCATGCGGCTGCTCACTCCACTCACAGGCTGGCCCTTTTGGCAGGTCTACCTCGGCCCTATGAGTGTTAATCCATTTTTTCTTTGATTGTCATTTCCTGAGTAAAACACGCTGTAATTATCTGGTTTAAAATGTCCCATTCCTGTCCACTTTAGCTCTCTCTCACTGTACATCTATTTCTAGACCAGTGGCATCACTAGGGGGGTGCAGTGATGTGGTCCACATCCTTCCACTGGGAGGGAGGGAGGGACAAATGCCCATGGCCCTGCTTCCCCTCGGCAGTGGCAGTTCCTCAGGAGGAGGAAGGATAAGGTCAAGGGCGCCCGGCCCTATTTCCCCACTGTAGCAACAGTTCCTCAGGAAGAGCCGCAGTCCCCACAAGAAAGGACAAGGACAAGGGTACCAGGCCCTGCTTCTCCACCATGGCAGCTGTTCCTCAGTAAGAGCTGCCACCACAGCGAGGAAGGCCAAGACTGAAGGTACCCACCTCTGCTTCTCCACTGCTGTAGTGGTCTCCTCATGAGGAAGAGGATGCCACTGCAGTGAAAGAGATGGGGTGAGCATGGCCTTTTGACCACTCTCTCTGGCAGCCCTGCCACCCCTCACCAGACGACACGAGGACTGGAAATGCCACTGTTCTATATGTTGCATTTAATGTTTTACAATTTCTTGCTTCCCTTGATTCATGCTTCCTGCATCCCATCTTCCTATTACATACATTGTGCACCTTCAGACTTCTTTCACCTCTGGTTTTGCTAGTAGCTGAGCTTGCTTTTGGCTTGAGTCCACTAGTGTCATTAGAGACAGTGCTACTCATCTTATGTTCTTCCCCAGTAGCTGGTTGAGTGCCTTCTGACTGAGAGTCTAACCTTCCAGCACTACCTCTTGTTTCATTTGGGATTCTCATCATAATGTTTTCAAGGTAAAAAGCTTTAGAATCAGGAGTGGTTTACCATTACCTTCTTCTGTGCAGTGCTACCTCCTTTATGAGGTGGTGGAGAAGAGTTCTGCAGATGCCCTGGACAACCAAATTAAATCAAATAAATGAGTCCTAGAGCAAATCAAGCCTGAACTCTCCCTAGAAGCCAAGCTGATTAAACTGAGATGGTATTACTTTGGACATATCATGAGAAGATATAACTCACTAGAGAAGATAACAATGCTAGGGAAGAGCCCATTACAGACAGATAGATTCAGTCAGAGAAGCTACACCCCTAAATCTGCAAGACCTGAGTAGGACTGTTGATGACAGGGTGATTAGAAGGTCTCTGATTCACAGGACCACCATAACTCAAAGTCAGTTACAACGGTGCCACTGCCATTTTCTCTAAGAGATCCATTGTTAGTATCACCCCTACTAATGCTGCTGTTCAGTAGCTGTTGGATACATTTAGTCTGGCTCCTCATTAAAAGCTGTTCTGATGTGGAAAATACTACCAGCAGCTATGCAACCATCGAAGCCTCTTGCCTCACAGGAGCATGCAATCCCACCAGCATGGAAATGTAGTACCTAGGTGGAACTGTGCACACATGCCGGAGAATAAATTCTATTGAACTTAAGAGGGCAATTTTATATCCCCACAGTAAATTCCACAATTTGACCCACCAGCTGTGACTGGTTATAAATCTTAGATATAACTTGGCTGGAATCTTATTGGTGACATATATGCATGCAACTCCGGATGTCACTTGTGTTGTTATTCCTTTTGGACAGCATGCAAAGAGCTGTTCACTATTGACTGTACCTGGATGGAGAGCTAGGGCTGTCAACTGGGCCTTATTGTAAGGTTTCTTCCTTGAAGGATGAAACACTTGTCCCTAATATGGTTGGCAGGTGTCCCTTATTTTAAGGGATGTCTCCCGCTTGGCCATGTGAACCACACTGAATGATCTCAGGCAAGTCACATTCTCTCAGCCTCAGAGGATATCCATGGCAAATCCCCTTTGAAGAAACTTGCCAAGAAAACCCTATGATAGGGTCATTTTAGTGTAATAAGAACTTGACCTTGGGGAATTTATAATTAGCTCAAAAATAGTAAATAGGATCCAACCCATTGTATGCAGGGGGCTAGAGGGAACAGTTCCTGCAGATGCAGCATTTGTCCAAAAGAATGGTACTTTTATTAAGAGAGAAAAATAAATCAATAAGTAAACACATACATACATAGAGGATCAAACATACAAAAACACCCTAACATACATGTGCACACACAAGAACTCAGGAGTAACTTGGATAGGAAGCAGAAAGCTTTCTAAGGGTGATAGTTACCTGAAAGGAGGCTGCTCCAAGATGAATGAAGAGGGATCCATTATGTCAGGGAAAGGACAAAGAATAGAGCTGAGAACTCTAGTCAGAGACCACAATGGGACAATACCATCATGGAATCTATCCAGAGCTCTCACTTTCTCAAGATTTTGGGGAGCAAAACCCTTAAGACTAAGCTGAGGCGAAGAGTTGCTATTGTATATCAAAGGATTCTTTGAAGCAGACAATTTCCAAAAGAGGGGAGATAGGATGCTGATGTTATCTTTTCAGCTGGACACATCCTGACTGGCTCATAAATCTTTTAGGTGTGAATGCCCTGTTTTGTAGCTCCTAAGCCTGGCCTTTTTGATCTGCAAATGGTTGTAAATGCAGATGTTTGGAGTGCCCACGTGAGGCTCGGCCTTGAGCTCATGGCGATGAAGGCTCTTTCCAGCCTAGGGCTTCTGGTAGAGACCCAAAGGGACCTTGATATAAAAACCAATCGAACTACTCATTGTAACATTAGGGTCAAGGTAAGTTGGAAATGACTTCAAGGCACACAACTTCACACATTCCTATTTGACATTTGAAAGCTTTTCTTGTTATATAGACTGAACAAAATGCCAGAAAATCCCACATTTTAAAGTGTAGACTTTTCATAAATTGAGAAATGTGAGCATCATATAATTTATGAATGTGGACAATATGTTAATTTTATAGATCATAAACAAATAGCCAAGTTTGCTGAATCAATACTTTCATTTGGTATTTAGGTAGAACACAAGCTTGTTAATAGCTTCTTCAAGATTATGAACCCTGCATGTCATGAAGTTTGACTGTCTCTTATTGTAATTTTGAAAACCTGGCAACACTATGGAGAATAAACCTGTTTTCCTTCCTCCAGCTGGATAACTACAGATGGGACAAGATGCAGATCCCCCTGTTTGGTCAGCTTCACGACCACCCTGTCCGCCCAGCAATGAAGCATCTATAGGAGTACCTCCGGGGGCTAAACAGGGCAGAATTGTGCATGCAAAGCATTACACTCCATGCACCTGATGCATTATCTCAGATGTTAAACCCCCTGACCTTCCCCTCTTCCCCAAGGACTGATTCAGCACATCTGGAGCAGAACAGAACAGATGTCACATCACTTTCAGTTGCCATTTTCAGCTGAATGACACATGGGGGCAAGACTTTTGGAAGATTCTGGGGAGGATTCTGGGGAGTGAGAAAGGCAAAGTGTCATGTTTCCATGTTGTTTCAGATGCAGTTTGGTACAGTTTGGCCAAAATGACACCATTTTAAAAAATAGATGTGTTGGTGAACTTCTAGGGGGGCTGTCAAGGGGCTATTCAGGGAAGGCTGCAAAATTGTTGGAAGCTGCACTATCCCCACACTTTTCTTAAAAGGTATCTCCATATAAAGATCTCTATATAAAAACAAAACAGTGGATATCCTCTTACATGTTTTTATTTCATTTTCCTCCTCTTAGTGCTTCACTTACTTGTTTTTGTTTTTTTTAGTATCAAACAAATATATATAGTGAAATCTGAATGGGACGGACACAACAGAGTGATTCAATACATGATTTACATACAAAAGGTCTCAAATTCCTAATGAGCTTGTCTGTTTTAGGTGCAATCATAGTCTGGCTGACCTTGTGGTGGTGGGATAGTGTGAGGTGCCAGATGCTGGTCTCCCTTAGGCAGCAAAAAGTCTTGGGGCATCCAGGTAAAATACAAGCACTGGAAAGCATCCCTAAAAAATTAACAATGGGCCTAAGCAGACTGCCAGAAATAGTGCACATTAAATTGAGGCACTGCCCTGGCTCAGTGCTAGGGAATCATGGGAACTGTAATTTATTGTGGCACCAGAGCTCTCTGACAGAGAAGGCTCAATGTCCCAGAAAAAAAATACAGTTCCCATGATTCCCTAGCATTAAATTGAGGCAGTGCCTCAATTTAATGCACACTATTTCTGGCAGTCTGCTTAGGACTAATGCAGCCTTGCTAGGACTATAATCAGTCTAGCAACAAATTGCCCTCTGACACCCCCCAGTGGATGATCAACCAGGAAATGTGCCACGAGAGCCAGGAGAATACAGTGTAGATTTGACTTTAATATGTGTTTAAAAATAACAGCAACACAAACAGAATTATTAGAGATGAGGAGACCCTCAGCATACGACTGGGCATACTTGTTCTTGTCATACCACAATGGAAGAAAGTCTTCCTGCTCACAAGTCTTATTTTTAGCTGGCGGTTGTTCTTACAACAATAGCTTGGTTTTGTTTTGACTGGACAAAAGCTCGCTTGACAGATGCTTGGGAAACTAATTGCATGGTGTTGAGACAATGTGCTCCTCTGCCCTTCAGTCTTGACACTGATAGGTGGGAAATTGTTAATTGCATATGTTACTCCATATCAACAGGAAGGACAGACTGCAGAATGACCCTAGGGAATTGCCCTGAACCCCGACAATCAATTTTTATAAACTCTTTCAGAACAGATTAAAGATGTTGGAGAAATAGGCCAAAATGTGAAGCAAACCAAAGTTACCATCTGGTTTTCCTCTAGGGTCAGGAATCCTAGATTTTAAAAACTTTTTGTGATTGACAGATATGAAGTAGTTAGCAGGGGCAGCAGGCAGCTCCTATGTCAGTGGCACAGTGCTGTGCTCTGGGTTTTGTCTGAATTTGAAAGGAAGTATCCAAAATGCTGAGGCTATTTTAATTAACCCTGTAAAAATATCTGCAATATGTATCTCAATGATGGAATCAGTTAAGGATCTCCCTCCCAGTGATGTTCTGGTCCCCACTCTTCACTGTTGTTATTTAGTCACCAACTGAAAAGCAGTTATTTCTACAAGCCTTTATGGGATAGTCAAGTGCTGCATTCTCTCTCTCTCTCTCTTTCTCTCTCTCTCTCTCTCCTAAACAGTAAAGGTAAAGGTAGTCCCTTAACATCAATGTCTAGTTGTAACCAACTGTAGGGGGCTGTGCTCATCTCCATTAC
>JAIPUX010001880.1:85264020-85288580 GCA_020142125.1 Phrynosoma platyrhinos
GGCGGGTTAGAAATAAAATTTATTATTATTATTATTATTATTATTCAGACAAAAACTTCAAATATATTTTTGGTATGAATTTTTCACAATATTTACATTTTTGCAAACTTGTTTCAGTCCAGCAGCTGCACCTTTCTACACAATATTTCATGTAATACTTTGAAAACTTTTTTATAGTGAACAGCATCACATACTTCAGAAAAATTCAAAAACTACTAAATACCTGCATTCTACTTCATAGATTAGTTTGGGAACTAAAAAATCAGTTCAGTTCATATTAAAAGGGGAACCAATAGAATTTCATCATCATACCCATTGTTAGGCCATGCGTTTTAATATTTAGAATGTCCATGAAAGTTTCAACTGTGGCATGATGATTGATTTTTTAAGAATAATTTTTGTTGTTCTTGCAGCCAATAATTAGGGTGTGACATGTTTAATATGGTGAGCAATAATAGAACAATCCAGTTTCTTTTCTGATACTTGTTTATTGCAGTTTAATAACACTGGGTGTGTCTCTTGCTCTGTCTGCATGTGTGTGTTGAGTGAGTGAATGACTGTGTGTTTCCACATGTTCTTAATGAAAAGTAAACAGTTTATCAACTGTCCTGTATTCATTATATGCTGAATTGGATCTTCCATTCAGTGCATGCCCCCCCAGTTTCCAACCATACATTTTCAAGTATTGCCTCCTCCCCACACCTGTTTTCTGCTGTGTTACACATTTTGCTTTGTTTCACAGAAAATAAAGGAAAAATACAAAGTACATAATTTGCCTTCCTCATCCCTTTGGTAGCTACTAATACCATATATACTCGACTATATGTTGACCTCATGTATAAGTCGAGGGCAGGTTTTGGGACCAAAATTATAGATTTTGATATGGCCCGTGGATAAGTCTAGGGTAAAACTTAGCAACATGTAACAAAGGATGTAAAGGCTGAAGTAAAGGAAAACAGTGCTAAAGATCTTTAAAGGTTTTGACAGGCATAAATGTTTGTCCTCACCCTAAGATGGATGAGACAGTACAGGGAGTTGATGCTTCTTTTAGGTTCTCTGAGAAGAGAGTAAGCTCTTACCTTTCACCAGGGCATGGTTCCTTTTTTGATAAGAGTTAAAATACAGTACTTACACTGAACCATGGATAAGTCGATCCAGGTTTTTTGGGTCAGTTTTTGACTAAGATTTCTAGACTTATACATGAGTACATACAGTAACTGATATGTCAAAGATGAGGCCTCCAGTGCTCTTGGATGGTAATCAGAATATTTGTAGGTTCTTCTGCTAAACATGGACATACCTGAAGGCAAGGCATCTTATAGGGTGTTTCAGAGTCAAACTAGACAAATGCACTTACATTTATAATACTGCTCCCTTAACTGATTAAAGACATGTTTTTCATCAAATCTGTATCTTGCAAAGATAGGTGCTTTGTGATTGGTCATTGGAAGGTAAACACAAGCTTAATTTGCAAGCCTTGTTACAGCGATATATAGCTCTAAAGAAAACCCATTATTGGAAGAAAAGATATATTGGTTGGGAAGATACATTTCCTTTAACAACTCATTTGACTTTCATATATATGACACACACACACCCATCACAGTTTGGTTTTAGCTCCTGTCCCTCCTCTCCCACATCCCCACCTTAACATTCAGTCTGCCACCCCAAAGGACAGAGTTAGCAGCACTGGTGAGTAAAGTGATGAAGAGTGATACGCCCAGCCCTTCCAGGCTGTGTTGCACCAACCAGAAAACAGTGACCCATATGGAGTCCTGTCACAATTTGTTGCACCAGTACCACTTTATGCAGCTGAGTTCTAAGGTGGGTTTCAGGGGCATTTACAATTGTGGCTGTTGTTGTTGTTGTGTGCCTTCAAGTCGTTTCTGAATTCTGCTAACCCTAAGACAACCCTATCAAGATTTCTTTCTTGCCAAGATTTGTTCAGAGAGGGTTTTCCTTTGCCTTCCTCTGATGCTGAAAGAATGTAACTTGTTCAAGATTATCCAGTGAGTTCCCATGGCTGAGAGGCATTTCCATGCCTGAGAAGGGATTCAAACCCTATTCTCCAAAGTCAAAGCCCAACCTTCAACCCACTACACCATACTGGCTGTCTTTGCAATGGTACCGCAATCATACATGTGAATAGAAAATATTTACAAGATCTAAGCCTAGCTTAAAACATAGCAACCGAATAACAGGATGCCAACTTTTATATCTAAAGCTTTTGCCTTTAAAGGTAGGAGTGCTGGTAATATCTTTGTTGGCAATATCTTTGTTTAGGTATTTGGTGCTTCATGTTGTTTTAACAGCAGGCTTGATGTCTCTTCTCTTGCAAGATGGAGAGCCAGTCCACTCTTGTTTTCGCTTTGAGCAATTCTTATTTTTCTTTTAGTATGTTTCCAAGATTGAATCATTCTTCCATTTTTAGAGAAAAGCTATTTTTCTTTTAAGTTTTCTTTTATTGATTTTCAAAGCTTTTGCCAAGGGGAACATGTTTTGAACATTTTAAAACTTCGAGTTGAGGCCCAGACTGTGGAATGACCTGCTGGATGAGATTTGTTAGTTCGAGACACTGTCTGAGTTTAAATCAGCAGTAAAGACCAGTTTCTTCTGGCAGGCCTATCCAGATTATTTTTTTAATTATTATTTTAAAAGTATTTGTTGATGGATTTTTAAAATATGTATTGGTTTTATATGGTCTTTTAACTAATGTTATTTGTTGTATTGATTTTTGTTTTTCTTTTGTGTGTGCTATTTGTTGTTGTTCCCTTCCACGATCCAAAGAGTAGGGAGAGGTAGATAAAAATATTATTATTCCTTCTTTTCTGAGAATTCTGAGCTGTCTACACAAGTGGTAGATATAAATTACTTTTATTGCTGGAAATTTAAAATGCTTACATTTGCTAGACTAGAGTAGATATTAGATCAATATACGATTTAATGCTTAACATTTGTTCTGATTTTTGTGCCTACTATTTGCCACCTATGATAACTGGTTAAATTGTTATGTTGTAACCATTATTATTATTACTACTCTTATAGCCACTACTTCATGTTTTATATTATTTACTGTTTTTCTAATCATATATTGCTTTTCACCATCTTGTGTATCATTTCAATAAATTTCAAATTTGCTTTACTCTTCATTGTGTAACTAGTTTATAGGTGGTTTTGGTTTTTTATTCATTTATGTTCTGCTTTTTCCCCAATCATGGAACACAAGGCAACTTATAGATTATTAAAACCAGTATAGATAAGAATATAAAATAACCATGGAGGGAGAGACAGAGAATTTTTTAAAAAAACACAAATGATTTATAGAGTTGAAGCCATTTGAAATTAATTAAAAGTCAGAAAAAAACAACACACGGTTAACAATTGATTCCAGAAAACTTGATGGAATAAGAAAAAAATTCACTTGACAGTGGAAGGAAAGCAAGGAGGGAGCAAACCTGGCCCCACTAGCGAATAAGTTCAAAAGTCAGGGAGCAGCTACCAAGAAAGCCCTCTCCATTGTTTCCACCAGATGAAACTTGGAAAGCAGTGGTACAGGGAGAAGAGTTTCTCCTGAAGAAGCTCATGTAGGGAGATTATGGTCCTTTAAACAGCCAAGATCCGAGACATATAAGATCATTCTCTCTTTTTTTTCCCCATTAGGACTATATAACAATTTTCAAGAGGTAAGAGCCAGCTGTACTATACATGTCTGACCTATTCCTGCTGCCTTCAAGAACAGTTAAGGATGCTTTCCCATTGCTAATCCAGAGGGGTTGCAGACTGCCAGAAATAGTGCAAATTGAGTCCACTTTTAGGGTTAGGGTTAGTGCTAGGGAATCATGGAAACTGTATTTTATTGTGGCACCAGAGCGCTCTGACAGAGAAGGCTCAATGTCTCAGAAAATAGTTTCCATGATTCCCTAGCACTAACCCTAACCCTAAAAGTGGACTAAGTTTGCACTATTTCTGGCAGTCTGCAACCCCCCCCCCCCCCCCCCCCCCCCCCCCCCCCCCCGTCAGCTTCCATATATGGAATGGGCAGAGTTTAGAATGTTAATTTTAAATTTCAATGCAATGTGTTTGAGAATAACATGTCACTCTTTTGTATTGCAAGTAGGCATTTTGCTACTTAATTTTAAAAATACAATTAAAAATACAAAGGGCCAATAATAACCAGAAATGACTCCACCACCACCACCAAAAAAAACCCAGTGTATTTTAGGAGTAATATCATTTGTTGTTACTTGACTATTTAAAATGTTAAAATTGGGAATGTCATGACCTCAAATGCACTTATAATGCATTATTTTTTACCCTCTGAGGTTAAAATGCAGTCTTTTTCTGAATACAGAGTGACTGACCCTGGAGTCAATGAGCATAACAAAGTCAACGTTCATAAAAATTAAGGTAGAATGGGATTATCCTTTGCTGAAGAGTGATGGACAAGATCCCTGAACCTTTGCTGGGAATTTGGACCTTCAGTTCATCCTGATCTTATTATGAGAGAGCCTAAATACCTCAAAGGCACCAGTTCTATCTGATCTTGGAAAATAAGCAGAGTCAGCTCTGGTTAGTATTAGGTGCTGTAGGCTATAGTTTAGAGGAAGAAACTGGCAAAACCACCTCTGAGTAGTCCTTTCCCAAGAAAACCCTATGAAATTCATGAGGTCACCATAAGTCCACAGGCTACTTGAAAGCACAGACGCACGCACACATGCGCACACTTTATAAGTATAAACTGTTATGTCCATTATGTCCCATCTTTGTCACCAGAGGGCTCTGAAGCACTGCACAGCAGGGAACAAACTGCGATTACTAACAAGAGCGTGCATCAAACACATTTTGGTTTCAGAAATGACAGTGTGCGGCCAGCTTGCCTGCTCTTTTTGCTTTTGTAGGGCAAGTAGTCTAGAAAGAATGGGAATCTGCATGGGAGTGGTTCACTGAAATTTTTCTGCTATAAAAGGTATTTCAAACAAGTTGTTTACACAGTGTATATATGGTTGTAGCAGAACTTGGAGGTTACATTATAAAAGTGATCAGTTACAGTTGTATGCTCAAGGTTCCCCAAAATGGTTATTTACCAGTCCAGGCACATATTTTTTTTTTAAAAAAAGTAATTCATTCCCATTTCTCAAAAATAACTAAAAAAACCCCTTTTACTTACTTATTACGTAAGTATAGTTACTAGCTATATGTTTCAATACTGGTTACTTTTACAAGGTATTAGTTACCATTGCAGTTTAAAGCCTGCCCAAAAGTGGTTACTTACAGTTATAAGCACTTTTTAAATAGTTACCTTTTAGTTACCAATCATGAATATCTGAGTCCTAGAAGTCTCTATCCTGTGGTATAAAGCATACTTTCTTCTTGTCTGCATTATCATCACTGTAGGACTCAAAAAATATGAGACAGCAACATTAGGCATAGCAAGAGTCAGGATTTGAATGGGGTGATATACTTCCTCCACCATTTAGTGAAGCCACACTCTATAAAGAGAGACAGCATAGTGTACTGGTTTGGGTGTTGGACTAGGATGCTGGAGAGCAGGTTAGCCATGGAAACCCACCAGGTGACCTTGGGCAAGTCACATTCTCTCAGCCTTCAGATGAAGGCAATGGAAAACTCTCTCTCAACAGATCTTGCCAAGAAAACTCCATGCTGCATTTGCCATAAGTTGGAAATGAAGGCACACAACAACACTCTATAAATATGAAACTGAAGTCTAATCTGCACTGCAAAAACAATACAGTTTGACACTGATTTAACTGCCATAGCTCCACCATATGGAATTCAATTTGTAGTTTGTTGTGGCACCAGAGCTCTCTAAAGAAGGCTAAATGTCTCACAAAACTACAAATCCCAGAATTCCATAGCATTGAGTCACGGCAGTTAAAGTGGTGTAGGGCAGATTAGACCTGACTAAAAGTTATAACTATGTGACCAAAGGAGTAAAGTTATCCCTTCCCTTGCCAAGTTGCAATAGTGATGTAAATGCAGTAGTAATGAAAATGTATGTGCTTCTTCTTGGAAAGGGAGTTAATTACAGTTAACTAGTTGTTTAAAACTAGTTGCTCCCAAACTCTGGGTTGTAAAAAATGTAATAAACAAATAGTAAAGTGGATTGAAATCCATGAAAGTTTATGGATTAGAATTTTAAAGGTGCTGCCAAATCCCCCCCCCCCCCCCAGTATCTTTCCTTTTTATGTTAAAAGAAATAATGAGCTGGTGTTAATAAAATATGCATGGGATGTGGGGGATCTTATAAGAATCAATTGTTTATCCTATCTCAGAAACTTGGCTAGACAGCTGCCCCACCTGTTCTTTTGAGAACTAATCTCTGCATCCAAAATTCTCCCCTGCAGAACAACAATTTTCTTCTTTCCCATTGCTTCTCATGATAACGTTGTTACATCTACCTCATTTCTCCAACTAGTGAGGAATCCAAGAGATGTGGTGTTTACCTGGCTTTGGTTCTCTTTGGTGGGATGACATTGGGAACTGACTGACATTGTGTAATATTTATGTTCAGATATACAGGTTGAGAACAGGCTGGAGGAACATCTACACTACACTGCAACACCCAAACTAGATTATTTCTATATCAAACTGGTAGAGCAGGAGTAGGAATCATGTAGTCCTCTTCCATCACCCCAGCCAGCATGTACTGAGAGCTGTAGTGTAACATCAGGAGGGTTGTAATCCCACCCCTGTTTTGGGGAGACAACCAGCACCCCAAAATGCTATAACAATATGGGGCCCACCAGCCATAAGGCCATTATTGGGGCTCCCACCATTATTATTATTATTATTATTATTATTATTATTATTATTATTATTATTATTATTATTAATTTGTATAGGGCCCACTACCTACCACTTCCTCCATTTTTGCTTTTGCTTTTGCCAAATATGCCCCACACTTCAAGGTTCTGCCGATCCTTCAGCCATTTTAGGCCAGGGAAAGACTTCTTTTTCTGCAACAGGAAGTCTATCAGAAGTTGACTTCTGGCTGACTTCTTGTGGTTAAAAAGCCCCCTTCCAGGCATAAAAATAGCCCAGGGTTTCCAAATAAAATATGGCAGAATTCTCCCCACATAGAAGGACTTTGGGGCCATGAGAGGACTTGGGGACCAAATAATTTAAATTTTGAGGGAATGTGGGTACAGCAGGCCACAGGGATGAAAAGTGCATCTCTCCACATTCCCATAGATGACAAATGTACCCCCCAACTCCAGGTAATTACCTATCATTGCTTTACACAGTCCAAAGTCTGATCTTTCTGTGTCTTTTCCCCAGCTCCTTCAAGCTGCATCCTTTAACCCAGGGGTAGGCAACCTTTTTGAGCCACGGGCCGGGTTGCTGTCCCTCAGACAATTGGGGGGCCGAAGCACCCAAAATAAATAAATGAATAAATAAAAATATTTTTTTTAAAAAATAAAAAAATATGCATGCACATTCTCTCAGCCCCAGAAAATCCATGGCAAAACCCCTGTGGATATTTTGCCAAGAAAACCCCAAAAATGAGTAATAACAACAATAATCAATATCATCATGGCAGGCGGTGGTGGCGGCGGCAGGACCGGCCTGGGGCCAGTCCAAAGGCCTCAGGGGGCCGCATCCGGCCCCCGGGCCTTAGGTTGCCTACCCCTGCTTTAACCTGTCTTCTTTTCACCAGCCTCCTTCTTCTGGGTCATGGTAAGGTGACATCCAGATCACTTGTCTGCTATGTCCAGCCTTGTCTAGGCTTCTTAGGCCATCTTAGTGCATCACCTGGATATTATGGACTATCAACATACTTTTGTCAAGTTCCAGAAGTGACCAAAGTATTGTCAATGAAGACCCCTTTGTGTAGTTCTGCTCATAATGTTCTAATACAGTGATTCTTGAACTTTGGTTTTCCAAATGTTCAGGACTTCAGCTCCCAGAATTCCTGACCATAGGCCATATTGGTAGGGACGTCTGGAAGCTGAAGCCCAAAACATCTGGAGGACCAAAAGTCAAGAACCACTGATCTAACAGGAACCATGACAGTGCAACTGTCTCCTGATCAGGAGCATCTCTAGAGCACTGATTCCTTATAGACATTTCTGGGGAATGAGTGCTGCATCAGGGGCCACAAATCCAAAGACTCTGTACAAAGTCTGTGATACACACACATAGGTTGGGTGCAGAAGCCTGATGACACACTGAATGAGCATACCAAGAATGTCTGTAAGAGATTAGCACAGTGTCAACCTATAAATATACATTTCCAAGTGCAAAATCTCACCAGAGCAAGAAAATAGGTCCTTGGTGGTGCCACATTTTTAATGTTGCCGAAATGCAGCCAGTATAATAACTGTAGTTTGCATTTGTCAAAAGAATCTGGAATCTTAAGCGAGAATTTCAGTTCTGTCTCTTTAATGGTAATTTGAGCTAACAAGTATCATTTTGAACAAGATGTTAGTGGTGTCTACCGCCCATGACTTCTGTTCTGAGAAGCCACATATCTTGACAGGTGCATTGAATTTATTTTCTGTAGCCATCAGCCTCCAGGCCTGCCAAATAGGTTTCGGTACATCTGTTATAGGAACAGAAGCACAGTCTTATGTGACGGCACTTACTAAGAGGTGTTAGGTTTATTTTAATGAATATGTTAACACTCCACAGAAATCATGCTAGATTAGAATATTTTATTTGACTGCTTTGAAAAGAACAGGGAGAGCAAAAAGCCTGGGAAGATACCACCTTGCCTTTCCCTGTGATATGTAAGAAACTGGCAATGTGATGATCAGGAACAGTTCTGAGAGACAAGACATTTTTTTTCACCCTTGAAGGGAATGACAGCTTGCAGCAAATGTAGTGCATTCACTTAACCTGGAATTCATGTTTCTAAAAGACCCACAATGTTTATTTTATTTTAAAAAGCATCATAAAAAACAAATTTGAGTACTAAACTGATTTGGATGAAAAATATATAGCAAAAGGCAAAACATCAAAGACTCATTTAGTAAAATGTTAACATGGGGGATATTAATTTTCATCAGCCCTTTTAAGTCACATAGTTTAATTGATTTCATTGAGAGTATTGAAGCTAACAGGACTTAATAGTACTCTTTTGCTGAGTTTGGTTTTCTTTCTTGCAAATCTGTGTCACTTCTGAGGAGTTCAGCACTTCTGTGGGTGACATGCATCCACAGAAGGTGCCCCCAGTCTTGGAGGAGCTACTGATACATCATCTTCTGAAGAGGATTTCTCCAGACCCAGAGAATGTGACAACTACCTCCCCATTGCTAATATCCCCTTTGGGGGCAAGGTGCTTGAGTGTGTGGTTGCTGAACAATGCCAGACTTTCTTGGAACAGATTATCTGGATCCATTTCAGTCTGATTTCCCTGGCCAGAGTCGCTCTGACTGATGAGTTACTCTGGGTGAAAGACAGGAAGAATGTTTCTCTGTTGATCTTCTTGGATTCCTCAGCAGCTTTTGATACCATTGATCATGTTATCTTACTAGAGTGGCTCCATCAGATAGGAGTAAGAAGTACTGTGTTGTAGTGGTTGTTTTTTACCTGCAGACCCTGTTCCAAAGAATAGCATTAGAAAATTTATGTTCAATCCCATGGCCATTAAGCTGTGGGATGCCAGAGGCTTCCATCTTGTTCCTCATGCTGTTCAGCATCGGTATGAAGCCATGAAGGAGATAATAAAGGATTCTGCAGTTTAAGTATCACCAGTACATTGATGACATCCATCCTGAGTTATCTTTGTAGGTGCTAGACCTGTGCCTGCATGATGAAATAGACTGGTTAGGAACCAATAAGCTGAATTCTGATAAGATGGAGGTTCTGTGGATTGGGGGCTCTCAGGTCTAGGAATTAGTTAAGCAATCTATCCTTCATGCTGTTGCATTCCCCCCGAAGGAGCAGCTGAGTAGCCAGGTAATGCTCCTAGAACTATCTTTGTCATGGGAAACCCAAGTGGACTCCAAGGCTTGGAATGTTTAGCACCAGTTTTGGGTAGTAAGAAGTTATGGCTTTTCATGGACAGGGATAATTTAGTTGTGGTTGCCAAAGTACTTGTGTAGATTACTGCAATGTACTCTACATGGGGTTGCCCTTGAAGATGACTTAAAAGGTACGGCTAGTGTAAAATACAGCAGCAAGATTGCTGACCAGAATATCACAAAGACAAGGAGCTGCAGTGGTTGCCAATTCATTTCCAGACTGAATTCAAGGAGCTTGTGTGGCTATATTTAAAGTGCTAAGCAGCTTAGGACTTCAATACCTGAAGGAGCACCCCTCTCTATGTATACTTGCCTGAGAATTGAGATCTACACTAGGAAGGGCCCTCCTCTGCATCTCACCAGTGGTGGGAAGTACAACATGGGAGGACATGGGAGAGGGACTTCTTGGTTGTGGTGCCCCCTTTGTGAATGCTTTCCCCTTGGAGGTCAAACTGATGCCAATGTTGGTTTCTTTACACCAACAAGCCAAACTATGGCTTTTTATTAAACCCTCCAGGACTAATTTATTTCAAAGTGTAAGACAGCCAGCTTGATGTAGTGCAGGGGTAGGCAACCTAAGGCCCGGGGGCCGGATGTGCCCCCCCAAGGCCTTTGGACCAGCCCCAGGCCAGTCCTGCCACCGCCACCACCCCCCGCCGCCGCTGCCGCCCGCCATGATGATATTGATTATTGTTGTTATTACTTGTTCTTGGGGTTTTCTTGGCAAAATCTCCACAGGGGTTTTGCCATGGCTTTTCTGGGGCTGAGAGAGTGTGCATGCATATTTTTTTAATTTTTAAAAATGTATTTATTTATTTATTTATTTATTTATTTATTTATTTATTTTTGGTGCATCGCCCCCCCCAATTGTCTGAGGGACAGCAACCCGGCCCCCGGCTCAAAAAGGTTGCCTACCCCTGATGTAGTGAATTGAGTTTGGACTACAACTCTGGAGACGAAGATTCGAATCCCTGCTTAGCCATGGACACCTCTGGGTGACCTTGGGCAAGGAATACTCTCTTAGCCTCAAAGGAAAGCAAAGGCAACCCTCCTCTAAACACATCTTGCCAAGAAAACCCCATGACAGGGTTAACAAATGACTTGAAGGCACATAATAATAACAATATATGTATTTGTTCTTAAATTGGTGTAGCTTTTAAAGTGGTTTCAAAACTGCTGCTTTGCTTGACATGTTTTTACCTCATTCAAATTATTTATGGTTTTAATCTGGAAGTATTTTAATTTGTTTAGATTGTATGCCACCTGGGATCCCATGATAAAGGGCAAGATTTGTTGTTGTTGTTGGGTGCCTTCACGTCATTTCTGACCTAAGGTGAATTTATCAGGCATATTTCCTGGTAAGATTTACTCAGGGCAATATAGACCTGTATAAATACATACGTTCATACATGCATTGTCACTTTCATTTTTTACTAAAATTACAGAAAGAATTATAGAAATTTCTCAGTACAGGGGTAATTATCCTGCTTGATTGGACCAAATACCTATTTAGTTCAGCATACTGTTCCCACAATAGACACCTAACATAACTGTGCAAAGCCCACAAGCAAACATGTCCTTCTGCTGGTGTTCTCCAGCAACTGGCACTGTTGAGATGCATACTGCCTGTGATACTGGACATAATATACTGAATAGTTAGGTAAAGGTATTCTCCATTGACAAGGATGTTAAGTGGTGTCTGACCATATGGAGCAGTGCTCATCTCCATTTCTAAGCCAAAGAGACAGCATTGTCAGAGACTACTCTGTGATCAAGTGGCCAGCATGATTGCACAGAACGTTGTTTACCTTCCCACCAAAGTGTTACCTATTTATCTACATGCATTTGCATGCTTTCAAACAGCTACATTGGCAGAAGCTGGGACAAGTGATGGGAGCTCACCCCATCATGCAGCACCCGGGCTTCGAACTGCCAGCCTGCCAATCTTGCAATCAACAGAGTCAGCATCTTAACCACTTGAGCCACTGCATCCCAATAACAGGGGAAGGGAAAAACCTTTCTCTTCCCAATAGAGTCAAAATGAGAATAATAATTCCAGGGCTTTGGAACAGAGAGCCTTTACTGTGTGATCATGCATTACCAGAACCTGTAAGGTAAGCGATAAATTGATCTGTAATATACATTGGCAGAGGGGGTAGATGGGAACACAAAAGTTCATGCAGTGACTGTTGAGATAGAGTCCCAAGGAAAATGTACATTGTGGGATATAATAGTGACTGAGCATCAAAGGGTCACTGGCAGTCAGAATGACAAGACACCTTTCCTCCTTGTGCTGAGTTGTGGGAAGTGACATCAGATGATGGTCACCAAGTGCAGTAAAGTGCTGCAAAAGGCTGCAAAACTGCAAAGTTATCATGGAAAGGTGACAGGTTCCACTGTGAACAGGAGAAAGAGGCAGGACCAAAAGGCCACATGGAGCCCTTGCTAAATAAGGGAGGTGCCTCAAGTCACAGTGTGGGTTGTTGTGATGGTGGACGGTGTAGGTGTTGTATAATAGTTTTGTATACAGTGGAATTAAGATTAAAAGCCTCATCTGTGAGACACTTGTCAGCAGTGTTTCTTCACTCATTCTGGAAGAGGAGAGGTGCTTCTCCAGCTCACAAGCTGCTGCCTGCATCCCAGATGGTGGTGATCCTGGTTCCAAACGTTGACATGGTTAATGTGCTAACAGTGACATGGATATGAAATAAAATTATAATTTTGAACAAGATCTGGTAAAGGCATTTTGATTTTACAATAATATATTATATAGTATTGTATGTTTTGCTTATCATGCCACATGTGTGAACACAGATACAGGATTTAGCAGTGGTGGCGAACCTATGGCACACGTGCCAGCAGGGGCACTCGGAGTCCTCTCTGTGGGCACGCATGCCGTCATCCCAGCTCAGAGTTCACCAGAGTTCATTACTAGAAAGCCAGAGGGACATGGCACTTTGTGATAAATAAGTGGGTTTGGGGTTGCAGTTTGGGCACTCGGTCTCTAAAAGGTTTGTCACCACTGGAATATAGTGTTTATTGGTTTGGTTTTTTATATTTGTATTGTACCGATTTGTATTTATTGACTTTTATTTCTTCAGGCTTCCGTAAACTCAGTACCTAAATTCCAAAGTTTCTCTGCTCAAAATAGTAGTTTTGTGTATTTGCCCTCATGAACTGGGTGACCAGGTGTCATCACTGCATAGGAGGACAAGGTACCGTGAAATGTAGGACATTCAAGAAAATATAGGGCATCACAAAATAACAGCCAAAAACACTAATATAAATATAAATTTATGCTTCTTAGTCATGCTCAAAATGGAGGACCTTTTGAATTCCTCCTGCAATATCAATGTAGGACATGTCCTGAAAAAGGAGGATATCTGGTCACCCTGCATATGAATAACATTTTATCTCTTCCTGCCTCACTGCATACTTTTGACCACACTCTGATGTGACTCAGCCACCTATCTTCTAGCTTTCATTGTGAAATGTAGGAGAGTATGAATTATTAGAAGTGGATTTTTCCCCCATGTAAAAAAACAAATATGTGACATTTTCTAGATTTTTTCCCATGATATCAAATGTTCCTGCCAACATCACTATCCCAACATACTCAAGCCAAAGTAAGAATAACACATTTCTGTGGCAGGCTGATTGTTGTTGTTGCGTGCTTTCAAGTCATTTCTTACTTATAGTGACCCTAAGGCAAACCTATCATGGGGTTTTCTTGGCAAGATTTGTTCAGGGAAAGTTTGTCATTGCCTTCCCCTGAGGCTGAGAACATGTGACTTGTCCAAGGTCACCCAGTGGGCTGATAAACTGCACCAAAAAAAGGAAGTGGCCATGGTGTGGTGGCAGATCATATGTTTTGCATTCAGAAAATCTCAGGTTCACTTCCCACCATCTACACTTAAAAGATTAGGTAGCAGATGATGTGCAAAGTCTCTCTTTCAAAACCTTTAGCACTGCAGATTTATAGCACTATGATTCACTTCAACTGCCATAGTTCCATCATATGGAATCATAGAATTTGCATTTTAGGGAGAGGCAATTAGAATTCTCAGCCAGAGACTACAAGCGCCAGCATTTCGAATTATCAGCTGGAGACTATAAACACCAGCATTCCATACGATTCAGCCAAAGCTATTAAAATGGAATCATAGCACTATTAATGTTTGGTGTGGAAGAGCCCCTGGGGCACTGCCATATTGGAGTATTAAACTATCATCCTTCACATGAGCTGTGAGAGTAGGTAATATGAATCTAGAAGGCCAAATAATCTGTTCTGGTGCAGCAATTAATTCCAGCTATTCCTTTCTTCTTGATGGCTGGAGATGTTTTAACATAACCAGATCCAGCAAATTCACCCTGCAGCGTAGAATCTGTCTCATAGTTACATTGCATACCCTATGAACCAAACAGTGTAACTGCTTTATAAGAGAAGACGATTACAAGGGATTGTATTTTATAGTTTTTGCTGACAGAAAGCACCAAGACAAATAAACACATGGCAATGTGGTGTCACTTTTTAACAAATTATAAAGCATGAGGGGTAAAACAAGATATGGGGCTTACCAAAAAACCAAAACATCTTTGTAGCACATACTTTGCCTATTAAACCAGGAGTGAGAAATTGGTTTCAGATCCTGGACCAGATTCCCAGCCTTTTGATCCAAAATAGGCCAGATTGTAGACACTCACACACATAATGTCATGGTGTGGCCATAGCCCTAGCAGTCTCCTTACTTAAAGCATTGGTTTTGCTTGACTTACTTATGTGAGGAGGATCCAGCTCATGCTGGACTAGAACCAAGTTAGACCCATTCAGATATCACAGTCCTTTATGGTATCTGATTTGTTATTAATTGGTCAATGTGCATGTTCTTATTTTGGTCTCTTCTTGACTATCCAAATCTCCATCCAAGGTGAGTTGCTTCCCACACTCACTACTTTCCAGTAACCTCTTGGATTGTCACCCTATTCATATCTGCTTCTGATCTAATCACAAAGTTGACACATCCTGGTACACCAGTGTGAACTACTTGCATCCAAGCTTCAATTGTCCCCACAATATCCTTACAAGCCACGTCTATGGGCAATTTAGACCCTGTTATATCTGTGAAAATAAGAGCTCACCAGATGAAGGAAAGTATCTAAATATTTTTAAATAAATAAATAAATAAATAAAGTCATGGACCTATACTTGGCCATTATATAATCTATGACCTATGCCAGATAGGGGAATATTTGAGCCTCCGTATGTTTTGTACTACAACTATCAGATCCAAAACCTCTGGAAAGCCAAAGTCTCTCTTTCTATGTCCTATGTCTTATGACTTATGACTATCATTCTGTCTTATACCTATGTTCATTGCTGTGTCTTCCAGTCTACTCCATTGTCTTCAAGATTTCTCCATATGAAGCTTGCTATTTGTTTTCTTCTCAGACTGACTCACGGCCATCCAGTGAATTTCCATGCTGTTCAGGGATTCAAACTCTTAGTCCAACAATGATATGCAAACTCTGTTAAATCATTATATGGTTAATGTGTATGGTGGGGGACTAGATATGTATAAGCTTTATATACCTTTTATTTTCCTAAACTGAATATACTGGCAACACCCTATGCTCATGATTTTGATTCCCTTGTGAACTGAGAGACTATTTCACCAATGTTAGAGAGAAAGAGGGTGTGTGAGAGTATGTGGCTTCTGGTGCTGCAGTCATACAATAATGCAGCCATACATTAGTATAAGCACCTGCTGACCATATTATTCTGTTGAAGTTACAAAATGCTAAATCATTATTGTCAGCTGGAATTTTGTCATGGCCTTTAAGAATATACTTCCTAGTTTCAAAATATTAATTGAGTGTATTGCAGTAAAACTGTGAGTATCATCATGACCTCAAGAAAACAATGCTTATTTTGCAATAATAGAGTTGTGTCATGTCTGCCTATAAGCCCAGCCCCTATTTCTGAATTTCTTCCATTGCTATTTGACTGATGTCATGCTTTTTGAAAGAGAAGCTATTTTTTAAATTAAAATACTGGATTGCATGGTTCTATGATGTTCAGGCATAACACAGTGTACAAAAGCAGAGGGGAAACCTTAGAAATAAAAAAGACAGAGGGGAAAATCACAATGCAGTATTATATATGTCTACATGGTTGGATTGTAGTTTATTCCCATTTCCCTGAGATTAAACGTCATAGTTTCTGAGTAAACACATATAGTATTGAGATGTAATTCACTATTAAATAAACCATAAAAATGGGACTAACAGTCCACAAATATTGTGACTGGGATTCTATTAAATGTTACTTATATAGTACTTCTTCATTTTTTAAGTGGGATTGTTCTTAATTATACTCTAGACTGCCAGCCATACTTACAGGTAATCCAGAAATAAATGTGTTGAGGATGCAGCCATATTTATTGTTGAGCATTCCTTGTGGGATTAATAGTAAAATCACTTTTTCATTAAATGAATCAGCCATACATAGCATAGCATACGTATCAGTGTATAATATAAGATTACAAGGATTTGCAAGACAAACAAAGAATTTTCCAGTGAATTAGAAATATGTAAGTTGTTGTGCAAAATCCCAATTTCTGTGTGTTGGTCATGGAGTGAAGAGGCGTGAGGATTCAGTGAGAAGAACAACAGTGGCGTATTATAGAAGGAAAGGATTTGACCATTGTGTAGCCAGGTAGGTTTTTAGATGTTTCTTTCTCTTTTAACCAACGCTTTAGTCTTAAGGGAATGCAGTCCTGGCAGAGCAAGCTGTTCTTTTCCTCCCTAATATCCCCCCTTGGGAAAGTGCTGGCATTGAATATAAAGGAAGAAAGGGTTACATTCTGTGTATCTGAAACAATTTTAAAGTTAGACCCCTTTTTATTCTCTTTTCTCAGTCTTACACATTTAATACAATTTAAGCTTCTTTTAGGAACATGGAAGGCTCCCCACCCCACCCCAAAAATCATGATTTATTTTAATTTTAATCTAATTCACACAATTGTCATCCTTTATCTTCTGTATTAAATGCTGGAAATTTCCTTTACACAGTGAAACCAAATAACATGTTATTCAATCTCAAATGTAAGAGCAATTGCCATTTCAAGGAAATCCACGCAAACGTGTTTGCTTTTGCTGTTGCTTAAACAAATTTTGTATTTTGTTTGTTCACATATGGATTTTTTAAAACAAACCATACTTAAGTGCCTGCATTAACTTCCATGATGTCAGAATGACACTGTGCAACCATAGCTAAGAAAACCCTCTGAGGCAAAAATGGCAACACAACAGGAAAGAAAGAAAGAAAATTCCTGCATCTCACCTTTAACATAAGATGGGAACTTACAATGCACTGTAGTTTGGAATTTTTACTATAATAAAGTCTGTGCTTTCAGGCTGATTAAACTGCCCTTGTTACATTTCACTGCTTTGACAGTAGGGAAGGTATGTGTGCGACTTAAGTCATCTTACCATTATTTAGGTCACTATGTTTAGGAGCAGTCTTTATGGTCTTTCACTGCTGAGTACATAGAGCAACGCAGGAAATCGCGGCACAACATTTTCTAATAGGCAGTCATCTTATGTGCGCTTAAGGATGGACGAGCACTTTGTAACGTAATCTGTGTACAGCAAAATAGCTTCCGCTTATGCCTTGCAGATATATTTAGCTCTAACCTTGCTTGTGGTTAAGCATGGTGCAGCACAGATGCAGACAGCTGATTCTGCAGCAAGCCAGACCCCTCTGCACTTGTGATTTTGTCAATATGCTCAGCTTTTTGATAATCCGCTGCAGGATTAGAGTTTAAGCAATTGTGGTTTTGATTTTTATATGCTTGAAAACAACAATAAGACAAGCAACAACAGTAAAAGCAAAAATGCATTGGTTCAGAAAATAAAGAAAACACAGCCATAGCGCTACATATCTAAGACCTAATACGTACTATATGAAATTTTCTTTCATCCAGAGGATATTTCTGAAGATAGTCTATTCATCCCTCCCTCCAGCAGGCAAAAGGCATCTTGTGTTTTTCTTGATAGAAGGAGACAGTCATTCTGAAGACAGCTTTTGCGACAGAAACTGAAATCCATACGACAGTATCACTGATGAACACAGAGCTTCGCTGAACAGTGCACAGTAACAATTCATCTTGCATCATCAATAGATGACATTTTTTCTTCCTTTGTTCCCTCCCATCCAGTTGCTTTAAGACTCGGTAGCTGATTTGCAATGTCACTTAACAACATTAATCAGATTCTGATACTGCATTTAAGGTGAGCAAGTCCCTTGCTGTTCCTCTTACCAGATATGTGCTGATGTAGTGTGTATCATCCTGCTGCAAGCCTAAAATGGCAGGCAGGTTGAATGCTGCTTGTGCTGTGTGCATGCTGTAGAAACAGAATTCATTATACCATGCCTAGGATTTCTGATGGGAGGGTGTAAATGGTATGTGTGCCATAGCATACTGTAAGTGAAGACTTGGGCTTCCTGATGGGCAAAGCTATTTAGCAGCCACCTTTAGAATTCTATTTCATTTTTAGCATAGTGAGTTGTATGTTTATCACTGCATTTCAAAACCAGTACTGTCTCTCTCTGTACTCTCTCTCTCTGTCGCTATACATATACATACATATATATATATATAAAGCAAAATCTTTTTCTAGATGGTGACACTCTTGCCTCTACTGCTATTTAAATAATGTATGTTGTATTGTTAATTAATGGCAATATCAAATTAAACCCCTTGAAACTGGCATATTTATTATGCAGGGACGTTCAATCTATTTTTAACTCTTACGCAGTCTGTGTGCAGCTTGTGCAATGGGGCTTTGGTTGCTGAGTTTTTCTTTCAAGCAAGAATAGCAGTAGACTAATTTTCAGCAAATGTGACAAGCTGGCCTTTACGGGGGACATCTTTAAGCCTTGAACCTAAACAGAAGGGGGAAAGAAACCCTTGTACTGCAGCTTAAAAAAACCCACCTTGGATGAGGACATGTCCTGCTCGCCCCCTCCCTTGCCACACTTCTCTCCTTCCCATTGATAAGTTCAGTTATCTTGATCACAGTCCATTCAAGCAAGCCGTTTTTGAAAAGAGGTTCTGAGGTTTCTGGTTATTTTTTTTGGGACAACCAAGATTTCAGTGTCTCTCCATCGCTCTAAATACAAACGGCTTGGTGGAATACCATGCTAAGACTTCATTAAGGCATATGTACAGGTAGGTGGAGATATGCATGTTTTTTTCCCCCTGACTTTCGTTCCATGATACCAAGATAGGAAATATAAATTGGAAATATAGCTGGGGATCTGTTAAACAGGCTTATTTCATTTAAGGATCCTATTCTGAATTTTAGAACTGTACATGTTGATTTGAGAGTAGACCTTGACTGCTTTAAAAATATACCTCTATTGTGAACTTTAAAATATTATGTCTTCTAGATAACCAGGGCGTGGCACCGCTTATGCCACAAAGAATTTTTTCCAAGTCCACTGTGCTATATGACATATTTGAAGCAAAATACGAAAATGAAGAATATGTTGTTCGCTAAGATGCAAAACTATAAGTTGTAGATATAGCTATAAAAATTAAAATATTAAAATTCTGTCATTAGAAACGGTCTTTGGGCGTTTATTATGGAAACGCATTTAACCTTCACCATCCTTTTATAAGGATTGCTGACATTTTGTAAGCATGTATTTGATTAGAGACAGAGAGAGATTAAAATGTCAGGTATTTTAAAGAAAGAAACACCTAAAAATACCCTTGTCACCTTGAACTGAATATGAAAAGATATGGCTT
Source organism: Phrynosoma platyrhinos (assembly GCA_020142125.1). Taxonomy (NCBI): domain Eukaryota; kingdom Metazoa; phylum Chordata; class Lepidosauria; order Squamata; family Phrynosomatidae; genus Phrynosoma; species Phrynosoma platyrhinos. The sequence continues at coordinate 85,283,822 of JAIPUX010001880.1, forward strand.
ATAAAACTAAATATGTATCAATACACCATTCTAACTGCAAGTTATTTTAAAATCATTATTGTACAGATACAGAATATAGTCTTAATTTTTTTATATTAACATCGGACCAAAGCTTGTTTCCTTGGCAACCAAATCATATAAGAGGATGCAATGACAAGGATGCAAAGGTACTTATTATTGTTTAATTTGACATTGCAAATGATTTCATGTTACATTTCTCGGTAGCTATAGTTCCTTGCGTGATGTGAGATGTTAGCACTGTACGTAGCTGAAATCTCTTTTTCTCCCTCTGTTTGATTACTTCAAGTCTTCAAGTAATCTGTATGAAATAGTTCATAGGGACATACACAAAATACATATATGTGAATTTGAAACAGTCATTTGGTTTTCTTATTGTACAGGTATAGCTAAAAAGTATGGGCTGCTGAAAAATATGAATGTTTAAATCTTTCCTCTAACCATTGTTTCATTAAACATTAATTAACAATTGCAGCAGATAGAACTGAACAAAACACACCAGTACAGCCAATTTGAATGTCTCCTAAAATGATATGGGGGGTGAGATGATCAATTTTGCGGTTTGTGGTAACACTAATTCAAGTTAGAAATATAACAGTTTACCTGCCATTTCTAATAGTATCTACAGAAACCAAACCTAGAAGTAAAAGGTATTATTTAATGTACTGTTCAACGCTACTTCACAATTCATACAGTTTGTTCAAACATGATTTCTTTCCCTCCAGTAGGGGTACATCTCACTGCAAAGATATTTTTCAGCAGGGTAGCCATTTTCTTTTCACATCCTCGACTTCAGAATTAATAAAGATGAAGTGTGGATCATAAACAACAAAAGATCCATAGGCTCAATATGAAATGTAAAAGAGCAAATAGATTGGGCATTTGTATTACTAGAAATAGCAAAGCGATTTTATAGATACAATGATACTTTTATTTTTTTCACCCCTGAAGCTCACCAGTTCAGTAAAATGTGTTACAGAAATGCTGTATTTTTGTCATAGAATCCAAAATGGTGATATTTGATAAATGTAGTACAAACTGAAGTTTTTCTCATCCTATTTTTAGTAAGTTCTTTCAAAAGCTACTTCCCACTGCAGGAAATAAAATTGCTAATAGTATTGATTCCATTACCTACAATTTTGTGGTTTTGGTAATTTATTTCTTAAACATTAGCTTCTTTGTGCTATCATGAACATTATTATTTTTGATTGTTACTGTTAAGTGCCCTCGAGTCTATCACGACTCATGGTGAACCTGTGGATGAGGCATCCTTCATTGTTCTGCTTAGGTCCTGTAAATTCAAGCCCATGATCTCCCTGATTGAGTCTTATCCATTTGGCGTGCAAGTCTTCCTCTCTTTCTGCTGCTTTCTTCCTTCCCTAGCATTATTGCCCTTTCTATTGATTCAGGCCTTCTCATGGTGTGGCTAAAGTGTAACAGCCTCAGTTTTGTCGTCTTTGCTTCTAGGGAGAGTTCAGGCTTGATCTGTTCAAGAACCTATTTATCTGTTTGATTGTCCATGGTATCTTCAGCACTCTTCCTCAGCACGTCTCAAATGAGTTTATTTTCTTTCTGTGGGGAATATAATGGCTTAGATGATTCTGACTTTAGTGTTCTGATGGACATCTTTACAATTTAGGATCTTGTCTAGTTATTTCATGGTTGCCTTTCCCATTTCCTACATGGAGTCGTTTTAAAAACAGTGCTGAAAGTATTAAGTCCTTTGGTTAATCATTTCAAAAGGACCAGATGCAAACAATTACAAACTATTTTTCCTACTTTTTCCTCATGCTTCCATCAATTTATTTCACTATGGCTGGTTTTGCCCCCTTTCTGAAGCAATCAAATATTTCTCTCACTCACTCTCTTTTCATATCTTTTATTTGTGAAAAATGAATTTTATGCTATAATAATTTATTATTTGTGGGTGTTATTTAGTTATCTAAATGTTTCCAATTTAAATATTTTACATGATTGCTAATAAGGTGTAGCACAGCTTAGGGTCAGAAAAAAATTTGTTCTGGCTATGAGATTTTGGAATAAATGTCAATAACACAGCAGATTTTCTAATCTAAGGTTCTCCCAGTCATCTCACTATTAAACTATCCTTCCTTTCATCCTCAAAAATGTAATGTATTGGGATGAAAATACTGCTAAACTGCTCATCAGATTATGGTGCCTAATTTAAACAGTACATTCTTATGCTCTTTGAAAGGCGGCTCCTTCCAGGTTGTGTATAACTACCCACTCAAATCAGAAGAACAAGGATTTCAAGGATTTAAGAGCCATTGTCCAAAATGCTTTTCCAAACTCTGGTATCTGGTATATAAGAAAACTACATTTATATAGAGAGTCTTTACTTGAAGTCTGCTCTCAGTCACAACCACATACAAGGCACCATTGTATGTAGAGAGATCTTGTAGCACCTTTGAGACTAACTGAAAGAAAGAAGTTGGCAGCATGAGCTTTCATAGACTTCAGTCTACTTACTCAGATGTATAAGGTACCATTGTTTTGACCTATTTTTCCCTACTTTCAGTCCATAACACTGAAAATTACAACTACCCTTGTAATTGAGGGGGGAAGCAGACGGGCGGCCCTGGACCGCACTGGGTAGCTGTGCCACGGGGTCGAGGTATCCACACACCTCGGCCCCGCTGTGCAGCTTCGCTACCCCTGGAAGGAGCGCTAAAATAGCACTCCTTCCACAAGTCACCGAAGGTGCGCTGCAAAAGGCTGGCGGCGCACCTTCGCCGACTCTTCCGCCGCAGCATGTGCGGATGCTGCAGCTGGAAGGCATCGTTGGAGCGCCGGCCGTGCGGAGGGGCCGGAGCTCCAACGATGCCTTCGGGAAGGGGTTGGGGCACCCACCGTGTGGCTGCCTCTCCCCTTCCTTGCCCCCAAAACGGCCCTTTGCGCCGTCTGCTTCCCCCCTGAGCCTACTAATGGCTGAAAATTCCCAAAGACAATTTACAGTGCTCTTTTTTTTCCAGGTGTGAAGTGATCCTGTGCTGTTATTATTCTAGCATACATTATTTCAATACCTAATGCTTAAGTACCCAAACCCTGATACCCACACACACTGATTTGGTTATTTTTTCTCCTTTTTAAAAGATAATACCAGCAACTTTAAGTGAAGTCTCAGAAGTAGGATGCAATTTTCTATTGATTGGCTGCTGACATTTTCATTTATTTATTTATTTATTTATTTCCTGCCTTCCTCCCTGTACAGGGACTTGTATGTCTCTTACTAAGAGAAGTAGATCACTGTGAACCTAGTGGTAAATACAAGGCTATAGGAAACAGTGAAGCAAGATACAGTCCATATGAAAAGATTCTGAATGAACCAGTGCTAGAGGAAGAAAACAGATAAGGTGTAGAAAAAAGAAAGAACTATGTCAACCTTCATCAAATTGGTGTACTCAAGATGTGTTGAGCTCCTACTTCTATCATTCATAGATAGTTTGGTCATTGGGTCCCAAGGCTGGGTAAGAATGATTAACGCTATGAACAGTCTGAAACTATTATTTTTTATAAAAACTAACAATAGTTTCAATGAAAATTTCAGTCGATGAAGAAGGATATAGTCAAGAATGTATATTTTATTATCTTATTTGTCTGTTTCCATGTCCCCAAATTCTTATATAAATCTCTGTCTCTAAAATTGTTTCTCTATTACTTTCGGTTGTTGTTCACACAAAGCAAAACTATAATCAATGCAACAATTCATGGTCAAGCTCAAACATTCATATGGGAATAACATACCAGTTCTAGTTTTTACACATTACCTTCAATCCTGGCAATATAGTTAAATTCAGGTATGTACTGCTCAAATTTCTCTGAATGTCACACTGTCACTATCATCATCACCACCATCATCACTATTGTTGTTTTAACTGAAGCAAGTGGATTATATCAACAACTGAAAAGCATAATGTAGTAATTGAAAAGAACAATAACATTTTCACCAGGACAGTTTAAAAAGTGGTTTCCAGTTTTGGTTCTACCGATGATTACAATTCTTATTGCCTCTGACTACTTGGCATCCTGGTGGTGAGAACTGTAGTTCATTTACATCTGGGGAACCAAGGTTGGAAATCACTGGATTAAACAAATCCTAGCCAATTGCTGACATGTTTTACAGTGTAATTTTGTTCCCCAAGGAGAGCATCCCAGGGAAAATTTCCCTACCTCAAAATCATTAACAGAACTCTAATTCTGAAGTAGATTCAATCTTGGATTCTTCCTCTCTTTCCTGAAAGAAAATCCTTCCCATATACATCCAGCACCAAAGCTCCAACAATGGATGCAGGACGAAGAGGTTTTAAGCCACATCCCTAGAAGGATACTAAAGCAATCCTAGAAAGTTATTAAATTGAAGGGTTGTTTCCTCCCATTGCTGACTTTGTTTAAAAAAGGTTTATTTTAAAAAATACTGAAGTAAAAAAACAAACATGAATGCTGTTTCTCCTTTCCACCTCCTGCCAGCAGAAGCCAGCAATGCATTGCTCCTACATAATCCATAGAATCATAGGACATTATCACACGTGGGCCAGTTTTGTTGTTTAAGACATAATAAAGTGGAAATGAAGCATCCCGAAAAGAAAGTGAAAATAGAGCTTAATTATGCAAAAGCTTTTCACACCTAATTACAGTAATAACGGAATTAAGTTAAAAGCAAAAAAAAAGACGCTTTTAACTTTCATACACAAGTGAAAAGAACCCGTAAATGTACTGGAAA